>JAJSOF020000035.1:18636191-19011191 GCA_025594305.2 Periplaneta americana
GTATGCAACCAGATACACTCACTCTGGTGTCAACGGTCTCTCCCTGAGCGGTTGATAGCCACGAACGGCTACCCTGACATCTGACGGCTTCATACACAACTAGGCTACACCCTGGACAGTTGGACAGACGGAAGCATCCGAGGGTAAATAACACACTGACAGACACAACAGATGAATGACAGAAATAGCGTAACGGACCAGAGTGTAAGAAGCAATGAAGAAAGACAGCTCGAGAGAAGGCGTGCAAAAGCGTGACAACTCCCGATTTGAATTATTTATATAGTCTGTTTGCGAAAGTGTGTCTCAGTGAAACGTACATGAAGGCCAGTTTCTGTCTGATGCTTTTCCAATTCACTGCGGACTAAAGCAAGGAGATGCACTATCACCTTTACTTTTTAACTTTGCTCTAGAATATGCCATTAGATAAGTCCAGGATAACACAGAGGGTTTGGAAATGAACGGGTTACATCAGCTGCTTGTCTATGTGGATGACGTGAATATGTTAGGAGACAATCCATAAACAATTAGGGAAAACACGAGAATTTAACTTGAAGCAAGTAAAGAGATAGGTTTGAATGTAAATACCGAAAAATCAAAGTATATGGTTATGTGTCGTGACCAGAATATTGTACGAAATGGAAATACAAAAAAAAGGAAATTTATCCTTTGAAAAGATAGAAAAATGCAAATATCTTGGGGCAACAATAACAAATATAAATGACACTTGAGAGGAAATTAAACGCAGAATAAATATGGGAAATGCCTGTTATTATTCGGTTGAAAAGCTTGTGTCATCGAGTTTGCTCTCAAAAAATCTGAAAGTTAGAATTTATAAAACAGTTATATTACCGGTTGTTCTGGACGCTCACTGTGAGAGAGGAACAGAGACTAAGAGTGTTAGAGAATAAGGTTCTTAGGAAAATATTTGGGGCTAAGAGGATGAAGTTACAGGAGAATGGAGAAAGTTACACAACACAGAAATTCACGCATTGTATACAAATGACGATGTCTGAAATACAATTGACGCCTACTGAAATGTAATTGACGCTTATTGAAATGCAATTGACGCCTTCTGAAATGCAATTGACGCCTTTTGAAATGCAATTGACGCCTTCTGAAATGCAATTGACGTCTTCTAAAATGCAATTGACGCCTTCTGAAATGCAATTGACGCCTTCTAAAATACAATTGACTGAACTGAAGTACAATTGACGCCTTCTAAAATACAATTGACTGAACTGAAGTACAATTGACGCCTTCTAAAATACAATTGACTGAACTGAAGTACAATTGACGCCTTCTGAAATACAACTGACGCCTCCTGAAATACAATTTACGCTCTCTGAAATACAATTTACGCTTTCTGAAATACTATTGATGCTTTCTGAAATACTATTGATGCTTTCTGAAATACACTTGACTTATTTGTAATTTAAATTTATGTATTGTATTGATTAAGGCTGGTTGAGTGGAATGAGAAGGCCTTATGGCCTTAACTCTGCCAGCGAAAATAAAACATTATTATTATTATTATTATTATTATTATTATTATTTGATATACAAATGATGTTTTCTGAAGTAAATTTGACTTATCTGATATACAAATGATGTTTTCTGAAAAACACTTGACTTATCTTATATACAAATGATGTTTTCTGAAATACATTTGATTTATCTGATATATAAATGATGTTTTCTGAAATACATTTGATTAATCTGATATATAAATTATGTTTTCTGAAGTACATCTGGAAAAGGTGTAGAAGTCAATTTTGGCACATAACAATATTAGTACTCTCTTTTAGACTATATTTAGTGTAATGAAACGTACATAGCAAAGAACCAGACGGTTCAATGAGGATGGTCATGCTAATATGACGACGTCTTGTTGAAAAGTAACAAGTGTATTTAATTTCTGAAATTACCTTCACACGTCCAAATTTTACAAGCCTTGCAAAAAGGAACAGACGAAGGTTAAAGACCCTTCAAACTCCACCCCCGCGGGCTGTCGCCCTGCCCGCCTTTACAGTTGAATCGCCCCTATTTACTGCACCCTCACAGTTTCCCTTTCAATTTTCAAATGACTGCACCACTTTGAATCGGATGTAGGTACAGAGATACGTGTAATGGACCAGATCCCCGCCGCATCATCCTGCACAAACGATCAAGTAGGATCTGAGCGCCCAAGGCACGTGGGGTGCCCAGAACCCCGTCACAAGACTCGACTTAGCATTAGCATCCCCTACAATAGCCATCTCCCTCCAATTGTTTCTATTCAGAATACAGGCCGTGCTCTGTGACTAGCAAAGGCCACACTTTGGATAATAAAGGCGTCAGTTTCATCAGACATATCTATATTAATGCAATAAATAAATTTACCATTCTTTCTTTGTAACAGGTTTATTCTATTCATAGTTCGTTTATTAAAGTTTTACTTAATTTTTGCAACGTAATTTTTGTACACCCTGTTCAATTGTACACGTGATTTTATACAAACCTTACCTTATAGCTAGTCTTCTTCTCTGCATTTCAATTGATACATTGAGTATACTGAGTGTTCAGTTCAAAGTGTGTCATGGCTCGCTGTATGCCGTCATGTGGCTAGCCGATGAGCCTAGAGAATTCAATCTTCCTACACTTCCGCAGAGGTGTATAACCTAAGAGGCAGAGAAGTTGGCTTAGCAAGTACGGCGTTCATTCTGAAGAGTACGTACTGATACGTCCGCCGGTAGTGGCAATTGTGAACTGTTCGGAAATACGTACTGCCGGGATATGGGGAGAGGGTTAAGACGATTACTTACGTATTTGTTGAGATTAACTTCGACGGTCAACATGGATACGGAGCATTTGATTTGTGTTGTGGAATGTTACCGTACGCAAATGATAACAAATACCCTTCGTACGACTTGCCGGCGCAAAACACAGTTCAAAGTTCGTTATGGTAGCAAAGACCGTACAGACCGCCATCTGTTGCTAGACGTTCAATTTATACCGTACACGTTCTCAAGTTCAGATTGAAGAACGCCTTAAATAATAGGCAAACTTAACATATAAGCTGAAACTCGCTTCAAATCGGTGACCCAACAACAGTGACGTCATGACACACTTTGAAATGAACACCCAGTAGATTCCAGACGTTTCCCTGGTTCTAGGTAATTTTTCTGTTTCCTATGTCCTGTGTGTTGCCTACATTCAGGGCAGTCCGGAAACTTATTGATTGACCCTCGTGCGTATACGTCTATTGGATAAATGAATTATAAATACACCGTGTCCGAAATTAAACCTACCAATAAAGACACTAAATAATTTATTCCTGGCACACAAAAACAAATTATTTGAATGAATGCGAGTGTGATTGTGAGTGCGCCGGGTTAATATTAATTAACCAATCATCACAAATAAAATAAAAAAAACATCAGGACTGTCGCTGGACAGCAACCTGAACACACGTTTCAGCGTCACATTGTTGACAAGTAACTCCATCTGTTAGCACAACTATAAAGCATCTAATAGATGCTATAGAGTTACCAACGAAAAAAAAAAAAACAAAAAGAAAAACAAATTAGGGGAAAATATTAATAAACTCAACAAGTTTATGTCTCCATCAGTAAATCTCAACATGTCCTCCTCTAGTAACACGACACAAATCTAACCTGTATTCAGTCCCTCTCCAGGCATTGCGTAACATCTGCGGAGTTATAGATCTTACTGTGTCGATAATCCTTTGACGTAACACTTGAATGTTATCCACTCTGGTGTTGTAGACACAGTCTTTCACGAATTCCCAAAGAAAAAAGTCCAATGGTGCAAGATCAGGAGATCGTGGGGGCCATGAAATAGGACCACCGCGACCAATCCATCGTCCCGGGAAATGATTGTGTAAATTTTCAACGATTGGTCCCCAATAATGAGGGGGAGCTCCAACTTGTTGGAAAGTGAACCTCTATGGAATTTTGGGTAGCGCAGAATTTTCAAACATATCGAGATATACCGCACTATTCACTGTGTTCTCTATGAAGAAAAAAGGTCCGATCGCTTCTGAACTGGTTAATCCACACCAAACTTTGGAGAGTTACGTTCATGTTCAAAATAACACGAGGATTCTCAGAACCCGAGATCCTACAATTGTGGCGATTAACATAGCCACACACGTGAAACGTTGCCGCCACCTTGTCGATGAAAGTCTCCATTTTCTAGCAAATGTTTGTGCCAGTGAACAATGGTGCGCCTATCAGGAGACGCACGGCCGTATTTTTCACGAAATCTCCGCTGAACTGTAACCGGAAACTTAAAACTCTGCTAACCAATAACAGCACTGCACTTTCTCTTGTGGTGTGAATGCAGACATTTTGGAAAACAATCTGTGTATACACAACAATAGGAATAATAGTTTCGCCAATTTTATGACATAAAAACTTGTTGAGTTTCTCTACATTTTAGAGGAAGCTGGCCATGTGTAACTTTCATGGATGTCTAGTTAGTTCATTTATTTATCGGTAGGTTTCATTTCGAACATGGTGTAGTAATATCAAATACCTTACCATAAAAATATCGGACAGCTAGCAGTTTTACGTGCGAACGACGATGGTGCTGCTACCTACCTACAGGGACGAGATACTCGCGAAACAAGCTGTAATCAACTGCAATGTATATTATTGCTGGGTTAGTTAATTTGTTAATAGTTTTATGAATTAGTACTAGTGTTAAAATGTCAGGGTGTATGTGTGCTGTTTATAATTGTGACAATTGCAGCATTACAAACTGCTCCAAATCGTACTTTCGATTTCCGACATTTCATAAAACGTAAGTCAACAACATTCTTTAGTAGGCCTAATTCCTTCGTCTTTGTGTTGATAGAAAAATACAAATTAGTTTTTTTTTTTATTTAGACCTATTAAATAAATAGAAGTTAAACTGTATTGGATTTTAAGGTTTTATCAAATTAAGTTTTATTGTTGTCCACATGCCTTTACTAATTATTACAAGTATCAGATTGCTATCAATTTTATCTTTGCAGTTGTCAGTAATGCGTATATAAAACATCACTGTAAATTCATTCCTAATATCAGATTGATTTTGTCTCGGTAAACCAAAGAAAAAATATGTAACAATTATGCAATATTTCTCATAATATGCAGCAATGATATAAGATAATAATTTTACATTAAATATTATTCAACATTTCTTAAGTGTTTCATATATAATTCCACATTAGTAACTCACGTTTTAAACAACAGTCCGAAACTCATTATGTTAATATTTGTATATGTGGACGTAATTCCATCCCTCTCCGCTAGATGTCAGGTCCGCGATTTTTCGCACTCACGCCAATGCTGCTAGTATACAGCTGTCCGGTATTATTATAGTAAGGTATTTGGTAATATCACATTTGTGCGAGATCGTGCGTATTTGCCTGTTTTCCGCACAGAACCAATACGCGGTAAGTGTGAAATACCACATTCAGTATTCCCAACGTAACACACATAACAATTTCCCTCTTCTTACCGCTTAAGCGCGACATTCATTTTACTGCTTTAGGCTTTTAACATATTATTTTTAGAGACGTTTAACACAGTAATAATTATAAATTGGAAACTTACCACTGCAATTTCACCTAAATTGCAATGTTGTTATTATTATTATTATTGTTATCCAAATATTGAAACCCTATTTTACCTTTGGTATATTAGGGTTGTAGTTTGTTACATGTGAAATACATTATGTAGTGATAATACACAATTTTAAAGAATTAATAGTAGGTCTGAGTCATAGTTACAATATAAATACACTATGTAAGAGACAGTAAACAATACTAAATACGTTATGCAATAATTACTTTCAGTTAAAACAAAATGAAATAAAATTAGAAATTATAATCGAAGGTGTAGAGAAATTGCAAGATTATTACATTAATTTGTGATTTTATACATAATTTTAAGCAATAGTAATGAGATAATGCACAGAATTGGCTTAGTTACAAATAAAACACCTATTATATAGGTGGTTTGCGATAGTAAAAAAAAAAATAAAAACAAAATTACTTATGGTTACAAACTATATACACGTCATCAAATACTGAACAATAGTACAATCTATAATACAAACATAGTTATTGTTGTTATTACTATTATTATGTCCCAAAGATAGATACCTTGTTTCTCATAGTGCATTAGGATTTTATAACATCATTAATTTACATACAATTAATAGCTACAGTCTTGCGTGGATGTGGTGTATAAACTCTGTGAATTGTTTGCAACAACATTTTTTTCTAAGAAAATGGTAAAGGGGTGTGCAGTAATTTAAATTGCAGTCCGTGATATGTTATCTTAAAAAGTGTTAATTATTGTTTTTAAATATTTGCAAAAATTAAGTAAAGTCTACTACTCCACGAAACTTATTGCATTCCTGATACAAGTAACATTAAGGAAGCCGTGAAAAAAATCAACAAGATTCCAGATGCCGATGTTATTACTGCAAAATGTTATATAAATAATAATGTTAAAATATTAAAATGAAAAATAAATCATTACATAACCTTACCGTTTGTTTTAAGTTCGCATTTATAGACTGAGGGGGGGGGGGGAAAGACAGACGTATATCACGGCCTGCTGGAGTATAGTAAATACAGAAAACATTTTATAGCAACAATGTTGAAGAAAGACATTTGGTGTTCCGAAGTTGCCGTCATTAACCAGAAACCAACATGGAGATTTCATTGCAACTAATAAGAAATTCGTCTTTCAGGTATGTAATAAACGATCTTCGCACAAAGTAATGTACGATACACGAGCGGTATGTTTGTTTTCAATCTTTTCCTCGACCATGAAAACGTCAACATACCGCTCTTGTAACGTATATTACTATTACAACATAAGGTAACTGAATTGTTCAGAAATGTATAACATGTAAAATGAGGACGTATAATCTTCATCACATTCAATTTTTTAACAATGGAATGCAGTCATGGTAACTATATACTTTTCCAAACCTTTAAAATATTTCTTTCAAATTCTAGCGATGCATGCTATAAGAGTATATGTAAAAAGACCAACAAAATACTGAACTGTGGCTGAAACATAGCTGCAGACCATTTCTGGACACTGCGGCACCCAATGAGAGATCGTTCCGATTTGTCTACTGGACAAACAGGCTGTATGTGAGCCCGGAATGTTGCCAGCTCTGATTCATGGAGACCATATATTGCGCACGACAGAGCAGTTCTCGGTTTTATAAGACAGTTATACCCTCCAAGTACAGGAGGAAATCGTTATAGCGTGTACCTGGGCCTGATTTCCCGTAAGAGTAATGTGTGATCCCCTTCAACCGACGGATCCTGCAGATTACGGCTTTTCCGCAGCCTTCCTGCACCGAGTCTGGTCAGGAGTGCGTTACCAGCCCGCTGAATAACACAGCGCTTTGCGTCCCATCACGGACAATATAGAGTTCTCACACAAGAAATATAGCCTACTTATACAGTATATTTTGCGAAATAAATACGAATGATGTAAAAGATAAAATAATAGTTCATTCAACTTTAATACCGAAACTGAAAATTTTAACGTGGCAAAAATTTCTTATAGCAAAGGAATTTTACAATGTTACATTTTTTCGGATCAAATTTCTGCAAATTTAAGGGGAGAGCATAGTAATTTTTGGTGAAAAATGAGTAAATTTAAAAAAAAAAACTTTAAAATACTCTGCGATATGTGTGGAATGCATAGCATAACATTTTGTGGGATTTGTGCCCTTATCAGATGTTGAGTCGCCATTTTTAAACTTCCTGCGTTATGGATTTTTAAATCACTCGCCCACTTTTATTGTTTTTTCTGGTAAATTAAATTAAATTAAATTAAAAAAAATTCTTTAAAATACTCTTTGATATGTGTGGAATGCATTGCATAACTTTTTTGTGTATTTGTGCCCTTATCGGATGTTGAGAAGTCATTTTTAAACCTCTTGCGCTATGGATTTTTAAATCACACTACTTTTTTTTTGCTACATTGCCAGACAAAAATGGACATAATTTCCACTAAAGATAATGCATGAAATTTGGAACACACACTCTTTAGACTATTAGGAAACTTTTCTCTTTAACAGAATTTTGTTAATTGATTTCATTTTAAAAATACGTCCGTTTGTTTGCAAGAAAGGAAATCAGGAAAGTGTTATTAAATTTTAATTGTTTCTTTTACAAACGTAGGGACTAATATCAAAATTCTGTTACAGGCAGTTTGTAGAACATGCTTTTGCAAATACATTGCAAAAAACTGTTTGAATATACCTTTAAAGACGGTTTAGATAATATCGGTTTTAGTACAATTCTGCATTGGGTATATATATATTTTTTTTTTCAAATTTGGGCCCCCAAGTAATTTTTTTTCAAAATACTTATTTTCGTGAAAAAAATACCATCATCTCCCCTTAAAGGACAAAACTAAAATTCTTTCAATCATTTATTATCATAATACACTGCATCTGAAACTCACCAAGCATATTGGGAAGTAAATCGATGGCTTTCCCAAAAAACTCTATGAAATTTTCAAATAAAAGAATTAAAAAAAGGAAGCAAAATGGAGCAAAATTGTATTAAACCCTTTAGTCTGATGTTTTTTCAAAGAATAAACTCTTCAAATTCATGACATTACTTAAGGTTCACCCTGTATATTCTATAATACGGAACATCTGTAACTTCAAAATGTGCTGGACATATAGGCCTATGAGGCTAGAATAACAACGCTGAACTAGCAGTGAAGATATAATATATGCAGAAAATTGATTACATCGTTAACAAGCTGTTAGTAATCTAAACAACAGAAATGGTCCACATACCGTCATTAGGCAGATGAACTCTTCAAACGTACAGCAATTGACATCAGTAAATAATCAGCAATCCATCATTCTAGACGTCTGCCATATTGAACGAAGATTTCTTAACGCTTAACAGAGTCCTCAGTACTTCCGTGAAATATAAGCATTGGTATATTGCATCATTTTGAAGCAAAGAGATAAATTAATATTAATAATAATAATATTAATAATAATAATAATAATAATAATAATAATAATAATAATAATAATAATAATAATAATTTTACGATTTTCTGTAGTTTTCCTCAACTTAACAATCTTGTAAATCATAAAATCGATGTTTTCAGGTAAACGGAGCTGTCACGTTTTGTGCAAATGGAGTTTTCTTCCCCGTGAACACACAAGTTAAAATTCTACAAATGGGTGTGCAAAAATTAATTAATAATAATTAATTAATAATAATTTTACAATTTTCTGTAGTTTTCCTCAACTAAACAATCTTGTAAATCGTAAAATCGATATTTTCGGGTAAAAGGACCTGTCACTTTTGTGCAAATGAGGTTTTTTCCCAGATGAATACACAAGTTAAAATTCTACAAGTGGGAGAGCAAAGAATAAATTAATAATAATAAATTAATAATAATAATTTTACAATTTTCTGTAGTTTTCCTCAACTAAACAATCTTGTAAATCGTGAAATCGATGTTTTCGGGTAAAGGGACCTGTCACTTTTTGTAAAAATGGAGTTATCTTCCCCAGGTGAATATAAAGTTAAAATTCTACACGTGGGTGTGCAAAAATTAATTAATAATAATTAATTAATAATAATTTTACAATTTTCTGTAGTTTTCCTCAACTAAACAATCTTGTAAATCGTAAAATCGATATTTTCGGGTAAAAGGACCTGTCACTTTTTGTGCAAATGAGGTTTTTTCCCCAGATGAATACACAAGTTAAAATTCTACAAGTGGGAGAGCAAAGAATAAATTAATAATAATAAATTAATAATAATAATTTTACAATTTTCTGTAGTTTTCCTCAACTAAACAATCTTGTAAATCGTGAAATCGATGTTTTCGGGTAAAGGGACCTGTCACTTTTTGTAAAAATGGAGTTATCTTCCCCAGGTGAATATACAAGTTAAAATTCTACACGTGGGTGTGCAAAAATTAATTAATAATAATTAATTAATAATAATTTTACAATTTTCTGTAGTTTTCCTCAACTAAACAATCTTGTAAATCGTAAAATCGATATTTTCGGGTAAAAGGACCTGTCACTTTTTGTGCAAATGAGGTTTTTTCCCCAGATGAATACACAAGTTAAAATTCTACAAGTGGGAGAGCAAAGAATAAATTAATAATAATAAATTAATAATAATAATTTTATAATTTTCTGTAGTTTTCCTCAACTAAACAATCTTGTAAATCGTGAAATCGATGTTTTCGGGTAAAGGGACCTGTCACTTTTTGTAAAAATGGAGTTATCTTCCCCAGGTGAATATACAAGTTAAAATTCTACACGTGGGTGTGCAAAAATAATAATAATACTTATTGGCTTTGAAGGAACCTGGAGGTTCATTGCCGACCTCACATAAGCCCGCCATTGGTCCCTATCCTGAGAAAGATTAATCCATTCTCTATCATCATATCCCACCTCCCTCAAATCCATTTTAATATCATCCTCCCATCTACGTCTCGGCCTCCCTAAAGGTCATTTTCCCTCCAACCTCCCAACTAACACTCTATATGCATTTCTAGATTCGCCCATACGTGCTACATGCCCTGCCAATCTCAAACGTCTGGATTTAATGATCCTAATTATGTCAGGTGAAGAATACAATGCATGCAGTTCTGTGTTGTGTAACTTTCTCCATTCTTCTGTAACTTTATCCCTCTTAGACCCAAATATTTTCCTAAGAACCTTATTCTCAAACACCCTTAATCTCTGTTCCTCTCTCAAAGTGAGAGTCCAATTTTCACAACCATAAAGAACAACCGGTAATATAACTGTTTTATAAATTCTAATTTTCAGATTTTTTGACAGCGGACTGGATGATAAAAGCTTCTCAACCGAATAATAACAGGCATTTCCCATATTTATTCTGAGTTTAATTTCCTCCCGAGTATCATTTATATTTGTTACTGTTGCTCCAAGATATTTGAACTTCTCTACCTCTACAAAAGATGTTTCGAATTTTTATATTTCCATTTCGTACAATATTCTCGTCACGAGACATAATCATATACTTTGTCTTTTCAGGATTTACTTCCAAACCTATATCTTTACTATAATAATAATAATAATAATAATAATAATAATAATAATAATAATAATAATAATAATAATAGTAATAATAACGCTGTTCTGTAGTTCATGATAGTATTATTGATCGAATTAGCTAATTTTCAGTGCCAGGGATAGTGGATATGTTTCTTTATTTCTGTCATTATCTTGAAATCTATTTTGGCAGCATCACAATTCTTTCTCTATTCTTCGTACAATAAGAAAGAGAAAGAAATGAAATTATAACATAATGCTCTAGCCAAAACACGAACATATCCTTTAATGATCAAATACAATCTATATTCTCTTATTCTGATGGTACATTGGTATGCTAAATCTTCCTTTAAAACACCTTGCAAATCTCCACAAAGTAAGAAACGTACATATTCAGTTTGTATTAAATATTATTTCGTTGGAGTGCTAACAAAATAAAAAAAAAAACAGCTCTTAAGAATTTTAAAACCTTTCTCTCCTCCGTACGAGAAGAAAAGAATTGCCTTATGACCCATTCGCAGCACGATTTTCGACTGTTTTTATGAATAAACGTTAAGAAATAAAATATTCCATGATTTAATTTCCAACTTTAAAAGGGGTCAAAGTTTTACAGTTGATCTACTTTGTATTCAGTCTTTGTAATGGTCTTCCTCTTGGTTTTGTACTGGAAGGAGGAAAAAAAGAAAAGAACAAAAGATGGTGTAGAAAGAGGCAATATTTCAAAGGCATAAGCGGACTTGGGGTCACCGTGAGAGAGCTTAGCAACGGAACAAAAGACAAACGACACGCTTTGCAATTCCAATAACTAGAGGGCAGTGCCGGCGCATGGTCTCCAGGCTACACTAAATCATGAGAACTGGTGATTTCAAGTTTCCCCGATTTTAACTGTTAAAATTTCCACACAGCTCTTAATTTCTGGGACAAGAGTTATGGACCTACGTGGTGTAATTGGACGAATATATTGTAGCATTGGTAAATCACTTTCCAAGTTCCAGGAAAATGGCCTGGGTATAATCGTTCAGGATAAGCTACGATAAAGAAACTGAACTGTGGTCTCGTTGAGTATCGATTAATTTCCACTCTTATTGACTTTCTATCGATAAATGATGATTGACTCTTGTTCGATATCGTTTGGAAATATACTGCATGTCCACCACGAACCTCCAACATTTTAAACACAAAGCTAAAGGAAAAAATTGTATACAAATAAAACAAGGTGGAGTAAAATGTATGGTACATTCACATCAGAGTGAATGGAGTTAAATCGCTCGCTTGAACTCGGTCGAATTTCGTACCCTCGAGTGAGGTAAGATCGGTCGTGATACGCTCGTAATAAATAGAAGCGCAGTACAAGGTCATCTCACCGACATGTCTTATCTTGTATGGAAGGCGACAGATAAGATACACACATGTTTTGCTCACACGGTAAAAATAAGGCTTTATTTTCTGCGTTTATGACAAACGTTTAATGGAACAGTCAATGGAACGTACCGAAACAGGAACATGAAGTTATAAATAAAATAGTATGAAAAACTTCGATATACAGTTATTATTGCTAATTAATAATTATTCAGTATTTGATGTACCACATATATAATATAATAGGTCCATATATAGTGTACCGCATATATACTGCGACAATGTAGAAACGTTTTACAAAATATTATTGATATAGCAGTAGATTAATAACAATATTAGTACAGAGATAACGTCACAGAAAATATAACAAAACGAATAATCATGCTACACAACTGTTACAAACGCAAAGATTGATACACTATTTATTAGAGATTATATTTATTACTAGAAAACTTGATACAGTTCTTGCATTATCTTGATTGTGTTCTCCGTTTATAATAATTACATTTACATCCAATAATATCTATCAGATGTGACAAAAACAAAATCACTCCTGTGTGAAAAAAAAAAACATTTACCTACAACATTTATATTACATTTTAAAGCAAGTTTTGTAGTTGTACTATGGAGAGGTTAGTTAAACACTGCAAAGTTTTGAAATGATAAACAACTATGATGTTACTACACAGTTAATCACTGTAACAAGGACGAATGTCTAACGCTCGGCTTACACCGTTCGAGGATTTATTGCTCGCGACAATTTTACCCATCATGCATGTGCGCTACCTATCGGATTATGCTATGAACTACTTGGCGCTGGAGCGAAAACGTCCGATGCAGACCTCTGATTTACATAATACAACGCTGCATACCAGTACATAGCAACGGCGGCTTTGGAATTGTTTTTTTTTTATTCCCGGAGGTCTACCATTCCATTTGCGATGAATCAGAGGTCCATACAAATATGGACAATCCTTAATAAATAATTTTTTTTTTATTTTGTGTTAGAAGAAAGTGCTGATATTTGACCATTTTTAAATGAATTTATTTTTTATCAGACAATCTATCAAATACAGATAAGTGATCTTGCTTCATATTGTAGATATGACATGCATAAATACACACAAAACATTTCATCACAGAATTTTGGATAGTTTTTTAGTTATGTGGGAAACGCTTCATCACTGCACAGTAAACTGAATTTAAAAAAAAAAATGTAAATCTTTTTATCGTAAAAATATTTTTTTCATATAGCAGAAGAATAGTGTTTTACACATACTAATTTTTATTATTGTACAAGATACAGTAATGGAGGGAAAAATGTTGAATATTTCCAAAATTTTACTCCTGTAAGCTGTACCTAACCCCTTAAAAACAATTGATTGCGCATAAAGGAGACATAGCGCATGATCATAGGACGTAATTATCTGTAGTAATGTCACGAGAGGTCTGACATCTGCCGATAAATCCACGACTATTTCGTGAATAAAATAAAAATGTAAATAATATATCCCTAAAATTCGATCACAAAATGTTAATAATAATTGTATATGTACGAATACATTCAGGAATTGTGAAGTTGAAATAGACGAATATCGATTACTGCAATAAAGAAATTCGATGTTATTATTCAGTAATGCCAATTGCGAAAAGCGAAATACAGCTTTAACAATGTTAATTACATGTACTGCACTTTTCTCATTATTATAACATAAACATTTGCATTATCTGCTAAAATCATAGTTTAATTTACAATTTTATAATATAATTACAGTAACCTGATTAATACATTAATTAAATGAACAATTGTATACCAATGCTTATGTATTCACAGCGAGACATGTTGCTACACAGTGAAGCCATCTCTGTATAAATAATTAAAACACGAATTTTATTACTCCATACGGAAGGCAGTTTGATCAAAGACCTTGTATGCATTACTATACAAATTCAAATTCAAATTCAAATTTATTTACAATTTACATTTGAATTGAATACGTATGAATAGATACCCGAAATGAGCATAATGCTCGTGCTCGGGTCTTTGTGTTTGATATGCGATGATGTTACATAAATTTGAACATCTGACTTTCTATTAATTGTTTCAATTCATTCACAAAATACAAATTTTATAGGCTACTTATAGGTTAAGTTACCTGTGGGAGCAAGACCAATGTCAGCTGTGCCTAATTTCGACCGTTACAATCAGTGCTACACGAAAGAATTTTTTATAGCTCGACAAACGCATTTTCGCTGCAGTGTGTAACGGAACTAAAGCTGCATCTACACAGTTCAATATTCCACTCGCGTATGCGTGCAATCTGGGAAGAATATTGAAAGAATCAAGTTTAAAAGGTACGTTCAATTAAGATGCATGAAGAATTTGGTGCGCCGTTTTGAACGTCGTCTTCACTGCGTAAATATATTAATTAATATTAAATATCAATCTTGCATTCATTGCTTTAAAGCTGAAAGAACAGTTTAACCGTGTAGTTGCATCTTAATGTCTTCATGATCATCAATTTACGGGGAAACAGTTGGCGACAACGACTAAACAAAAGAACGACCATGCGATAAATTGATAGCGATAAACCTAGCTGCAAAAATTATCGCAAAGTGTGACTGTGATTGGTTGGAATTCAAAATTTCATTACACTTCATTGGTCGAAAATGGGATGACGTCATATAAACGAAATAGTCGTTATTATAAATGGAAGTGTAACTTTCAACTTTACAGTGTTTTACTTTTGCGAATTTCTTGTGCTTTGATTTTTTTTTTGCGAAAGTTGGGATGTTTTACTTTTTTTTAATTTATCTCAAATTTCAATATTTTCCCCTCATTTTTTCTTAGTGTTTCCATTTTTGGGGCAAAAATAGTTTTTAAATGTATTTTTCTCGAAATGACAGAATCAGTATGCCTACTTATAGATATTTCCAAACTTTTTCATCACTAAGAATCGCACCGTCAATTTTATTGTTTCTAAGACTGTACGGGCTATTCCATCTCAAGTCTACCGAAATATAGAGAAATTGACCTTGCAATTTTCAAATACAATGAAACTTTTTCTGTCCGTTGAAAACTGTGATACAATGCTTTGTGCAAAATTTGAGGCATCAGAACTTCATAGTGTTTAAATTTAAAATGTTTTAATTTATCGTATTTTCATAAAATTAGCAACTTTCAACTGTTGTGGCTCCGAAACCCTTTCATCCAATGATCAAAATCATGGTTTATTTTGATGCTGAAAAGTTAAAGTTTATATTGACATGTAAACAGTTTTTCTTACTTTTTATGGAAATGGATAAATTTAGATTTTTCTTAATTAAAACACCTTTGACCACGAAAAAAATATTTTTAAAATATATGGTTAGATTCCGCATTGAAAGTACAAATAAACACGTATTTTTTACTGGTGCAACGTTAATAAGAAAGTATTGAAAAATCAAATAAAGAAAATAAATAGTACGCGCGTGAACTAACCATCTGATTGTGAGGCGGGAGCTAGCCTATGCAAGCAGGGCCAGGAGACATAAACATGTGATGTTTCGTCTAGTAGCGCATAGCTGGGCAAGCTTTTTCACAGGTTTTTATAAACACACGAGTAAAATGACGCCCAGCGCTCGCTTATCTTCATCTCTGGGCCAGTGAGTGCTGTGTTGCGCCTTTCAAGTCTAGGCGTGTGAAAATAATTTATTTAATACCCTCGAAACTTATTGCCGAGCCACTAAGCAAATAATGCCGAATCCCTCTCAATAATGCAAGGTTTTTTCTCAATATTTTTTTACATTTTTTACAAATGGGCAAAAAGCCTAAAAGTAAGTAAAATCAGATTATCTGTCTCTCTGTATACAATAAAAATAAGTATTAGGCTACTTCTTATCATAACCTACTAAATTTCAGCTTCAAAATGAGCTCCCGTACAATGTTCTGCAGTAAATGGTTCCAGAGTTCTGAGCGCTGAAAGAGGCTTGTTTTTATAAAATACGCTAAATTTGTCGCTCAATAGTACGAAAACCGCTTGACTTTCGATAGTATATTTTCGAAAATGCACTCTCCTCAGCACTTTGTATAAAAGGGAAAAAAATTGGAGTATTAAAAAAATGCGAGGTTTTTTACTGATCGATTTCATATGGAACAGCCCGTACATTTTCACCTTAATTATCACACAAACTATTTACATAATAAAAACAGTGTCTGTTCTTCATTATACCCCATAATATAGACCATTAAAATTGAATCGAACACTGTGAGAGCAATTAATAATATCATAAGCTAAATATGAAGACACAAAATATGACAGACAGGGAACCGAACTGTATACGTCAGGAATCAACATGATCATTGTTAATTAATTATGAACATTTATTTCAAAGTTAATTACATTACCTCGAGTTGAGAAGTTGGGCTGAATGCCACGAGCATCGCTTCAAACTTCATTCAATTGGGGAGTCGAGTCGCCCGGAGGCTTCAAACCACTTCAACTGCCGCGCAAACTTCTACAACATTGCTATGGAGTGTGATAGCTTTGCTTGCTAAGAACTTTGACAACTACGTAGACCTATGACGTAGGAGTCCTAGAAGGGTTAAAGCCTATCCTTGTCTCTCAAATTATAACACTCAACTTCGTAGCCTGGTTTCCATGGAAACAACCTCTTGATGCATGATTTGCATACGCTGCTCCTTTGTCAATGAACTCCACTACATAGCTGGAAACTTGACCTGGATGCCGGAGCACCACGATCTCGTCTTGGTATGTGGATAGAAAATAGGACTATTTTCATAGTGTCACAACCAACAACCATGAATAGAAGAACGGTTCGATTTAATTTATATTAAAACTTCCCTACTACTTGCTGTATGAGTACATTTTCCAAGTATTGGATAGGGTACAGGGTGTTTTAACTTTTATTGGTCAAGTATTGACCAATATGAACAATTTTCATACAGAAACCCATGTCCGGAAACCTTCCGTTTCGTTCTTGTAAGCTGTCATATGTGTAGTTAGTATAAATATAATAAGAAAAGCTACATTTAAACCGAGATGAGGTTTCAGTCCACTGGCCATGAGTTCAATGTCTCTGGCTATCGCATTGTACGCTGTAAACTGTTTACAAATATATACCATGGCAATATATATATATATATATATATATATATATATATATATATATATATATATGTTTACATTAAAGAAACCAAATTGATTTAAAATGCCTTTTAATCCAACTTTAATCCACTTTATTTATTACAGAAGAAAGTAATTAAAATATGTCTTCATAAACCTATTGATTTTCCATCTCAAAATTTGTTTTTACACTTTATTGTACTTAACGTAAGACAAATTTATTACATTGTATTAATAAAATTCATACATAAAAATCGAAATAATTTTGAATTGTATTCTCATAGTTATGAAACAAAAGGTATGAATTCTTTAAGACTGTTTGAACCAAAATGCAACACTGTTACAGTATTTAATCATAGTAGTAATTTAGGCCCAAGAATATATAACAAATTTATATTTAAATATCCTAATCTTGTTAATTCTAATAGTTGGAGTATTAAATTTAAAAAGTTATGTATGGATTTTATAAAAATTGAAAAATTGTAAATTCAAATTTATATACTATAATTGCATAGTAGACAAGACATAAGACAAATTATATTGTATAATTATTAATTTCAATTCAGGAATCCGCCCCTGAGCACGAGTTCTACTCTTTCAGGGGCGAGCTAAAGTTTTTCTGTATATATTATATTTTATGTTACAATTATTAGTAAAATAAAAATAAATAAATAAATGCTTTAGAATGAATAGCTATGGTTTACCAATATGATAGAGAAAGCAACCCGACTACACATATTTAGATTTTTACTTTGACTAACAAAGGAAACGTTTCTGGACATGGGTTTCTATCCCATCACTGTTTCTATTAGAAAATTTTTCACATTGATTACACTAGTCTGCGATGAAATTGCTGCCTTCAAAGTTTGAATGTTTTTAGGATATTTTTAGCATGCTGAAGTTAAATTCGAAGCCAGAAAGTTCCTATCACGTACCATTTTTTTGTTATTTTAATTTTCTTATAATATATTACGACAATTTATAGCATAATTATTTAAACTATAATATTTTAACAACTGTAGTTTTAGTATGTTAAGATATGAATACCAAATATATTCAACATATTTTTAAGCTGTTTATATTGAAAATCAAGGATAACAGATGTTTCTTAGCTGATAGAGGGTGCAAGCGTATAAGGAAGTTAGGGTGAAATAACGTGCAGCCTTGCCATTATCTTTATTTGTGGGAGATAGAAATGTCAGCCACTCCTTGGTGAGAGACTCAACTCAACTCGTCTAGTTCCTCTCACATTTCAATAGTCTGTGTTTCATCTGGAAACAAACGAAATCAGTTTTTGAAGCTTTATTGTGGAGTAGAAAGTTGAGAGTTTTTAGTTCAGTAAGAGGATGTATAAATAATCCAGACCATTTTTGTTATATAACTTATGTAGGATATACACATTGCCTAAGCAGAGTCGTAATTTTACAGATTTTGTGAAAAAGTCATACCATGCCTATTTTGGAATCAAACTTGGAGACCAAAGTAAAGCTTGGGCACCACACAAAGTATATAGAGTATGCATTGAAGAACTTCATCATTGGATCAACGGCGGAAGACTGTTGCTAACTTTTGGAGTACCTATGGTTTGGAGAGAGCAGTCGAACCATAGTAATGACCGCTACTTCTGTTCGTGTGATGTGAAGGGGTACGATTCTAAAAATAAAAAGCAAATCGTGTATCCAGTTATTCGGTCAGCCATTTTACCTGTACCCCATGGGCCTGATGTACCACTGTGCGACTATAAAATCTTGAATAATTTTCATCTGAGTCTGATGTAGTGGTGAGGGAAATTGTGACGAGCGACAGTGACTATCTACCAGAGTCGGATGCTGCAGAACGTGGCTTTAAATAAGGAAAGAGGCTGTTTCAGTACATATGTGAGAAATTTGCACTACTATCTGAAGCAAATTAAAAGAAGATAAATTTAATGGTCCTGACTAAAGAAAACAGATGTCTGGTACAGCATTTAAAAACACTGTGGATGAAAAGGGGAAAGCAGCATGGATATCTTTCTGTGAATTTGTTTTAAAATTTCTTGGTAAGAACAAGGGTCCTAATTACCGAAACATTGTGGCTAACATGCTTGAAGCATACAGGGAACTTGGTTGTAACATGAGTATCAAAATTCATTTTCTGTTTTCTCACCTACATTATTTCCCCGAAAATCTAGGATTTTTGAGCAAAGAGCAAGGTGAACGATTTCACAAGGATCTGCAGGAGAAAGGAGATACCAGGGACGATGGAGCATCAGTATGCATCCTCATTATTGTTGGATGTTAAAGCGTAAAATACCTGAAGACAAAAATAAAAGAAAGAGGAGCAGGAGGACTTCCTCAACTAAGAAGCAAGTGGTGTAATTTTTTATGTGATACATTGTGCTAATTTATACATCCAATAGTGAAGTAAACAAGACAAAACAAAGCAAAAACACTCTAGTGACATGTATGAACAACCATACACATAATTTCAGCAAGTTGTGTCTTTTAAATATTGCTTTGCATTTGAAATAAAAAAGTTAAACGAAAAAGTTTGTGATGAAATTCACGTAATTATACTATACATTTAAAGTGATTTTGCAAACAAACCTGACGTGATAGAAGTAAACGGATTGAAAATTCGAATTCAGCACATCGACATTATATAAAATCACATTATTTACTTTAGGCAACAAGCACAAAGTTGAAATTCGCAGGCTAGTGTTATCCTTACCATTCCTAAAGTCTGTAACAAAGTCACTTAAACATTCTGTATAGCTGAGATCACAAGATTTCTCTACATTCATACAGTCTACTGAACAAAGGAATTGTTTATGCTTGAAAATGTGCTCGATATATGTTGCATATTATTGTATATTTTTTTTATTTGATCAACCTCTTAATAATTCTGATGTAATATTTATGGAAAAAATCCCCTGTAAGAGTGCTAGATCAAGGACAAAGGCCTCTCATCTCTTCCAAACTCCTAGAGAAAGCCATACGATTTAATTATAAAATGAAATGTGATATTTTGTGTATAGTGTCAATAGGACTTATAAAAAAATATACGAGGCGTGTTCTTAAAGTAAGTTCCAAAAGGGTGTAGAAAGTAAACGGGAAAATATTTACAAACCATTTTTGTTGCATTGTATTCCCCACACTTCAATTACTTCTCACCATAATCTCCACCATTATTGAGGCATTTATCGAGTCGTGGCACAAGTCTTTCTATCCCCTCATTGTAGAATTCACCCGCCTGCGAACCACTCCGCAACATTTGTGGCAAATTCAAGGAAAGCGAAGAAATTGTGAACCTCCTGACCTCATGAATTTTTTCATCGACAGCACGCACCAAATCGTCATTGATCAAAGATGGCCGACCGGTATGCTGCTCGTCATGCACAGAGACGCGGCCCTCGTTGAACTTTCTAACCCATCTCCTGACCATTCCATCACTAATGGCATCATCACCATACACCTCACAAAGTTGACGATGAATGTCAGCTGGTTTGGTGTTTCTCACATTCAAGAAACGGATAACAGATCGCATCTCACAGTTGGCGGGGTGCTCGATCACTTTAATCATTTCAACTGATCACAACTAACCACACACACGGACTGAAGCTCTGAAACTGCATGCACAGCTTGCCTGAGGACTGAAGAAGAAAACACGCATGCGCAAAATAACGATTGCAGCGATGCGACAGCTGTAATTGAAAATGGAACTTACTTTAAGAACACGCCTCGTATATACACACACGTGGACAAATTATTAGCAAAGTTGAAGATTTTTATTATATATTTTTACAAAATATGATTCTTCAATTCAGACTACGGTTGACATTTTTGCGTATTTCCAAATTATTAGCAAAATTGAATATTTGTATTGTATATTTTTACCAAATTCGACTCTTCAATTTGGACTACAGTTCACATTTTGGATACTTCCAAATTATTAGCAAAACTGAAGATTTTTATTGTATATTTTTACAAAATTTGACTCTTCACTTTAGTCTGCAGTTGACATTTTTGCATATTTATAAATTTTTAGCAAAATTAAGGATTTTTATTATATATTTTTACAAAATTTGGCTCTTCAATTTAAACTACAGTTGACATTTTTGCATATTTCTGTCTAGTATAATGATAGAAATATGCAAAATTGTCAACTATAGCCAAAAGTGAAAAGTCAAATTTTGTAAACAGAATTATCATAAAAATCGTCAATTTTGTTAATAATTTGTCCACGTCTGTATATATATATATATATATATATATATGGTTTTTTTGTAAGGATGTGAGAGTTGGGTTGTAAACAAAAAATACAAATTCCAAATACAGACAGTGAAAATTATGTTCATAGAAGCGTATATATTATTATTATTATTATTATTATTATTATTATTATTATTATTATTATTATTATTATTATTATACAATCTTTTCTTAAGCAACAAATAGGTTACAATAAAACACAATCACCAACATCATCCTCACAGGTTGTAGTCCTTTGAAGAACTGTTACAGTCTACCAAAGTTTTTTTTTTTTTTTCATCGTTTTTGAGGACGTCCCAGCGACCTTATTTCTGTTGATTATAATTCAGGATTGTTTTTGGTATTCTATTGTTTGACATTCGATTTCCATGTCGGAGCCAAATGCTTTGGTATTGATGTATGTGATCCAGAACAGGTATCATTTGGAGCTCGTTCAAGATATCTTCATTTCTTTTCCTGTCCCATTTCGTATAACCTGCTGTACGGCGCATGAATTTCATTTCAGTAATGCGATTTTCATCACGTCTCCGAGCAGACCGAGCCTCACTGTCATAACAGGTCTCGCCAAGGTTTTATAGAGGCGGAGACGTGTATATCTTTGGACTAACGATGGCTTCATAATGCTGTTGATGATACCCATAGATTTATTAAATTTAAGAATTTTGTCTGGTATATCTGACTCTGCCATAAATGATATTTTATAACCAAGGTAACTGAATCCATTTACTCTTTCTTTTTTCCGTAAAAAGCCGTAACTTTAGATTTATCTGTAGAAATTTCATTGAACCTGCTATTGATTTCAATTTTTTTTTTGCTTATAACTTTCGACTCAATCACTTCCGGACCAGGGTTCCTTATCTCAAATTGATACATGTGCCCTTCGCCATCATCCCTGAAAGCTTGTAACACCAGCTCGGAAACACCCTGTATATTATAAATAGTAGATTTGATAAGCCACAATCCTGTCCAATGTCAGTATTGACTGGTCTCAATTCTGTTGAAGTTTCTTCAATTTTACTGATAGTTTAGTGAAATTCTGAGAGCTTAAAACACAATATATATATACTGGGTGTTCAGTTCAAAATGTGTCTTGGCTCGCTGTATGCCGTCATGTGGCTAGCTGATGAGCCTAGAGAATTCAATCTTCCTACACTTCCGCAGCTCAGGTGTATAATCTAAGAGGCAGAGAAGTTGGCTAGCAAGTACGGCGTTCATTCTGAAGAGTACGTACCGATACGTACGGTAACGCCGGTAGTGGCAGGAATGTGAACTGTTTGGAAATACGTACTGTCGGGATATGGGGAGAGGGTTAAGACGATTACTTACGTATTTGTTGACATTAACTTCGACGGTCAACATGGACACGGAGCATTTGATTTGTGTTGTGGAATGTTACCGTACGCAACCGATGATAACAAATACCCTGCGTACGACTTGCCGGCGCAAAACACAGACCGTACAGACCGCCATCTGTTGCTACGACGTTCAAGTTATACCGTACACGTTCTCAAGTTCAGATTGAAGAACGCCTTAAATAATAGGCAACTTCTCTAACTTATAAGCTGAAACTCGCTTCAAATCGGTGACCCAACAACAGTGACGTCATGACACACTTTGAAATGAACACCCAGTGTATATATATATATATATATATATATATATATATATATATATATATGCAAACAATTATCCTTGATTATGATTCTTGCTTGAAATAATCCTGTATTTGTGTTCATGTATCCCACTCTATTGCGAAATTTTTATAAAGGACAACATTTTGTACACTAAATGTACTATTATGTACTATTAATTATTCAGAACAACCTGGAAATGTCTCCGGATGATCTCTCAACTTTTAATTTAAAACTGAAGTTTTCTAAAATTTAACAGTTACAGAATTATCAACAGGAAGGTTAGTTGTATTTCAAGGCAGTACTGACTCTAACAACACAAAACGAATTTAACATTAAATATGCAGTCCACAGGGTAAAAGTGATATAACTATGCAGATTCAAGGGGTGCAATAGAATACATTCAAATAAATTTAAAACATATAATGCGTTTTGTAATTAAGTGCATCGTTATTAGAAAATTAGGCTGCAAATCTGCGTAGTTTCCCACTGACGCATCGCCGGATCACCCACGAAAACACACGCATTCGATTTGAATAATATCGTTCCATCCCTTAACCACCGCAGTAGCGTTACTATAGTTCCTAAGCTAATCTGTTTATTTAATTTGCAAGAGAAGCGAACATTTTATTAAAAAACTGTAAACTGTAAAAACTCTAAAGTTTCTCCAGGTTTCTTAGTTATTATTCCAGAGGTCCGCAGAAGATGCTCCTTTTTCTATTAAAAGCTTCCTTTGCCATTGCTAGTGCTAGGATTTTAATGAAATTGCATCTTTTTTTCTAGTAAGCCAGAAACATAGCTGCTTTAGTATTTATATGTTATGTGATAAATTGAGTGCTTTAAGACACATTTGCTAGGGCATGTTTTTGCATTTTTGTCTGTTTCAACTCATAAGAGCATCTTTTGTTTTATTCGGTCATTTTTTAGACATTTTCATTTAATTTTGACTATAAATCCCCATTATTAATGTAAAATAATGTTTATTTCCTCTGATATTTTCTTTACATATTTCGTCCATTAATACCCATTATTTTGTATCTTATTTTAATCGTTTTCTACACAAATATTGCCATTTTAACGTAGTACACCCCATGTAATGGATGTCCAACCACCCCTTCAATGTAGACTTCTCTATACCTGCTAATTTCGGATAAGAGTGGCCTTGTGGTAGAATACATGGAAACTAACTTACTTATCTTTGTAAGAGGCTTCGTAAAACAATTTATAAATTCGTTAATCTTCGATGCTACTTACCCATTAGTGTTCTACGAAATGTTTATTTGGCCATTATTCAGTCTATCATTCAATATGGTATAATTGTTTGGGGTGGAAGTACAAACATTAATCTTAGTCCGTTAAATTTACTACAAAAACGAATAATTAAAATTTGTTTGAAGAAACGTTTCGATTATCCAACTAAATTAATTTATTCTGAATTTAATGTATTTAACATTGAACAAATTTATAAGTATACGCTATTAAAATTTTATCATAAAAATCGTAATAAGTTTGTATTACAGACACTCAATTATGAAACAAGACGAAATATTAATTCAACATTAGTAGAACCTAAATGTCTCACATCTGCTGGTCTAAAGCATAGCATTAATTTTGGCCCTCGGTTGTACAATGCTTTAGCTAAATTACACCCAGAACTTCTAACATGTAACCCACTAACATATAACAAGAAAATTAGAAACGTGTTAATATCTTCAATTTGCTTAAATAAATTTATAGCCTATGTGTATGAATTAATCAACCTATATTATATTTGTATTCTATAATTTTGAAATATATAGTCCTACTTTTCACATGCGATATTATTCTTCTCTAGTGTTAATGTTATATTATATAATTCCATTGCCGCTGTAATTTAAATTTTAGTTCCTATTTTATTTTACTTATTTGTTTTTATTATTATTTTTTTTTATTTTCTACATTTCTCTTATATTAATATTGTATTATATAATTTCTGTAACTGTAATTTTAAATTCTATTTCCTATTTTATTTTATTTTATATTCTCTTATAGGCCTATTAATATTATATCTGAACTACGACCGAACACGAGCGCTGCAAAAAAAAAAGTGAATCCATGGCGCTACAGCCCATGAAGGGTCAAGACCGACCAGATGACTGCTGACCTCACGTCCACATGCTGAAACAGAGGTGAACGATCATACATGGAATCTACATCAGTTAAAATATAATTAGTATACTACTTAGAAAAAATCATGTAAAATTTAATTTAATTACTAGTCTAAATATTAAGTAGTACAAAACCTCTTTTCCTACTAAGCCAATTATGTAAGATCAATTTTTAGGGCATTTTTAAGGGCATTTTTGAAAGATTTTTAGGTCATAAATGCATTGCTTTTAGGACATTTTTTCATGATTTATAGGTCGTCAAAATCCTAGCCTTAGCCATTGCTATCCTTCTTTTGATTTCCTGGCCGCAGGACATGTTACTGATTATAGTATATCCCAAGCACAGTGGAAGCTCTTAAGTTCGACAGAAAACAAGTTCGACATCCTATAGTTCGACTGCTGACGTAGGATAATAAGACACGCCCCTATACGGCACCAAGAAATGGGTTTGCCATTTGAATGGGAATTGGTTCTGTGTTTTGTAGTGATACTTTTGCTAAAGGAAAACAGAATATTTTATTGATTAGGACATCCATATTTAATCACAGATTTTAAATTAATGAACTCTTCTTTTTATATTTGAGAATTGTGCCGTTTGTGAGACGGAACTGTCGAAACCCAATGTGGTACTAGAAGCGCATACACAAGTCTCGGGGCGGGCAGGAAATGCAAGTACAGTACTGTATTCGTTGATGGATAACCAATAAGAATGTGTATTCATTTCACCTGCCACACCCACTACCCTTATTGGACTGAACTTTCAATTCTGTTTTGTCGAACTTGGGAGAGCCCACTATATTTGAAGCTGTTAACTTGCTCTACAGCCTCATTTCGAATTCGTACGTTTACCTTCTTTATTTTCTTTCTGATAACCATCGTCTTTTTTTTTCTTTTTGCATTTATCTTCATACCATACTGCTCACAGCTGTCATTTACCTCCAGTAATTATATCCCTTAGTAACAATGCCAGATCATCAGCAAATCATAATATGAACTTTATTCTTCTTTTTCCTACTATCACTCCTCCCATGTTCTTAAAACATGGGATTAATATAGTATTAGTTTTTTTCATTTTTAGTTGGTTATTTTACGACGCTTTATCAACATGTTAGGTTATTTAGCGTCTGAAAGATGTGAAGGTGATAATGCCGATGAAATGAGCCCGGAATCCAGCACAGAAAGTTACCCAGCATTTGTTCATATTGAGATGAGGGAAAAATCCCCGAAAAAACCTCAAACAGGTAACTTCCCCGACCGGGAATCGAATCCGGGCCACCTGGTTTCGCGGCCAGACACGCTAACCGTTACTCCACAGGTCTAGACAATTTTTTTGTACTACTGTATCCAAGGAATAAGCTGTTCAAATGGAGATTGAAAAGTTTGTGATTCCCAGTAATATAATATATCTTTGTGTAAAAATTATTATAAATTGTGTAATGTAAGGGTTCAATTGGTTACTTGTATGTACTTTGTCTGAGAACTATAATATAATAAATATCATATCATATTTTGGTAAGAAAGAAAGAAAGAAAGAAAGAAAGAAAGAGTCTCAGTATTCGCTGGAATTATATTATCTCTCTGATCTCAATTTCCTAAGTGGCGCCATGTTAGAAGCCTAAGAGAAATATCTCATTTGTAATGAAAAAAATAAAAAAGAGTGTCTAGCCTCTACGTTCGGCAGAACTGAAAGTTCATAAGTTATAAATGTATAGTAAACTTTTTAATGTCAGTACAATGAGAGACGTTAACAATATCCAACAAAAAAAAATTGTTATATCTCCGCCATAAAATTAGGTGATTCTTAACGAAAAAGTTGCGCTGATTTTCAAAATCGCCATAGAAATCTCCCATCACGTCACGTTAAAAATATTTAGGCCCAAACACATTTAGACTCTCACATACGCGGTTTCAGATAAAATATTATGTCAGATTAATTCTTATGATTTAATTATGTATTCTTGCTAGGTTAAGATTAATTCACAAATGTAGTCTTATATGCATGCAATAATATTTGGGCCATATTTTAAGGGAACATTCCTGAAACTTTATTTAAAAGTGTTTGGTAGTAATGTGATTTTCTCTTGTACTCCTGCCTCACAAGAAACCAACAGTAAAAACCCCATCATTACTGAAACATTATGACCTTGGTATCTCTTCTGCATGATAGAAATGACTTGATGAAACCGTTCCCCTTGTTCATCACTAACATCACCCAGAGTTTCCGGAAAAAATGTTCAGATGTGACTGAAGGAAATGGATTTTCAAAGATATTCGACAACCCATGTTTTTGTAGCATTTCAACAAATTTGATACCAAACTTTTATAATTTTCTTATTTCGTGTTTCCGAGAAAACCACGCACAACCCTTTTAAATGATTATCAAGCTGCTAATGCAACCGTTTTTTTATTTATTTTTCTCAAACATTTCGCTCTTCATGAGTTTTCAGATTTGAGGTCCAATAAAAATCCTTTCTTTCAATTTTGCGTATGTTAACTGTGGAAACTTGCCTTATAAATATGCAAATCCACTTTACCTCCTTGTTGACTGCCTTAACAAAATTCTTCATCAGCCCAATGTTGTGTGATTCATCAGTAATGCTCAAAATTTGAAATTACTTGTTCAAATCTTTATCCTGGCTGAACCACAATCTAAACACCAGGTCATGGAGAGCCAAATCAATTCCTGCCTATAGAACATCCCACTATTCATCCTCTTTTACTGTCTCAGTTCCCCGTGAATGGAATTCTCTACCTCAGAAGATTAGGGGCTGCCAGACAATAACCACTTTCAAGAAAAGGCTAAACGATTTCTTACGGGCGCAGTCAAATTGAAATTATAATTGTGATCGAGTTTAATAATTTAATTTAATTTAGGTATGACTATCATTATTATTATTATTATTATTATTATTATTATTATTATTATTATTACATAATTATTTTATTGGTGTTGTGAAGATGAAAAGAATTGTCATTGTATTATATTGTCTTGTCCCAATTGTATTTTTGATTGCATTGTATTAATTATGTTATATTCATAGCATTGTAGTAATTTTCTATCATACTGGTTGAGTGGAAGAGAAGGCCGAATGGCAACTCTGCCAAAAATAAAATTATTATTATTATTATTATCATTATTAATTATTATTATCATTATTATAAATATGCAAATCCATTTTGTTGAGTGCCTCTTCTTCATTACAAATGTGTAAGGGCAAGAAGAATCTTATCAGCCTGAACCAATGGTATTTTAATTCTCCCGGAACATATTCCTGCCGCTTGTCCCACTGATGCACCACATCTTCCAAAACACAAAAAACAACAATATTTTGAGTCTCATCAAGCAGCTTTTTTAAACACACATCTTCCAACTTAGTCTCATATTTTTAAACACGATAACATTCTTCAAGACCTATAGAATGGAAAACCGGAACAGATAGAAATTCATTACAATTATGAAGTAACACTGTTTTTAAGCTAAACTTAGATGAATCTATAAACAATCGCCAGTCATCTGGATTATGTTCAACCCTTAGTTCACTCATTAAACCATTATGTCTACATAGAAAAACACATTCTCACATAAGTTACATTACGTCTTATGCAGGAAATAATATTACTTTACAACCCCATTACAAGTGCCAGATCGGTCTCTACCTGGGTTTATCTCTTTGCGGTGTCTACTTCTAGAAGAAAAGACAGATTTATTACCGGTATCCTGGTAACTGACAAAGACTTGATTAGATGGTATAACAAATAACACATTTTCATCTTTATATTTTGTAAGTATGTAAGTAATCGTGTAGGGCAGGGGTAGACAACATATGCCACACGTGTTACCAGGTGGCACGCGAACTTGTTTTCGATGTAGGATATCTAAAAAGAAATTGTGACATTATGGGACATTTTAAGCATTTTCTTTTCAGAATCTACGAGTGAAAATGGACTAAAAACATTTAATATCTTCCGGAGTTAAATTTCTTTGAGAATAAGGTTCTTAGGAAAATATTTGGGGCTAAAAGGGATGAAGTTACAGGAGAATGGAGAAAGTTACACAACGCAGAGCTGCACGCATTGTATCCTTCACCTGACATAATTAGGAACATTAAATCCAGAAGTTTGAGATGGGCAGGGCATGTAGCACGTATGGGCGAATCCACAAATGCATATATATAGAGTGTTAGTTAGGAGGCCAGAGGAGAAAAGACCTTTGGGGAGGCCGAGACGTAGATGGAAAGATAATAGTAAAATGGATTTGAGGGAGGTGGGATATGACGATAGAGACTGGGTTAATCTTGCTCAGGATAGGGACCAATGGCGGGCTTATGTGAGGGCGGCAATGAACCTCCGGGTTCCTTAAAAGCCGGTAAGTAAATAAGTACGGAGGTAAATTTCATGTTGGGTAGTGTAATTTAACACTTTTATACTCAAAACTCTTAAGGATATAAAAATGAAACAATTAGTTTTTGACAACTAAAATAACGTAAATCTACGAGAAATGAAGCTCACAAAATTAAAATTTTGTTTTAAGTATTTTTCCTCTAGTTTCTATCGAATCAGTCAAACGACTTTTGAACTTTGGGTCTACATTATACAATGGCGTTTAACAAGAGAGGATATCTCGTTAAAAAAGACGCACTTTATTTCAAATTATAACATATTTATGAAATGAACTTTAAACTAGCGTCGGTCTATAATACAGACTTCATAATTTTTCTCCGATTTCATTATCGTTATCAACGCATTCCTAGAAGCCTCACAGCTGTAATTCTGGAATTAACTTATCATAACATTAAATGGCTATCGACATCAATAAATGACGATCGTTTGTCATGACCCACCAAGTTTATATCTTTAATGTCCGCTGTAACGACCGCATGAGTTGCTATGCGACCCCTCCAATCATTTACATGGGACATTTTGTTGAATGTAACAAATGAGCGTCTATCTAAAGCGAGATAATGACGGCGCAATGTAAGCTGAACCGAAACTTTAATCGCGGAAATTTAATTGTTTACGCAAATCAATATGAGACGCCATTCATTGGTGACTGTTAGAGTTAATATCAAACCGAATTTTCCGAAAATACAATACTGTTACGTAAATATTAATATTATTTTTTAATCGTAGTCTACAGTTTCTAAATTTCTTCTCTTTTCATACAGGAGATTTTTAGTTACCTACTTCTTGAACATATTTACTCACAGATTTCTTGAAACTAACGATCTTACTAACAAAATCTCTTTTATAAACGTTTAACTGTCTTTTATTTTTACTGCGTTTGTAAGTCGTTGGTAAATTCCTTAATTATAATCACTATAGGCTATATGTCGTGTATAATAATAAAACTGTTATGTAATTACGTCATAGTTCCGTCATTTCTTTATTACCAAGGTAGCAGAATTACTGAATCTTTATTGCATCGATAGTACAACTGGGCCTGACCGATTATCACGCTATATTTTGATCAAAGAGTAGCCTACAGCTACAGCAATATTATTCTACGTATTCTGTTCTCTTTTTATTTTTTGTTCTGTAGTTACAAGGCAACCACCATCATAAAATGACAATCGATCAACGAGCTAGAAGTAAGAATATAGAACGGCGATCGCGCCGCCATCTTTGAAACAGTTGAACCCATGTTCGCCATGCTTTAACTGGTCAACAAGTTGTTGTTGTTGTTTTCTAATGCCAGGCGTTTGACAATAAAGTCATTTGACCTCTTGCACTCCAATATTTTTCAAAGATATTATCATGGCCAGCCACTGAAGCACAGATTTTGAGGTGTTCCGAATCCATTTCTTGGTTTGAGTTGCACAATGGGTAGTTAGGGGACTGATATATTCCAATTCTATGCAGGTGTATGGCCAAACAATCATGGTCTGTTGCCAATCTAAATGCAGCTACAGACGATTTTCGTGGTAAATCGGGAATTAACTGTGGATTATGATGCAGAGAGTTCCATTTTTTCCTTGCTATTGTGTTATCAAATTTTGTTTGTTGAAGTCTAAGTATGTAGATTTAATAAATCTTTTCACAGAGTAATACGTAGATTTAGTAACAGGTCTGTAAGTAGCAGTGCTGCCCTTCTTTGCTAAAGCATCCGCATTCTCGTTTCTCAGGATTCCACAATGGGTTGGTATCCATTGGAATACAATTCTTTTATTGAGTGATATTAAATGAGAGAGAATTTTAGTTATTTCTGCTGTTTGAGATGAAGGTGTGTGTTTAGAGACTATTGATAGAATAGCTGCTTTGGAGTCTGACAATATAACTGCATTCTTAAATTTATTGATGTGGCATAGAAGATTCCTGAGACTTTCACTTATTGCAATGATTTCTCCATCAGAACTTGTTGTTCCATACCCAAGAGATCTATAAAGTGAGAAGAGACAGCACGTAACACCTGCACCGGCACCTTGTTCTCTGGAGATCAAGGATCAGTCGATGTATAAATGAAGCCAGTTTTTGTTTCATTATTTCAGTGTTTGCTTCTGATTTCAGTATTTCTTCTCTTAAATTTAGATTATATTCTATATTTAATAGAGTTAAAGGGTTTGGTTTAATTTGTATGTTTTCTTTTAAATTTGGGATATTGATTTTCTGTTTTAATTCTTGAACCATGGATATGAAACTTCGAGTTACTGATCAACAAGTGGGTGTGGTTCCTATAGGATCAGCCGGAAAGAAACTGTATAGAACATGTTGCATTTTGTGAATCTTATTTTATATTACAATAATTCATATATCCCATTTTTACTAACACTTCTTTATTTTTAACAGTAGTCAGGTAATTATTCCATACATCTTAAATTAACATCGAAGCTGTAAAATGTAGAATAAGCATATAAGTGGGCGTCGTTCCTATAGGATGAAGCGGAAAGGGACTATATATAACACATATCTTGTGAATCTTATTTTATATCGCAGTAACCACCACCACCACCACCATTATATGCATTTACATTCCTAAGTTGTAGAGAAATCTATACTAATAATAAAACTGTAACCAACATTCTTCTGGCAATTTTCGCTTTTCCAAAAATAATTGGCATTAACATGTATAATTAACCATCCTGAGACCAAAAATCACATTTTTGAAATTTTTGTTCGTATGTCTATCTATCTGTCTGTCTGTCTGTCTGTATGTTTGTTACTTTTTTACGCGACAATGATAACCGATTTCTATGAAAATTGGCATATAAATTAAGTTAGTTCTAACTTGGATTTTAGGCTATATGGCATTCAAAATACTTTATTTAAGGGGAGAGGATAGTATTTTTTAAAACTTTTTTCCTATTTAGTGTAAAATATTAATTTTTGTATGTAGAGAACTCATAGCTGTGGCAACTCAACCAAATATAAATATTTTGAAGAAAAAAAAATTATTTGGGGGCCCAAATTTGAAAAAATATATATATACCCAATGCAGGATTGTGCTAGAACCGATATATCTAAACCGTTTTTAAAGATAGATTCAAGCAGTTTTTTGCAATGTATTTGCAAAAGCATGTTTTACAAACTGTAAGTAACAGAATTTTGATATTAGTCCCTACGTTTGTAAAATAAACAATTAAAATTTAATAACAATTTTATGATTTCCTTTCTTGCAAACAAACGGATATATTTTTAAAATGAAATCAATTAACAAAATTCTGTTATAGAGAAAAGTTTCCTAATAGTCTAAAGAATGTCTGTTCTAAATTTCATGCATGTATCTTTAATAGTTCAGAAATTGTATCCATTTTTGTCTAGCAATGTAGCAAAAAAACTGAAGTTACTGGAAACCGATAAAATCGGGCGTGTGATTTAAAAATCCATAGCGCAGGAAGTTTAAAAATGGCGACTCAACATCCGGTAAGGGCACAAATACCCAAACAAAATGTTATTTAAAAATCCATAACGCTTTAAAAATGGCATTCCACACATATCACAGAATATTTTTTAAAGATTTTTTTAATTTACTCGTTTTTCACCAAAAAATACCATCCTCTCCCCTTAAAAGGGGGTTATAAGGGAGCCTGAATTAAATAAATCCAAATATCTCGCTTAGACCTATTATTGACTTTTATGTAAAATGTTACATAACAAAAGTTTCTTTAACAATGGTTTCCGGTAAGTTTTATTCTATGCAAAATTTTGATAGGACTGATATTTAACGAGATATGTTAGGCTTATCATTTAATCGAAAGTCTTCTCAGAGTAAGAGCTTTCAGCTCTTATAAGTATATTTTATTTCAGACGCTGACCAATTGGCTATTAGGTCTGATATAGTATCAATCTTAAAAGTAGAATTGACTGAACAAGTCCAGAAAGTATTGCATGATAATAACAATTAAATTCATAGTTTTAAATACAACTTTCTAAATGATTCAGGAGCAAACAACTTACAACATATATCCAAATACCCAGTTTCGTGGTCGGAAGATAAATTTCCTCCAGTGAATACTTTGGAAAGCGCATATAATACGATGTTCGATTTCCACCCCAAGCAAAGAAAAACTATAAACAGTAATATCATTCGTATATTACAAAATATGTGAATAATTGCGTAACGCATGAAATATAAATGAAAAATGATGGGATTCTTTCGTGACAATTTTTTTGTATAGGCCTAACTTTAGTGTCACTCGAAACTATGACTTGACAATTTTAAATTTATCAAAATTCGGCCCTTGGGTCATGACCGTCTGTAATAAAATTAAAACGGCCTCTTAATATTTAAAGCAAGGGTGAAGTATCTTGTATCACTGTCACTATGTGATTAGGATAAAAATAACCTCGATATCACGGACCGCCGGGCAATTCTTCGGGCCTTGGCATCGCTTTGGCACCGTCATTTGTCGTGGCGACAGGAGAGGTGGCGCTGCTTCTTGAATTGAGATTGATGCAATTATCTGGCCGCGTGTAACCGCGATAGCATCTGCACAATCACAGCCCCACATGTGCAGAGTATTAATCTCGCGATGCTCATTTTTCTTGGCACTTGGAGGCAGCAGTTTTATAGCCTTGCGTTCGTAGTCTGTCTGGGTTTCAGAACGGAAGCGAGTGACGACTGTTGATTTCATATTATTTTACGCAGTTTCGTAACTCGCAAGAATAATTGAAGGGTTCAGAGCCATAGTGGGCCAAGCGCCATTTATTAAAAACGAGAAAGCAAGGGTTAAAGTTAAGTGAATATCATAGTTTAATGAAGATTGACATAGCATTTAGTTTTAATGTGTATACTTCATATTACTTGCTATATATATCCATTGAATTATGGTAATAACTTCATTTTAACACTTGTTTTCTACGGTTTTAGTAAATGGCGCTTGGTCCACTATGGTTGTGAACCCTTCAATTTTAGTATCAGTTGAAATGAGATCAGAGGCCCGACAAGGTGGGATCAATATATTTCCGAACTGCATTTGTATTTATTGTACTGCTAAACATATCTGCGAGTGCCACTGAAGATCATTGCTTCAATATCTGTTGAGTCAGTCTATCAAAAAGCGTCAGATTGTCTTTCAGAACTGAGCTTTTATGCGTGATTTTCTGCAAACATGTCAAGCACTTACTGCGTTTTTTTTTTCCCTGGAATCTCTCCATATACGCCTTTTGGTTAGTCTTCTTCTCTGTCTTTCAAGTGATGCATTTAGTATAGATTCCAGGCGTTTCCCTGGTTGTAGATAATGTAGCAGTGGCTACTTTCTCTTGCGAGTGCTTGTAACTTGGAATCTACCCATCCAAGAAGAATCTACCCATCCTTTCTCGCTTACCTATGTACCTGTGCTGCTGTGACATAACGGAAAGGATATGCCTGTAACCTGTTGATGAAAAGGGGGCGCTGATGAATGTGAGCCAACCTTGCCGATTGAGTCAGCATGCACGGCTCAACCATTACTCCACAGCAGTGGACTTTTGCGTCATTGTTGTTCGTCAACTACGGAACATGTGTGTTCCGAGGAAAGCACGCATAATTCCCTCTCTTTCAACCACAAATGTCACTTGAACATGTGTGTTCCGAGGAAAGCACGCATAATTCCCTCTCTTTCAAACACAAATGTCACTTCAACATGTGTGTTCCGAGGAAAGCACGCATAATTCCCTCTCTTTCAACCACAAATGTCACTTCAACATGTGTGTTCCGAGGAAAGCACGCATAATTCCCTCTCTTTCAATCACAAATGTCACTTGAACATGTGTGTTCCGAGGAAAGCATGAATAATTCCCTCTCTTTCAACCACAAATGTCACTTCAACATGTGTGTTCCTAGGAAAGCACGCATAATTCCCTCTCTTTCAACCATAAATGTCACTTCAACATGTGTTCCGAGGAAAGCACGCATAATTCCCTCTCTTTCACCCACAAATGTCACTTGAACATGCGTGTTCCGAGGAAAGCAGGCATAATTCCCTCTCTTTCAACCACAAATGTCACTTGAACTCGCCGGCACTGGAACCTAGGTCCCAGATGAAAATCCGACGCTGTGGTCGTTTCGTGTAACGAAGTTGTAGTTGTGATCCGAAGTCGTGTCTGTAGAGAAAATGAAACGAGTCTGATAGCCTGAATAAAGTACGTAAACGACCAGTAATGAAGATTGTGGTTGAACCAACTCCGTCTAAACTGGAGCCCGTAGCCGGTTAATGCTAAAGCTGGCGTCGACATCGGGCATGGAGTTAAATCAGAAGTTTTAAATGCAAGCATCGCGGTGCCTGTCTCACAATTAAGTCCTGCTCTTGCATATTCACGCTGTGCGCGGAACTTTGGTGATTAGGCAACTTATTTTGCACTAGATTTTTTTTCCTAAGGATCCACGAAGGTTGGTGGCTCGCAAGCTGAACTTCCAGATTATACAGAGTGCCACATTATTACATGGTAATCTTTAAACATCATTATAAACATACTTAACCTTACGTAACAAGTTAGAACCATTTATATTTCAACTAAAATTGAAGCTTAGAGAGCATGATGAAAATTGTTCAGATTGTCAATTAATATAGATAAATACAATATAATATTCGTTACTCAGTCAAATGACAAATCAATGTAAAATAATGACTTATATTATATGGTCATTAAGTTTTAAACACATAAATTACATATTGCAAACGTTTTCGCCTATTCAGGCATCTTCAGAGTAATTATACAATATCTCAATATCAAACTGTATAGTCATTACATTGGTGGTAGATAAACCTGTTTAAAATTAATGATGTACAACATCTCCATAATTAAAATATAATGTTAGAAACAACGTAGTGTTATGATTTTAAACTTCATAATATTCTGTGAAACTCTTGTTCAGTAGAGTCCAATGATTGATGGGTTATATCTGAAATACAGAGTGTTTAAAAATACGGGGCATAATTTCAGGTATGTATTTCCCACATGTAGAGAATCAAAATAGTTCATTACAACATGTGTCCGGAAATGCTTTATTTCCGAGTTATGGCCTTCACAACATTGAAATTCACCGGAACCTTTTTCTTTCCGCAGGTCGTTGCCGTCAAAGGAGACATTAAGAGGGCACTCTGACAGTTCATTCCGAGGCGAAGGTTACATTCAGTGTTGTGTAGGCGTTAGACTGTGCGACATGTATTCAAATCAAGAGTTGGCAGAGATACACTTCATGTACGGTAAGGCGGACGGCAATGCTGCGCTGGCTCGTCGTTTGTACCAGGAGAGGTACCCATAGCGACAATGTCCAGATCTGAAGACATTTGTACTTCTCCATTACAGTCTGTGCAGTATGGAAAATTTAACTCTCCTGGTTTGGGAAGGGGACGACCAAGATCTACAACTCCAGAAGTACAGGAGGAGATTCTGGAGGCTGTGAACATGACTCCTTCTATCAGCACACGAAGGCTAGCGTTGCAAGTCAATGTTCCTCATACGACTGTCTGGAGACTGTTGAAAGAGTATCAATTGTATCCTTATCATTTGCAACGTGTACAGGCCCTGTCACCTGCAGAATCGAATTGTGGCATGTTCTGAGGACATACGCAATACTCCTGGAGTTTGGGATCGTGTTCGCAGGTCAATGAGACATCGATGTGAGATGTGTATTCAAGCAGAGGTGGACATTTTGAACATCTGTAATGACAACGACCTTCGGAAAGAAAAACGTTCCGGTGAATTTCAATGTTGTGAAGGCCATAACTCGGAAATGAAGCATTTCCGGACACATGTTGTAATTAACTATTTTGATTGTCTACATGTGGAAATACATACCTGAAATTATGCCCTGTATTTTTGAAACACCCTGTATATAAATATGAAATAGAAGTGGCAAATTATCAAATTTAAAAGTAGGATTGGAATAGATAATGAAAGTACTCACGTCGTTAATGAAAATCTGATCCAAATGAATCCCCTATACAACCTCTAACCCCATCACAACGCAATATCCTTCCGCTTTAGCTGTTTACACGAACACTCACTTCACCAACGTCACATTAGCTACAGGTCCGATAGCAGCAGGTCGTCCCACATCTTCGTAAGTACGTCTATATATTAACATTTTCAATCATTTTCAAATTCTTCAAAATTTTGATTTATTATTTCATTACAGATAACTACTTCAAACATAGGATGTTTCATAGTGACCTACACAGTTGCCACGTTACAACGACGTTTTGTTACAACGACGGATTACTTTCATTATCTATTCCAATCGTACTTTTAAATTTGATAATTTGCCACTTCTATTTCATATTTATATATTTCAGATATAACCCATCAATCATTGGACTCTACTGAACAAGAGTTTCACAGAATATTATGAAGTTTAAAATCTTAAGGGTTTCAATTGGACGTTATCGCATGCAAAGTAATGGTAAAAATAGCCTATCTTCAAGCAGTCATAAATGTAATACTATTTATCACAGCTCTTTCATTTTTTAGTGATATATGTTTACATTAAGCTTTAAAATGAAAGAAGAATGGTTAATGTAGTGTAAATCTTTTACCCTTAAATTAATTTTTGAATTTAAACATATTTTTATAAAAATTCACTACATACCTGTGATTAGGTACACTCTATTCACTTATCATAGAACACATTGAATTAAATTTTGGCCAAAAACTGCTAATAGATACTAAAACATACCCTACTAAAATTATTAAAATATCTTTAATATTATGGGCATAGGGCTTATACTAATCTTCATTTTTTTAATTTATTGACGGTGATGATTGCTATAAGCCCTATGCCCATAATATTACAGACATATGAATAATTTTAGTAGGGTATGTTTTAGTATCTATTAGCAGTAAGTGGTCAAATTTTCAATTCAATATGTGCTATAATAAGTGAATCGAGTATACCTAATCACAGACATGTAGCGAATTTATAAAAAAATTGTGCTTAATTAAAAAATTAATTTGAGGATAAAGATTGACTCTAGAGTAACTATTCTTTTTCATTTTAAAGCTTAATATGTATACACACATAGCTAACAAAATGAAAGACCTTTGATAAATAGTATTATATTTATGACTGCTTGAAGATAGGCTATTTTTACCATTATTTTGCATGCCATAATGACCAACTCCCCTTAACACTACGTTGTTTCTAATTTTAATAATTTTAATTTTATGACCTGTAACATTACATTTTAATTATGGAGATGTTGTACATCATTAATTTTAAACAGTTTATCTACCACCAATGTAATGACTATACAGTTTGATATTGAGATATTGTATAATTACGCCTGAAGATGCCTGAATAGGCGAAAACGTTTGCAATATGTAATTTATGTGTTTAAAACTTAATGACCATATAATATAAGTCATTATTTTACATTGATTTGTCATTTGACTGAGTAACGAATATTATATTGTATTTATCTAAAATTGAAACACTTAAAAACTGTGTCACACGAAGAAGACAAACATTATAAACATCCCTTTATTATTCTAACTATCCGTACCCGTACGCTTCTCTGCACTTCTTAGAAATAAATATTATTGACTTAAATATATACAGTTTTGTACTTAATTAATAAGTAAGCTGATTGTCTCAGTCCTGCGTCACGTCCATTCCATGACTAGAGCGGCCCACATTTGTGAGATGTAATATCAAATGAATCTGCCTCCTCTTACCCAAAGTGGTGTAGGTCATATAAACGAAGAGGTTAAGCACAGAGAGAAAAAGAATATTTGTGCGAGATCGTGCGTATTTGCTTGTTTTCCACAGAACCAATACGCGATAAGTGTGAAATACCACATTCACTATTCCCAACGTAACACACATAACAATTTCCCTTCTTCTTATTGCTTAAGCGCGACATTCATTTTACTGCTTTAAGCTTTTAACATATTATTTTTAGAGACGTATAACATAGTAATAATTATAAATTGAAATTTACCACTGCAATTTTACCTAAATTGCAATGTTAATTATTGTTTTTAAATATTTGTAAAAATTAAGTAAAGTCTACTACTCCACGAAACTTATTGCATTCCTGATACAAGTAACATTAAGGAAGCCGTGAAAAATCAACGAGATTCCAGATGCCGATGTTATTACTGCAATATGTTATATAAATAATATTGTTAAAATATTAAAATGAAAAATAAATCATTACATAACCTTACCGTTTGTTTTAAGTTCGCATTTATAGACTGGGGGAAAAAAAGACAGACTATATCACGGCCTGCTGGAGTATAGTAAACACAGAAAACATTTCATGGCGACAATGTCGAAGAAAGATATCTTGGTGTTCTGAAGTTGCCGTCATTAAACAGAAACCAACATGAAGATTTCATTGCAACTAATTAGAAATTCGTCTTTCAGGTATGTAATAAACGATCTTCGCACAAAATAATGTACGATACACGAGCGGTATGTTTGTTTTCATGTTCTCGGAAATTAAAAAGCTCAACTACGTTTCGCTTTTTCAATCTTTCCATCGAACATGAAAACGTCAACATACCGCTCTTGTAACGCATATTACTATTTCGAAAAAACAAACATCACTGAAATAGCTAATACAAATTCAGGATGTATCGTTTTAGTAATGTCATTAATTTCAGGATGTTATCCTTTTCCATATTTCAACAAAAAAAGATTAATACAATTTTTTCGTTTTTGCTTCCTTTACGAGATAAAAATTGTTTTATATGAAACATTTCATAGCGTGTTTTGAAAAAGCCATTGATTTAATTTAAATATGCTCAGTCAATATAAGAGAAAAGAGTCCCTCGCATGATTTACCTCATTTCCTTAGGTTGAGCAACCGCAACGTTTTGGAAAGTTTACTATCTTAAAAAATACTCCCCGCTGACCTAATTTCAATAAGTGGTTAAACGAAACCTTGCGTCAGGATGATGTACCAATTATGTAGGTCATATAGTGGTTTTTGTAAAGTGCCTCGTGAATCTTGAATGCACAGAAGCTTTCAATCAATCATTCGAGAGGCTTCTCCCCTCACGAGTGGGTCGATTGCTCTAATCGGGTCAGGAAGAGCTTCTACAAGAATCGTTTGTGTGTTTATTAGAGTAGGTCACGGAATCCGCCGACGACGATCTTGTCTTGTCATTTCCTGATCCTTGTGCCATTTATTGCAGAGCGAAGCAGACAGAGAGGGGGGGTGGGAGATTATGGGCACCACCTACTGGGGTTTTCGAGAAGCTGACAAACATCCTCTAAAGTTTTCTCGACGTCTGAAAGGCTTTTTTGCAGCAATCGAAGGTTCCACATCTGTTGCTGCAACTGGGCGAACCAACGTTCAGTTTAAAAACATTGTTTTTATCTCTCACTTGCTTGTTTATATTTCAAACTTTCTACGTTTAACAGAGTCGGTGGAAAACAGCCATGCTTGCTAAAAGGAACGCAGGAGTTGGAAGTGTTTCCTTGCCAATAACTCACTGCAGTCTTGCGCGAATGTTATTAAATTTAATAGAAAGAAACGCAAGATGAAAAGGACGGAAAATCTTCAGCGAGTAAGCATGGAGGGAGATATGAAATGTAGCGAGAGGCGAAAGGAAACAAAAAGAGAGCCAGAAGGAAAAGAAGAGAGACGAAAGGAAATTAAAAGAGGAGGGAAGGAAATGAAACGAGAGGAAAAAGAAAACCAAAAGAGGGGAAGAAGGAAGCCAAAAGAGGGGGAGAAGGAAACCAAAAGAGGGGCAGAAAGATACGAAAAGAGGGGCAGAAAGATACGAAAAGAAGGTCAGAATTAAACGAAAAGAGGGGCAGAAGGAAACCAAAAGAGGCCGAAGGATACCAAAAGAGGGGCTGAAGGATACCAAAAGAGGGGCAGAAAGATACGAAAAGAGGGGCCGAAAGATACCAAAAGAGGGGAAGAAGGAAACCAAAAGAGGAGTAGAAAAATACGAAAAGAAGGGAAGAAGGAAACTAAAGAGGGGCAGAAGGAAACCAAAAGAGGGGCAGTAGGATAATAAAAGAGTAGAAAAAAACGAAAAGGGAAGAAGGAAACGAAAAGAGGGGCCGAAAGATACCAAAAGAGGGGAAGAACGAAACCAAAAGAGGAGTAGAAAAAATACGAAAAGAAGGGAAGAAGGAAACTAAAGAGGGGCAGAAGGAAACCAAAAGAGGGACAGAAGGAAACCAAAAGAGGAGTAGAAAAAAACGAAAAGAAAGGTAGAAGGAAACGAAAAGAGGGGCTGAAAGATACCAAAAGAGGGGCACAAGGATACCAAAAGAGTAGTAGAAAAAACGAAAAGAAGGGAAGAAGGAAACTAAAGAGGGACAGAAGGATACCAAATGAGGGGCAGAAGGATACAAAAAGAGTGGCAGAAGGATAAAAAGAGGGGCCAAAAGAGGATTAGAAAAAAACGAAAAGAAGGGAAGAAGGAAACCAAAAGAGGGGCAGAAGGAAACAAAAGAGGGGCAGAATTAAACCAAAAGAGGGGCAGAAGAAAACCAAAAGAGGGGCAGAACGAAGAAGGACAGAAGGATACCAAAAGAGGGGCAGACGGATACAAAAAGAGTGGCAGAAGGATACCAAAAGAGGGGCAGAAGGAAACCAAAAGAAGGACCGAAGGATACCAAAAGAGGGGCCGAAAGACACCAAAAGAGGGGCAGGAAGATACGAAAAGAAGGTCAGAAGGAAACCAAAAGAAGGTCAGAAGGAAACCAAAAGAGGGGCAGAAGGAAACCAAAAGAGGGGCAGAAGGATACCAAAAGAGGGGCAGAAGGATACCAAAATAGGGACAGAAGGATACCAAAAGAGGGGCAGAAGGATACCAAAAGAGGGGCAGAAGGATACCAAAATAGGGACAGAAGGATACCAAAAGAGGGGCAGAAGGAAACCAAAAGAGGGACAGAAGGAAACCAAAATAGGGGCACAAAGAAACCAAAAGAGGGGCACAAAGAAACCAAAAGAGGGGCAGAAGGAAACCAAAAGAGGAGCAGAAAGAAACCAAAAGAGGGGCAGAAGGAAACCAAAAGAGGGGCAGAAGGAAACCAAAAGAGGGGCAGAAGAAAACCAAAAGAGGGGCACAAAGATACCAAAAGAAGTGCAAAAGGGAAGCAGAAGAGAGATAAACCAAAATAAGGGGCAAGAAAACCAAAAGAAAAGCAAAGAAAACAAAGAGGACAGACAAACGACAAGAGGGGCAGGAAGGAACAAAGAAAGGGGCAGAAAGAAACAAGAAAGGGAAAAGAAACCAAAGGAAACCAAAAGAGGGAGAGAAGAAAACGAAATTAAGGTCAAAAGGTAATTAAATTAAGGGCTGAAAAAAGTAAAATTAAGTGGAGAAGGAAACCAAATTCCCATCCAGCATTATTCCGATGGAAATCGGTGGAAAATAATAAACATTCATTTTATTAGACATATTACTACTACAGATTTAACATTAAAATAGTAAAAATCAGTGCAACTACTGCACAAAAAACGTCAAATAAAAACAATACAATACGAATCCCACTCTACCTAAAAATTCACACGTACTTGATATAGGATACAGGCTAAACGAAGCGTCAAATGTAATGGGAATGCGAGGTGGGATATTTAATACACAGAACAATGGGGGGACAGCCCATGGGAATCCACGTTTCGATAAATTCAATCAGATCACACACAATACCGTAAAGGGAAAACAACTATTCACACATCGTTTATAGTGTGAAGTATAACACGTTTATTAACTCACTTTTGCTCTGAACTCGTCTCTGGCACGATCTACTTACCTGAAAAGAAACAAAAAAACAAGATATTAGTGTGACAAATACTGATGCTGAATCAATTGAACAGGTTATGTTAATAACGTATTAACTTTCTGGTATAATGAAACCTGTGGGTTTCTTTACAGACACTGGGGAAGGGGGGAGAGAAAGGAACATACAGAAGGGTATAAATAAAAATACAAACAAAAAACGAGCGCGGATGCTGGGGCAATGTCTTGTTGCTTGTCTGCGATCTTGTCCCCCTGCTCGAGTGGTTTTGACAGTCATGGGTTCCTACTGTCTTGCGAAGAGACCTTAAATTTTAAAGAGACACGTCATCACAAGACAGTACATTGTAACAGTAAGACAGGACAGATTAAAACAAAAAAATCTGTAGACCCTACAAACAAGCCAAGGAACTGAGAGAGAATATAAAGTGCTACAAAATTCAGATAATAAAATAAAAACTATTTAGGATGTTATTAAAAATGAAACCAGTCAAAACCTAAACAATTAAAATCAATTACCACAAGGTACAGGATCCAAATTCAGTTGCAATTTTTAACAAGTTCCGTATAAAAGTTGAATTGTGACTTAGCCACTGTCTCCACTTGGGCGGCCAATTTCGGACTCTCACTTAATCCAAGTAAGACTCAAGCTATAATTATTGGGCATAAGCGTTTAGTTAACTCCCTTAATAACAGTAATCTTTCAGTTGTTACCCTTAACAACACGCTAATCCCTTATTCATCTGTCGTAAAAAATCTTGGCTTCTTTTTCGATAATAACACTTTTCTACAAGGGTCATTTTTCTTATATGAAAATATGTGATTCCAAAGGATTTTCATATGGCAAATTCAAATCTGAAAACAGAAATTCGCTATCAGGCACAGATTTTTAGTTATACGACAATATACGTCTCATTTAACTTACATTTTAAGTTTGTGATAAAGATGGTGAACTTTGCTTAACAACAGTTGCCTACAGTTAATTTTGTTCTTCATTGGTTTTCATTTTCAAATTGTGGCATTCCTGTTGCTAGTAAAATTTTATGTTAATAAGCAAGTCGTTGTCACAGGATTTAAAATTGAGTTAAACTGGCATTATTTGGATGGTGGAGACATTCTTTACCATGTGAGTAAATATTCATTTTTAACCATAATATTCCGACATCTGTGGTATATAAAATGTGTAAAACTTTACATATTTCTCTTTCACAGAAACCTCCTAAATCATAGAAGTAAAATAGACAAATTCTAACAGAGAGAGAGAGAGAGAGAGAGAAGAAATCTTGAGTTTAACCTGAAATTCTTGTTAGAGGAAGTGAGTATTGTTTGTTTACATGAAATATTGTTTCTGCATATGCACAATTAAACTCATAATGACATTCTGCAATGATGTTTGTGACATAATGAATACTTTGAACTTCAAATACGAGCCATAGAAGTGGAGACGTTTATAGATGCCTCAAAATACAGTCTAATCATGCTAGGCCTTATTAAACAATTTGTTAAGGTCATGAACACATCTGGAAGAGGATTTACGTACCTTTCAAAAACGTTTCTTCGTTTTTCTGCAGCAAAAATAAAAGAGGGCGTGTTTGTGAGTCCCCAAATTAGAGACTTCAGAAGGATTCAGATTTTGAACAATGCCTTGCACCAAAAGAAAGAAGAGCGTGGTCTTGTTTCAAGAATGTAACGCAAAATTTTCTGGGAAAAAAGAGAGTTAACGACTTCGAACAATTGGTTCAACAAATGATAAATGCATATAGAGATCTAGGATGTCACATGTCTTTAAAAGTGTATTCCCAAGATTCTCATCTATATCATTTTCCTAAGAGCTGCAGTGATGTCTCCGACGAACATGGTGAAAGGTTCCATAAAGATATAATATCCATGGAAAAGCGGTATGAAGGGAAATGGATGCCTGCGATTCTTGCTGACTACTGCTGGAACATTATTAGAGACTGCAAAATTGAACACAGGAGAAAAAGATATGATATTTAAATTCTTAGGGAAAAGTGTATTTTGTTCATAGTTTCTAACCTTAAATACGTTTTTCCATATAATATAATTATTATATTGAGGCTTGTATTTATTTTTTGTTTTATAGTGCATAAAATGTTTGTAAATAATTTTGTAAGTGACTAAAATATTTATAGTTACATATTTTGCGTACATAAATACTCGTACATAGCGTGGAAACGAAAATTATTTAAAAATGAAATTGCATATAACTTGAAAACTATGCGTGACACAGAGAAACTAATTACAGATTTGAATTCAGGAGGTAAATTTCCATATTAATCAAGAATGTTATACCCAGAAAAATGAATTTCATTTTTTTTTGTAGTAGAACAGTGTAATCTAAGTTGGAATTTTCAAGTTAAAGAAACGATAAAAAAATCTGTTCCTCCATTCACTGTTTGAGTCGCTTGAGAAACTTCTTGCCCCAGCAACTAAAACTTACCCTAGTGCAAACCCTAGTAATGCCGCACTTCGATTATTGTGACGTTTTGTTTAGTGACCTAAGTTCTGAACTGTCAGTCAAGTTACAGCGAGCTCAGAATATGTGCGTCAGATACGTGTGCAACATCCGACGATATGACCACATATCACCGTCCTTCGCAAGTCTTTCGTGGCTCCGACTTAAAGAACGCAGAACTTTACACTCTTTGTCTTTACTCTTTCGAATTCTGCACACCTCAACACCATATTACCTTTCGTCTCGTTTCTCTTATCTATACTCTAACCACGACGTAAATACCAGATCACTTATCTGTGGCACGCTAAGTATACCTCTTCATAGAACATCTTGTTATTCATCATCTTTTACAGTATCCACCTCGCGTCAATGGAATTCCTTGTCACAAGGTATTAGGGGCTGCAAGACAATAAACACCTTTAAAAAGAGCTTAAAAGATAACCTTATTAGCATTTCACTCCAATCATACTGACTTAAACTATAACTGACTACATTGTTACTTCTTTCTTTAGACATCATCCTGATAGCACTGTATTTTCAAAATTGTCTCATAATAATCTCTTTATATTATCTAATATCATTTGAAATATATTAACATTCTATGTATTTTAGCTTAATTCTGCTACACAGTTTATTTCAGTGTTTAATTAATAGTTCATAGTATTTTGTTGTTTAATTCGTAAATAACTCCTGTATATATGTAACTTTCATCTAAATAAAATTGTTGAATTCTTTGTTGAGTGGAAGAGAAGGCCTTACGACCTTAACTCTGCCAGCTAAAATAAATCATTATTATTATTATTATTATTATTATTATTATTATTATTATTATTATTATTAAATATCGCTGACAACCTATATAGTCAATCTAAGTACAGATTAATTTTTGGTCCTACGGAATATATCTGTTGGTTTTTTTTATTTTATTGGGTTATTTTACGACGCTGTATCAACATCTAGGTTATTTAGCGTCTGAATGAAATGAAGGTGATAATGCCGGTGAAATGAGTCCGGGGTCCAGCACCGATAGTTACCCAGCATGTGCTCATATTGGGTTGAGGGAAAACCCCGGAAAAAACCACAACCAGGTAACTTGCCCCGACCGGGAATCGAACCCGGGCCACCTGGTTTCACGGCCAGACGCGCTGCCGTTACTCCACAGGTGTGGACTATATCTGTTGTGGTAACAATGGTTATTAGAGGAGAAAAATTCGCTCCAGCGTCGGGGATCGAACCCGGATCCTTGGTTCTACATACCAAGCGCTCTAACCACTGAACTACTCCAACGTTCAATCCATAGCACCAGATCGAATGCACACACTTTAATGGGGTGTAATGGGAGACAGCAAATTTGACAACTCCATATGAGATGTTATCCTAGAGTTTGGGTTGTTACGAAATTACTAGTAATTTACAACAGCTGTAACTCAGCAATCAATAAGCGGATAGTAACAAGTGATATCCCGTTTCAAAGACAAAGGCCCAAAGTTACTCTCACAATCAGGACACAGCGCGCATGCGAAAAGATGAGATAATACTAAGGGATATGTTACTGGAGCTAAATGACACTGTGAGCAGTATGGGATGAAGATAAATGCAAATAATACGAAAACCATTGTTGTCGGAAGAAAAATAAAGAAGATAAACGTGCAAATTCTAAATGAGGCAATAGAGCAAGTGGACAGCTTCAAATACTTGAAGGTGTCTGTAAGCAGTAACATGAGCTGCTGCCAGGAAGTCAAAAGGGAAATAGCAATGGCCAAGGAAGCTTTTAACAGAAGAAGGAACATCTTCTGCGGACTTCTAGAAAAAGAACTAAGAAAGAGATTTGAAGTGCTTTGTAAGAAGTGTAGCATTGTATGGGGGAGAAACATGAACATTACGACGAAGTGGAGAGAAACGAATAGAAGCATTTGAAATGTGGATATGGAGAAGAATGGAACATGTGAAGTGGACGGACAGAAGCTGTGTTGGCAAGAGTGGGTGAATAAAGAATGATGCTGAAACTGATCAGGAAGAGGAAAAAGAATTGGTTGGGTCACTGACTGAGAAGAAACTGCCTACTGAAGTATGTACTGAAAGGAATGGTGAACAGGAGAAGAGTTTGGGACAGAAGAAGATATCAGATGATAGACGACATTAATATATATGGATCATATGAGGAGATAAAGAGGAAGGCAGAAAATAGGAAAGATTGGAGAAAGCTGGGTTTGCACTGAAAGACGTACCCTTGGGCAGAATAGGAATGAAAATATTATTATTATTATTATTATTTATTATTCTTATTATTATTATTATTATTATTATTATTATTATTATTATTATCAGGGAAAGAAGACAGAGGACGAACACTGGAAAGTTTTCTTTTCTCAATCGTACTATCAGGGACTGGAATGCTTTACTTGCAGACTTACTAAAGGCTTTACCAATAACCAAAAATGTATTTAAAAATAGGCTTAAGGACTTTACTAATAGACGGTAGTATATTATGCACACTATTTAAAGGGTGTAATTGATATGTTATTATTTTAAGTGTTGTATTAGTGAGGAAGTGTGAAGTGTGTAGTGTCAGTGTCATTGAATCTATTGTTTGTGTAAGTGAAGTGTGTTTGTGTCAGTGAAGTTCTATAGTTCATAGTGGCTGTGCAAAGTATTTGAAGAGTGAAATGGTTTTGAAGTGTTAGTGAAGTCAGCATAGAATCAGTGCAGTGAATGAGTTGATAGCGAAATAAGTGTAGTGCCGAAAGGTACTTGTGCAGGTATGAACTTAGGGTTAAGATAGAAATTAGATTTACTTTAAATGTTATTTTAAGTGATCGTGCTTCATTTAATTTAGGATGCTCTTTGTTATTATTATTATTATTATTATTATTATTATTAATCATTATTATTATTAATTTATTGTCATTGTTATTATTATTAATTATTATTATTATTATTAATTATTATTGTTAATTAATTATTATTATTTTTTTATTAGTTGTGTTTATTATTAATTGTCATTATTGAGTGTAATTAGTTACCACTGCCACCGGGTATATACCCATTTGCAATGTGAATAAATAAATACATACATACAGGAAACAAAATGGCAGGGCCCACATATATTACATGTAGTAACTCCTGCTAGAGTCCCTGTAGAGGCCTACGTCTAAGACCTGAGACAAATTGCTAATCAGTTATGATTTGTTCTACCAAATGTATTAATTATTTACTTAAATTCACATGTTTTTTTTTAATTATCCCGCTTCTATTCAAAGACCGAAAAACAACACAAAGCTTTTATTTTTTGCCTCATAATAAGAAACGAAGTAAAAGCCATCTGTGTAATGATTTGAAGACTAAATATAGTACTAGTATGATTAAATTACTTTTTCGTCCTTCCAATCAGAATTGATTAGCCATATGACACTTTTACTCGAGTGTGAAATAAAATATTGTAAGCCACGCTTTATTTCTGTATGTTTCAATGCTTATTATATAAGGATTCTACTATTTGGAGACGAACCAAAAGAGAATTACTAGAAACAAAGCAGAGTTAATAAAATACGCTCAAAAAATTGAAAACCACAAGTGGCTGAAAAGTAGCATGCAGATATCGACCTTCTACAACTGAAATCTTAGCATAAAAACAAAAAAATTGTTAAAAGGCTTTAATTTCAATTGCTGTAAAATAAAATTCCCCGTATCTACCGAAAACCAATCTTAACATTCAATTTAAAATCCCCTCACATTACAAAATCCACACGACCAGAAAATTAACAAATTCTGTTGCTATGGAAACGGGTTTGGAGGAGGAAATGTAATAAATTCGACCCCTGTTTAACAGACGAAAAAATTGGCTAGATATGAGAAATAATGTGGATATGTCAATAGAATTATCCTATAATATTCATACCTAGTTTTAAAAAGAGAAGATAGATTCGCATAATTTTACACGAAGTGATTTATGCCATAAAATAATTTCATTCGGAAAATACATGCTCCTTACTTACAAATGGCTTTTAAGGAACCCACAGGTTCATTGCCGTCCACACATAAGCCCAGCATCGGTCCCTATCCTGTGCAAGATTAATCCACTCTCTATCATCATATCCCACCTCCCTCAAATCAATTTTAATATTATCCTCCCATCTACGTCTCGATCTCCCCAAAGGTCTTTTTCCCTCCGGTCTCCCATCTAACACTCTGTATGCATTTCTGGATTCGCCCATACGTTCTACATGCCCTGCCCATCTCAAACGTCTGGATTTAATGTTCTTAATTATATCAGGTGAAGAAAACAATGCGTGCAGTTCTGCGTTATGTAACTTTCTCCATTCTCCTGTAAATTCATCCCTCTTAGCCCCACATATTTTCCTAAGCACCTTATTTTCAAACACCCTTAATCTCTGTTCCTCTCTCAAAGTGAGAGTCCAAGTTTCACATCTATACAGAACAACATGTAATATGACTGTTTTATAAATTCTAACTTTCAGATTTTTGGACAACAGACTGGATGATAAAAGCTTCTCAAGTGAATAATAACAGGCATTTCCCATATTTATTCTGCGTTTAATTTCCTTCCGAGTGTCATTTATTATTTGTTACTGTTGCTCCAAGATATTTGGATTTTTCAACCTCTTCGAAGGATAAATCTCCAATTTTTACGTTTCCATTTCGTACAATATTCTGGTCACGAGCCATAATAATATACTTTGTCTTTTCGGGATTAATTCCAAACCTATCTCTTTACTTGCTTCAAGTAAAATTTACGTGTTTTCCCTAATCGTTTATGAATTTTCTCCTAACATATTCACGTCATCCTCATAGACAAGCAGCTGATGTAACCCGTTCAATTCCAAACCCTCTGTGTTATCCTGGACTTTCCTAATGGCATATTTTAGAGCGAAGTTAAAAAGTAAAGGTGATAGTGCATCTCCTTGCTTTAGCCCGCAGTGAATTGGAAAAGCATCAGATAGAAATTGGCCTATATGGACTCTGCTGTAAGTTTCATTGAGACACATTTTAATTAATCGAACTAGTTTCTTGGAAATACCAAATTCAATAAGAATATCATATAAAACTTCTCTCTTAACCGAGTCATATGCCTTTTTGAAATCTATGAATAACTGATGTACTGTACCCTTATACTCCCATTTTTTCCTCCAATATCTGTCGAATACAAAAAAATATGATCAATAGTCGATCTATTACGCCTAAAACCGCACTGATGATCCCCAATAATTTCATCTACGTATGGAGTTAATCTTCTCAAAAGAATATTGGACATGCTTCTATTATTATTATTATTATTATTATTATTATTATTATTATTATTATTATTATTATTATTATTATTATTATTGAACCTCGTGACACCAATAAAGCATCACTTATGAGGCAATTAAACCTCGAGATGAGGTAGGGTGGCCAGTTCCATTCTCCTCCATTGCATACATCACTGACTAGTAACATATTACACTAATCAGACTTTAGATGCATACAAACAATTGTTCTTTCTCTAACACATACCGTCAAGTGAGATGTACTGTCTGATAATACACGTACATATCATTATCATTATTATTATTATTATTATTATTATTATTATTATTATTATTATTATTATTATTATTATGAGCTATAAAGACCAAAATAACTGTGTTACGTTACAAAAATTGTGTAATACTGCAGTAAATATTTAATTTACGTGAATTCTCTGAACCACAAGTTTCATTTCGTTCCATTAATTTAAACGTTATGTCTATTAAGAATTGAAAAAAAAATTATTGCTCATAATTTAAATAAATACAATAAATAAATTCGAGACGCGAGAGCCTATGGAGAGCCATGGCCTCACGTCCACAAGCCTCATCAGAGGTGAACGATCATCCAAACCAGAACGGACATTTCCTGTGGTTAGCACGCTGATCCTCCACCCGGGAATTATAGCTGGCTCACGGAACTGGATTTCACTTCCTATCGTAGCTTCTCAAATTCTCATGATGCTGGGTGGGCACTGAACTCATACACTGGCCAAGATTTCATGAGAGAACTCCTTCCCCGTGACTCGAACCAGTGCTTATTCAGTAACGCGAGTCTTAGGCATGATGTCTGACACCACGACGCCTCTACGGCGTGTGACACGGGTAATTAAACGATAAATATAAATGAAATAAATGAGGGAACATTAACGAAACCAATAAAAACTCATTTTTGTATATTAATTTAATAGTAAGTGAACGGTAAAAATTACTGATTTTCTTTTCTCTAAGTTGGTAAAGCCAATAAAATATAATAAAACAAAAATAAGTAATAAAAAGGAACCATATTCTGTCCTGATGCGTACGGTGTTAAGGTTAGTTGTTCATATAATGTATTGGCGTGACGTCATGTTGGCGCGTGGCACAGGTACTATAAGGGAACACTTGCATCTTGTTCCTTCTGCAGTAGACGTTCTATTAATGATTCGAAAATTGACCTTGTAGACTTTTTAAAATGCATTCTAGTGATAAAGACCGATACTGCGATGCCATTTCCTACAATTTCAATTAATTTCATTTATTTATTTTATTTATTTTTACCAGTACTGGCAGAATTAAGGTCATAAGGCCTTTTCTTCCACTCAATCAGTACAAAAATACATATCAAATATGAAGAACAACACAGAAAACAAAGGAATAACATTCGACTTTTGAAAGTAGTCAACATCTGAAAACCCTTTACACTATGTACACTAAAATACGCTATTTTCACTATTACACTATCATAAAGAATGAAGGGTTACACGATCAATCATTATTTACACTAATGTACACTATTTACAAAATAAGTAAGCTATAGAATTAAGAAATAAAATACCTTACATTACAATACATAGCACTGTACATAAGCTTAATAGTGTAAATAGTACAAATAGAATATTCTAGTGTACATAGTTTAAATTGTAAATATTAATGTAATTGTTAAAGTGGCCCATGTTTTGTTCTGCTTCATTTTACTAAACAAGAGTAGCGTGAGCTGTCAGTCAAGTACTTCGCTTGCTAGATGCACGCACGTCATTCACTTCAGAACTCCAGTAATACAGTGGAAGCTCTTAAGCTCAACATCCCACAGTTCGACTGTTTACGTAGGAGAATTAGACACGCCTCTATACGGGCACTAAGAAATGGGTTTGCCATTTGAATGGGAATTGGTTCTGTGTCTTGTAGCGATACTTTTGTTAAAGGAAAACAGAATATTTGATTAGGACATCCATATTTAATCACTGATTTTAAATTAATGACTCTCCTTTTTCTATTTGAGAATTGTGTCGTTTGTGAGACGGAACTGTCGAAACCCACTGTGGTACTAGGAGCGCATACACAAGTCTCGGGGCGGGCAGGAAATGCAAGTACAGTACTGTATTCGTTGTTGGATAACCAATAATAATTTGTATTCATTTCACCTGCCGCACCCACTACCCTATTGGACTGAACTTTCAATTCTGTTCAGTCGAACTTACGAGAGTCCACTGTAGACAGAAGATAGAACGAAACTGCCCCCCATTGAGGGTAGCCCTTACGGACTCAGTATATCCTCAAAAAAATTATTATACATATGTAAACATAGGTATTAAATTTTAAAAAAAGGGAAACAAAGAAAAGAGCGTGAAACATTACAATTGCTATTAATGTGGCACCATGTGATTAATTAGGATTTGGCAGGATTTTTTTAACACAATTATCACAATGTCATCCCTCAAAGATGTTGGCAGAACAAATTTCCGTCGAAATTTTCCGAAAAAAGCTGGTATAGTCCCTCGAGCACCTATGAGCAAGCCGAATACCTCAACGTGAATTAAGGCATATTTCAGCTTGAAATAGTTGACTGTAGGCTCATAGATCGACTTCTTCTCAAGGTGGACCTCGGCTGACTGATGACATTCTACTTCAAAACGTATCGTGGGGTCCACAATGATGCCCTGTTTAGTGTCAGCATTGTACGCTAAAATATCTACTCATCTTGTTGACCCATTTTCAGGTAGACAGGAGATTTCTTCTTCTACTATCCAGCCCTTATTTCTTAATGCGGTAGCAATTTTGGATCTTACAAGATGATGTCTAGAGTTCCTCAAGAGCAATCCCAAGACGTGTGCTAAAGTTTCAATCTCCGGGAAGCCATGTCTGCACCGAGTACCGTCGAGAGATCTGCCGGGAACGGAACGAACAGCTGCTAAATTTGCTGTCATTTTCAGGCTAGATATCCATTCACTAGTCGAAAGTCCTTTCTTGTTTGCAATCCAACTGTTGGCGGATGTTACTTCGCTATACATCTCAACACCTTTTCCCCGTCCTGAAAGGGTCTTCCATGATTCATATTCACGATCTCGCAATTCTTCTCGAAAATTTCGAATTGTAGCTTTAGTAAAGTCTTCGGGAAAAGAAAGGCAGAGGGAATCACACGACGATTTGAGTTCGACACCTGTCTCATCATGTTAACATGCGGATTATCTGCTCTGATTAATGATAGACAGATGTTACAATGTTGAAGAAAAGCTTCCCACGAAGCGCGTATTAACTGGAGTCCTTTTAACTTGTGGCCTCCTGGGACAAAGTATGGTCCCTAGTAATAAATGATAACTACTTATACATTAAAATGGAACATATGAAACTCTAAAAATGGGTTATAAAATTAAAAAAAAATTAATAAAATAAAGGTGCTCTCCTCTGTAAAATTATGTTACACTCTACTAACAATGAAAGTAGACATGGCTGGTAAAAGCTCTTTAACCACACTTGACGTCTATGGATTCTTAAAATTGCATCTGCAAGACGTGTCAAGAAAGAATATCGACATGTCATCTAACGGATATTGACGGAGTGCATTAGTACGTCACTACCTATGAAAAGACGTAGTGGAGAAAGCTCTCATATATTAGGTGTGAAAATTACACAAGAAAAACGAATCGCTACCGTTACCCCATTGAATAAGACAGTTGACTGCGGCCTGGTTTCTGTCGTCAATCTTTTAAAAAAGCGATTCTGCCTCGGAGAATAGTCTATGTAAGTCTTTTGAGTCGGACGTAAAAGCTCGCAGGTTAAACCCGACCACTCAGGAATTGGAATATGCTTTATAGCTGCAACGGATAAGAAGTTTGGAAGCTGATTTCTCAGAAAGCCCGTAGATGGAACTCGCTGTTTGAGTCACGTGACCTCAATCCGGCTGCCGACTTTACAATAATCCTCTCGAACGACAAAAAAAACCCTAGAGAACTCGACCATTATTCATCCAAACAGGCAATCGAAAATGGTCACGACGGAAAGAAAAATTTAATAAAGTAACTACGATCGCATAGTTACGACTTGCAGAAAGAGGGGAGATGAATGCGGGCCATTGTTCGACCCTCCGTCTTGTTTATGTCTCCTATAAAATGTAATGCTGCTCTCAGGCTCATTGTAGTGATTTTCTTTTTGCAACTGACGCCATTTCCTGTTTGAAACAAATGAAGTGACAGCTGCCAACAAGGAAAACAAAAGTGAAACGACTCTTGCAGTTGTTGACTACAGAATGATATGCTTCATTTTTATTCTCGTTTCTGGACTGTGAACACATGATTTAAGGTGTCCAGACATCTCGTTTTCAACAGGATTTTCTACGAGACGTCCCGTTATGTTTATAAGTTATTAAGAGAACCCATTCTTCCTACTTTCTTATCTCTATAATTGGATCTTAAAGAGGAATTTTTTATTAGAGAAATGTTTTCTTCTTATGTCCGTATATAAATTAATAGTGAAGGGTTAAATAGTTACTTCGAACGGCCCAAGTTGAAAAACAAAATATTCATTAGCCTACTAATGAATTAGCTTGATTGTGTTTCCTTATGCTTTTGTGGAAAGAAGTCTGAACAATTTCAAGTTTAATAGCTTCTACAACACTTTTTCCTTTTTCTTCACCGCCGTTGCTACTTCTCTTTTTTCCTAAAATGTTTGGATCATTGTAACTTCGATATCATGCCATACACTCCAATGACGTCTGATTTGCGTTATTTAATGACCAAGTGAAAATGAAATATGGAATAAATTTACAAATATAAACACGACACAAATTAAGGCTAGGGCTCTGTGAAATTTCTAACTTCATTTTTATACTAATTAATCCGAAACGTTTACTACATATTTCTTACAACGTAGCCATGCAATACACAAATTCTCACTTTGATATTCCAATTAGTTTACTTATAATTATTTTTTTAAACTGCATTTCACCCAAATTTGAAAGTTTACATCATTTTTCTTTAAATTTATATTCAATTTATTCCTAATAGATCTGTAAAATATGACACATGCTTTCATATTTTTCAATTACTTTTTTTTTTCGTTGTTGGTAATTCTATAGCATTTATTAGATGCTTTATGGTTGTACGAACAGATGGAGTTACTTGTCAACAATATGACGCTGAAACGTGTGTTCAGGTTACTGCCCAGCGACAGTTCTGATGTATTTTTAAGAAAAATTCACCGAGAGCCGAGCCCAGGAATCGAACCCGGGACCCCCTGATCTGTATGCTGACCAACAGACTACGGAGGCAGTCTCAATTACTTTTTGAGAAAAAAATATGTACCCTTTTAGTTGTTAATTTTTAATTTCTTAAAACGTATCACGTCCTAAACACATGGTGATTTTAATACTTTCAATAGCAGGAAAAAAAAAACACGTATCCGTTTACTTCACATGCTTTTGTGGATTTCTGTGCAAAATTTCACTGAGATTGGAGAAAAACTGCATTCATTAGAGCATTTTGAATGTTACAAAATGTTGAAAATTGGAAAATCGAGAAAACGAGTATCAAAATACAGCATGTATATGAAATACAGGATGTTTCCGGGCTAGTGTTACAAACCTTCAGGGATGATGGCGAAGGGCAAATGTATCAATTTGAGATAAGGAACCCTGGTCCGAAAATGACTGAGTCGAAAGTTATAAGCAAAAATAGTTGTGTGGATATGAAATAATTTTATTCCTCTGTACACCTTATTTATGTGTATTTATCTGTACATCTTACACATACTGTATTCATCTGACGTTGTTTACATTGTCTACTTACAGTATTCCGTTCAGTGCGCTGTTTGAGGGATGGGAACAGGAAACTACACTAAAGCAATGCAGATAGCGTAATGTGTAACGGACATGGTCGGTCCTGATATGCACGTCTGTAGACAGCAGTGTATGTGTACAAGTTGCAGTGTCCAGTCGATCAGTCCTAGTGAAATGGAGGAGTACACGAGAGCGGAATATGCAGACCTGATTTTCGAATATGGATGAGCCAATGGGAACAGTAGACAAGATCACAGATTGTATCGGGGCAAGTACCCACGTAGGAGACATCCGGCCCATACCATCGTTCCAAGACTGTTCCATAGGTTAAGGGAAGGAGGGTACGTGGTGCCAAATTACAATTCCATTTCCACACAGCTATTTTTGCTTATAACTCTCGACTTAGTCATTTCCGGACCAGGGTTCCTTATCTCAAATTGATACATGTGCCCTTCCCCATCATTCCTGAAAGTTTGTAACACCAGCCGGAAACACCATGTATAATATAGATATCTTTCCTATACAGGTCTACCACACACATTCTTCGTCCACATAACAGCACGAAATATGAACTAAATGAAAAGTAAAATTAGTTAGAATGAACAAAGCCTGTCAGAATGACAGCAGAGTGTCAGTTTAAAGGGCTGCAGCTCCAACAAGCGCTGGTCCCTTTAAATTCGTCCTGAGGGGTTTCAAATTGTCATAGGGCCAAAATAAGCAGAGATTTAGGAAAGTTTTTTTACAACATTATTTTATTTTTTTAGAGTTAAAAATAAAATTTACATTTTTAAATGTTTTTTTTCGTTATTTTCACCGCCTTAACATCTTCAGTCCCGAATTTATACTTTTTAAAAACTGAACAAAAAAATCGATCATAATCATTCTGGGATTCCAAAAATCCCAAATCAAGTCTTCACAGAAAATCAGGGGCAATTTTGACTCTTGAAGAGTTCACTGCAAGAATGATGGATGTCACTTTCTTGTCGAAAATGAACCAAGACTGTCAATTCATAGCTTAACACATACAGAATGTACATACAGATTAATATGGCATCAACACTGATAGTCATTGTCCAGTAATTATCGGAAAATCTCAGTTAAGCTTTGAGCGCTAAGCATTTCAAACTTTCAATTGCTTCTCCTGCAAAATGTATTCCAAATGACATCCATCATTCTTGCAGTGGACTGTTCAAATTTTAAATTCTAATTTATAATTCTGGTATAGAAATGTTGCAAAAGTGATACTCTTCATTTCTATCAAATTTAATTTTTCAAAATTTTCAAAAGTATCCAAGACACTTCAAACAAATTAAAAGAAAGTTATGTTTAGGGGAGATTCGGGTAGTAACGGACATCGGATAATATAGGACAGTACGTTTCTTTCATCTACCACCATATGGTAGTACCTGAATGACATGGTTACGTTTCTCTATGCAACATCACAGAAACGTAACCATGTCAATCAGGTACTATCATCGTGTGATAGATGAAAGAAACTTACTGTCCGATATTACCCGATGTCCGATACTACCCGACTCTCCCCTAGTAGGACTGAAGAGGTTACGTAAAAGTAAGGATAGACGTGAAACATCACTTTTGAAGGGGTGTTCTTAAACATTTGGTAGAAACTGTAACTCTTAAGCCCTAGGCTGGATTCGAACCGAGACAATGGATTTGGCGATGTGTAAATTTGAGCTTCAATGACAGTGTACGTCTGTACAACGACCGGTTATTTATTTTCTTACACAATTATTTGCATCATTTTACTTCACGTTTTGTGTGGTTTTTATGTTTTCTGTCCTCTTGTATCTTGTGGGTCGACACATTAACATTTAGCTTGACCCACAAACTGGACCACTAAAAACACTGGTTTGAAACCTTTTATAGACAAAGGGCCGAATTAAAACCAACCAGTTACAAACAGGTTGTATAATTCTCGCGGGGGTTTAATGAACGTATATGAAGTAATTTTAAAGAAAATAATCTATGCCATGGGTATGACAATTTCCCACACTTTCACGTGCTTCGCGTGGTTATTTTATCGTGCTGTAGTTTGAATTTTATCCCACTACAACATCCGAAAGGCCCTTAGGAAGGCTTGTTAAGGCTTCCGAAACAATCGGCACTAAGAAGCATTAAGGATGTCCGCCCAACTTCTTGTCCGTCTTTACTCCCAAAGAAATACTTCTGGTACTCACTTGCAATACCTGGAGCATATTCCACAAAGGTATGGTGTTGTACATTACAAATTACTGATGAAAGATGTTGTAAAGTATGAAGTTGTATCTTTCTGCTCCACGAAAAAATTAAAGTGTGTTGTACATTAGCCTACCAATGAATCGCTACTAGTGACGTCATATCACAAAGCATACTACGTCATAACATGAAGCAGCTGTTTATCTTCGAATTTTTCATCCATCGAATTAGGTTATGTTTGTCTCTTTAATCATAATGTATTTTAAGGTAGGTTATATAGTAAATATTTGCAGATTCTATGAATTTCATAACCCTGCGATATTATTTATTTTAGTTTACTTCTTTAATAATGAAAAATATTATTCCTTATTATTATTATTATTATTATTATTATTATTATTATGATCATCATCATCATCATCTTCATGTTCTTCCGCTCCTTGATACTTTCCCATATTAGCCACCAGATGCCACTAATAGCGATCTTCAGCCCCAAACTTAATTGTTACGAAATTACAAACACTGCAAAATTATTGAAATGGTGTCAAAGGAGATGAAATTGTTCCTTTTGAAAGAAATAGAAGCAAGAAAATCTATGAGCGTGAGTATTTGCTACCGCATACTCAATGATTGCTATATACGTACACGACTTCTTTTTCGTTATTGGATGCGTAACGTGTTATTCCTCAGTAAAAACTTCATCTGATGATGTGCACCAACTGTTCTTCACCCAACGTTTAGCCGGCCGTACTCTTCCTATATTTTGCAGCTGAAAACTTATGTTGTTAGTTCCTCTTACCAGTCGATTTCCTCTCATTCTATTAAAATGTCCTTTACAATATTTCGTTCCGCCTCTAATTAATTTAGTTTTTTTAAATTTTAGTAGGTTATTTTACGACGCTTTATCAATATCTTAGGTTATTTAGCGTCTGAATGAGATGAAGGTGATAATGCCGGTGAAATGAGTCCGGGGTTCAGCACCAAAAGTTACCCAGAATTTGCTCATGGTTGAGAGGAAAACTCCGGAAAAAAACCTCAACCAGGTAACTTGCCCCGTCCGGGAATCGAACCCGGGCCACCTGGTTTCGCGGCCAGACGCGCTAACCGTTACTCCACAGGTGTGGACTCTCTCATGAATACTAATATATTGAATACTAGCCGTACCCGTGCGCTCCGCTGCACCCGTTAGAAATAAATATAAAGTAATTACATAATTAAAATAGGACATTTGATCCAGGGAACATTCGTGTTTGATACAAGGATAAATCGTTTATTATGTTACTTAATTTAAATTGTATTTAAAATATTAAAATGCGATCATTTTGATCCAGAGACCACTCATTTGGTGCAATGACAATTCCTTTAACATGTTTCTTAATTATTATTATTACCAATTATTTTTGGAAAAGCGAAAATTAACAGAAAAATTTTGGCTACAGATTTACTATTATGTTTATATTATATTATATCATCAAAAAGTTTGTTGATAACGGATGTACTCGAATTAGAAAGTTTTTAATTTGTTGTGGGAGCTCTTGAATCTCAGGAGGAACAACTTTTACAACAGCGCAACATAATCTGCTTGGCTCATTACCCTATTTTTTTGCATTGCATTTATTGCATATGTATTTTATGTATTTTAACACGATTCAATTGAGCATAGTTAAAATTTGAATTATAAAATAATGGATTGCTAAGCTAACGTACTATTACTGCATACTAAATCAATACACTCTCGTTGTTCGTTAATTCTCTGAGATAAAAATGAATATGTTCATAAACATTATCAAAAGAAATACAGGAAATGAATATACAGAATAACCTATCAAGTTTTCTGTGCATAAGAAGCTATTTTAATCTTACCTGTCCTCAATTCACTCACAAGTTACTGTAATAACATTATAGCATTATGTCCATCCAGAGAAACTACACTTTTCAATGATGAAATAATAATTAATTATACAAATCGGTTAATTTAGCTTCATACAAACACAGAAACATTGTCTGTAGGCTATCTTTCATAGCTTTCGATTGTTGTGTCCAAGTCCCCTTATAGACGAAGTCATTTGTTTTTATTTCAATACACCGCCTTAGATGGCAGTTATTTTAATTTTAAAACTCATTTATCTCATTAAATATCAGTCCTATCAAAATGTTTCAGAGAATAAAACTTATCAGAAATCATTTTTAAAGAAACTTTTGTTATGTAACATATTTCACAAAAATCAATAATAAGCGAGATATTTCGATTTATTTCATTCAGGCCCCCTTATAACCCCCCTTTTAAAAACGTATTTTGAAAGCCATATAGCCTACAATCTAAGTTACAACAAACTTAATTTATATTCCAATTTTCATCGAAATCGGTTCAGCCATTATCGCGTGAAAAGGTAACAAACATACAGACAGACAGACAGACATACAAACAAAAATCTCAAAAAAAGCGATTTTCGGTTTCAGGGTGATTAATTATATATATATTAGGACCAATTATTTTTGGAAAATCGAAAATTACCAGACAAATTTCGGCTACAGATTTATTATTAGTATAGATTCCTACTCGCTCTAATTTCTGTATTACGTATTCTGTTAGATGTTTTTCCTAAAATAGTCTTTAAAATGTTCATTTTACTGGTGTTCACTGTTTATTAATTTTATCTGTATTTTCCCTAGCTCCTGTCGCATATGTTAAAATTTGTCCAACTGCTGTTTTGTAAATAGAAACTTTGCAAAATGTTTGTTGCTCCATATGACATCTCTCACGCAAACTGATATTTACACTGGTTTATTACTTTTTTTTTTATTTATTGTTTTTAAATGTTTGTTGTTTGTTATTTGACCTCCCAAATAATTAAATTCAGATGTCTGCTCAATTATTTTTCCTTCCACTTCTAATTTGCATCTTTCGAAAAAGTCATGCATTTAGTTTTACTTGCATAAATTTACATATTTTCCAGCGGTTTTATTGAATCGGTGTAATGACATTTGTAAGCTAAATTCTGTTCCTGCGAGGATGATTGCGCCATCTGCAAAACATGTATGAAATTTGATATTTCCCGTTTTGTACACGCAATTATTATGATGGCCTTATTCTTCAATTGTACGAGTCATTACAAGATAAAAAATACATGGACTTAAAGAGTCTCCCTCTCTTAATTTCATGAGTTACTGTTATATTCTCAGATTGTTGTCTAGCAAAATGCCCTTTTACTGGGTGGAATGTGATTTGCTGTATCTGTTCCAATAAATCTTTCCAAGAAATTATGTTTTCTTTCTGTAAACGGCCCCAGGGAAACATACTTTCGAGACGGTCATTATAATTGCGCTGGAGTGACCAAAATTTGGGAAAGTACAGGGACATCATTTTATTTTTACTTCAATTTTTATTGTACCTGCGTTTGTAAATGTACTTGACTCCCATCCCTTTTACTAATGTCCTTGCTAACGTCAGTCACACAAACTTACGGCCGCTGTTGCTAGCAGTGAAATAAGCAGTACAGAGTACAGTGAGTTTCAGAAATGTTACATTTTCTATAGAAGAAAGAGCTTATATTATTGAAGTTTATTTTCACACAGGTATCGTGTGTAGCATAACTGAATTTATCTGTGTGGACTGAGCACAAGTGAAGATTAGAGTTACCGAAAGTACGGTACCCTATAATATAGTACGGTACTTAACAGCATTATTTAAACAAGAGTTTTGTTTTACTGTTTGTAGATATGAAGGACGATGACGGAAACTGGAATTACAATATAACCGAATGTGAACAACAGTTTTTTTCTAACAATTTCCTGATTATATCATTACGGAATATTTTCGTAGAAATGTCATTAATCTGGTAGATAAATTTAGAGCAACAGAGTGTACAGAGAGGAAGAAAAGTGTAAGATGGCCAACAAAGGTGACAGAAGATGCTGTAGAAGATGCTAGAGAAAAGATGCAGCGAGGTCCTAATAAGTCGGTCAAGAAGTTAGCTGTATAAATTGGGGTTTCTCACGGAAGTGCTCACAAAATTCTCAGGAATAAATTAGGTTAGTAATATGCTGAATAAAGTAGATATTACATAATGAATATAACCGCCAGAAGAGTTGAGTTTGAGAAAAAAAAAATTGTTACTATTCTGTTTTTGATCAAATACTGTAAAAGTAATGATCAAACTGAAAATCGTAATGCTATATTTCCCTGTAACATAAATGGATACAATACTTTTCTCTCCTCCTATAGCTAGTAAAATGATTTGTTTACATATTGCACTAGTAACACCAAACTCCTGTAATGGAAGAGGGGTAACAGTGTTTTCGAGTATAGCCAGGTTAAGGTTAAAAATGTTGGTAAAAATAAAGTGATGTCCCTGTACTTTTCTCTCCTCCTACAGCTAGTAAAATGATTTGTTTACATATTGCACTAGCAACTCCAAACTCCTGTAATTGAAGGGGGTAACAGTGTTTCCGAGTATAGCCAGGTTAAGGTTAAAAATGTTGGTAAAAATAAAGTGATGTCCCTGTACTTTTCTCTCCTCCTATAGCTAGTAAAATGATTTGTTTACATATTGCACTAGCAACTCCAAACTCCTGTAATTGAAGGGGGTAACAGTGTTTCCGAGTATAGCCAGGTTAAGGTTAAAAATGTTGGTAAAAATAAAGTGATCTCCCTGTACTTTTCTCTCCTCCTATAGCTAGTAAAATGATTTGTTTACATATTGCACTAGCAACTCCAAACTCCTGTAATTGAAGGGGGTAACAGTGTTTCCGAGTATAGCCAGGTTAAGGTTAAAAATGTTGGTAAAAATAAAGTGATGTCCCTGTACTTTTCTCTCCTCCTATAGCTAGTAAAATGATTTGTTTACATATTGCACTAGCAACTCCAAACTCCTGTAATGGAAGGGTTGGTAAAAATAAAGTAACAGTGTTTTTGTTTACAGAGTATAGCCAGGTTAAAGTTAAAAATGTTGGTAAAAATAAAGTGATGTCCCTGTACTTTTCTCTCCTCCTATAGCTAGTAAAATGATTTGTTTACATATTGCACTAGCAACTTCCTGTAATGGAAGGGGAGTAACAGTGTTTTCAGGTAAAAGGTTAAGGTTAAAAATGTTGGTAAAAATAAAGTGATGTCCCTGTACTTTTCTCTCCTCCTATAGCTAGTAAAATGATTTGTTTACATATTGCACTAGCAACTCCAAACTCCTGCAATTGAAGGGGAGTAACAGTGTTTTCGAGTATAGCCAGGTTAAGGTTAAAAATGTTGGTAAAAATAAAGTGATGTCCCTGTACTTTTCTCTCCTCCTATAGCTAGTAAAATGATTTGTTTACATATTGCACTAGCAACTCCAAACTCCTGTAATTGAAGGGGGTAACAGTGTTTCCCTGAGTATAGCCAGGTTAAGGTTAAAAAAGTTGGTAAAAATAAAGTGATGTCCCTGTACTTTTCTCTCCTCCTACAGCTAGTAAAATGATTTGTTTACATATTGCACTAGTAACTCCAAACTCCTGCAATTGAAGGGGAGTAACAGTGTTTTCGAGTATAGCCAGGTTAAGGTTAAAAATGTTGGTAAAAATAAAGTGATGTCCCTGTACTTTTCTCTCCTCCTATAGCTAGTAAAATGATTTGTTTACATATTGCACTAGCAACTCCAAACTCCTGTAATTGAAGGGGGTAACAGTGTTTCCTGATTGAAGGGGGTAACAGTGTTTCCAGTATAGCCAGGTTAAGGTTAAAAAAGTTGGTAAAAATAAAGTGATGTTCCTGTACTTTTCTCTCCTCCTACAGCTAGTAAAATGATTTGTTTACATATTGCACTAGTAACTCCAAACTCCTGTAATTGAAGGGGGGTAACAGTGTTTCCGAGTATAGCCAGGTTAAGGTTAAAAATGTTGGTAAAAATAAAGTGATCTCCCTGTACTTTTCTCTCCTCCTATAGCTAGTAAAATGATTTGTTTACATATTGCACTAGCAACTCCAAACTCCTGTAATTGAAGGGGGTAACAATGTTTCCAGGTTAAGGTTAAAAATGTTGGTAAAAATAAAATGATCTCCCTGTACTTTTTCTCTCCTCCTATAGCTAGTAAAATGATTTGTTTACATATTGCACTAGCAACTCCAAACTCCTGCAATTGAAGGGGGTAACAGTGTTTCCGAGTATAGCCAGGTTAAGGTTAAAAATGTTGGTAAAAATAAAGTAATCTCCCTGTACTTTTCTCTCCTCCTATAGCTAGTAAAATGATTTGTTTACATATTGCACTAGCAACTCCAAACTCCTGTAATTGAAGGGGGTAACAGTGTTTCCGAGTATAGCCAGGTTAAAGTTAAAAATGTTGGTAAAAATAAAGTGATGTCCCTGTACTTTTTTTGGCATTATTAGCATGGTGGAAAAAAAATCATACTTTTTATCCACCCCCATGGGAATGTTCGCTTGTTAGGTGTTGACTATACCACCGCCGACAAACTTCTCTCATTACAATTCTGACGAAAAGACAGATAGCAGAGAAGAGAAAAGAATACAGATGAGGGTTAAAATAAAATGCAAAGGTATGTCAAGAATCCCCGGGACATCAGAACCAGTCTATTACGGCGAGATATTTTATCCTCTATAATGTAATAGAAAGAGTGAAATATTTCCGACAAAAAGGCTCTCTTCTGAAAGAGTAAACTCGTAAAATGTACACGTTTATGCACGAGGACCGCCTGTGGGGGCATTCCTAGCTGCGCACGAAGTCTCTGCTCTTTTGTTTCTGTTGCGAAGGCGCCGCCCTCGAGAGAATCTTCAAATCAACTGCGGAAATTATTTTCTCTCGCGCTGGAGTCCCGCCAAGTGGGATGATTAACAGACTGTCGTTATCAGCACAAAGTGAATTCGACGGGATAGCTGTGGACCACACGGGTGTGGGAGGAGACAGAAAGACAGGGCGGGGCACCCTCGATAGAGAGCGCTCTCGGCTCATCGACAGGTCATAATAAAGACCTACACAGGTTCACCACTTCAATGAAATGCCGCCGATTACCGCTGCCAAACGACAGGGCTATACTAATTTTATGCGGTAAATAGTATGAGTTAAAGCTAAAAGGAAGGTTGGATACCAGCAGGAAATGCAAGGACACCAGACGTTAAAAATAGATACAATTCGTTGTTTATAAACTTTCCCATTATACACGATGAATCGTAATTAATTTCATTAATTCTGGTGCATGATTCTTAGTTAAGAGAGTCAATGTAGAGTATCCACCAGCCACTGAACGAATATTGCACACTTTTATCACTCCCAATGTGGAGCTATAAACAAATTTTCAACACTTTTATCACAACCACAACACATTTCAATTCTCACTGTAATATATATATACAGGGTGTATCAAAAATACGTGTACAAACTTCAGGCTTGGGTTCCTTACACCAAAAGAAGGAAAAAAGTTCATATGAACATATGTCCCATAATCCTTTGTTTCCCCGTTAGGAACTGTTCAACACATTGGTACACTTATAATGTGCCAACACACAAAACTCATAATCAATGCTCGAAATGTCCTCCTCTTGCTTCTAGACATGCATGCACTCGTCGAATCATGGACTGTCGCACCCTTTCAAGTACTCCGGGATGATGTCGAATGGTTTCGCAAGCTTCCATGACACGTCGATGAAGAGTTTCTTGATCCGGGATGTCTGCTCCATAAACCAATTGTTTAAGGTGCCCCCAAAGATAAAAATCCAAAGGACTGAGGTCGGGAGAACGTGCTGGCCATTGAACTGGTCCTCCTCTGCCTATCCGTCATGGTAGACACCAGTCAGTGTATCTCGAACAAGGCGACTAAAATGTGCTGGAGCCCCATCATGCATGAACCACATGTTTTGTCTTATGTTCAGAGGCACATCTTTGTGCAATAATTCTGGAAGAGTGTTTTGGATAAAGTCCCTGTAGATAGCACCTGTAAGACGTGCTGGTAGAACGTATGGACCTACCAGACAGTCGCCTACAATTCCAGCCCACACATTAATCCTAAATTGTTGCTGATGTCTAGCCTGAAATACAGCACGAGGATTACGATCTGCCCATGCGTGTTCATTGTGGAAATTGGTAATTCCATCTCTCCCAAACGTTGCCTCGTCTGTAAACAAAACTGATGAGACAAACAATGGATTGGCTATTTGTGCTAGAAACCATCGGCAAAAGTTCTCCCATGGTGGATAATCGGCAGGCGAAAGGCCCTGCACACGTTGCAAATGATACGGATACAAGAGCTGCTCGTGAAGTACCCTCCATGCTGTACTGTGTGATGTACCATTTGCCACAGCTAATTGTCTTGTACTGATACCTGGATCGTCTTCGGCACAGTGTAAAATGTCTTCTTGGAGGTTCGGCGTACGAACAACTCTTGGTCTTCCTCGATCACCAGTCTGTGGTGCAACGGTTCCTGTCTCAGCAACGCGACGATACACAGCAACAAAGGTTTGATGATTCGGTTGTCTTCGGTCTGGAAACGCCATCTGATACAGCCGTACAGCCTCGCGTCCATTACCATTCGCGCGACCATACATAAAAATGATGTCAGCCTGCTCACGAAATGAATATCGTCCTGCCATGGTTGAACGAAACACGTTAACTCACTCCACGTTCACAATTGCAACGTTGAAGACAGACTAATGACAAATGACACAAGTCTCCATGGCAACACTTCGCCATCTGCAGTCCATTTCTGATACAACGAGTCACAGCCTTCTATGAATGAGTGCATAAAGAAATTAAGTTTTGAGGTTGAACCTCGAAGGCCGTTGAACGCAAACTTTTAGTAATAAATGAATAACGGGGAAACAAAGGATTATGGGACATATGTTCATATGAACTTTTTCCTTCTTTTTGGTGTAAGGAACCCATGCCTGAAGTTTGTACACGTATTTTTATACACCCTGTATATATAGGTGTAGTAATAATAATAATAATAATAATAATAATAATAATAATAATAATAATAATAATAATAATAGTAAACTGCCCCCCATTGAGGGTAGCCCTTACGGACTCAGTATATCCTAAAAAAAAAAAATATTATAGCCTACATATGTAAACATAGATATTAAATTTTAAAGAGGGAAACAAAGAAAATGGTGTGAAAATTTTCAATTGTTATTAATGTGTCACCATGTGATTAATTAGGATTTGGCAGGATTTTTTTAACACAATTATCACAATGTCTTCCCTCAGAGATGTTGGCAGAGCAAACTGCCGTAGAAATTCTTCGAAAAAAAGCTGGTATAGTCCCTCGAGCACCTATGAGCAAGCCGAATACCTCAACGTGTATTAAGGCATATTTCAGCTTGAAATAGTTGACTGTAGGCTCACAGATCGACTTCTTCTCAAGGTGGACCTCGGCTGACTGATGACACATTACCACATTAATACATTTAATATATCACAAAATATACACTGAACGAACTAAATGTAATTATTATGAAAGTCGCCATATTTCCTTCCTCGAATTACGATCCACTTCCACTAGATGGCTACCGACACGAGAAGCAGGGCCGGCAATACATGCAAACGAAATTATACTAAATGTGAGGAATGTTATTACAGGTATGTAATATTATGTGACAGATTAGTTTAGATTAGGTTAGTCAGGTTATTTTACGACGCTTTATCAACAGCTTAGGTTATTTTGCGTCTGAATGAGATGAAGGTGATAATGCCGGTGAAATGAGTCCGGGTTCCAACACCGAAAGTTACCCAGCATTTGCTCATATTGGGTTGAGGGAAAACCCCGGAAAAAATCTCAACCAGGTAACTTGCCCCGACCGGGAATCGAACCCGGGCCATCTGGTTTCGCGGCTAGACGCGCTAACCGTTACTCCACAGGTGTGGACGTTAGATTAGGTGTGTATTGTGTGACAGTTTAGGTTAGGTTTGATTAGGTATGTAGTATTATGAGAGAGGTTAGATTTTATTAGGTGTGTAGTATTATTACTATGTTGGCGACACTGAAACCAACTGTTACATTAAATATGACCGTATACTTCATTCACTCGTGACGATTTTGGTATATCAGTAAGGTACTTATTTAGGGCGGGTTGATTTTTTTTGCTTGGTTATTTAACGACGCTGTATTAACTACGAGGTTATTTAGCGCCGATGGGACTGCTGATAGCGAGATGAGGCCGGACATTTACACTGTACAAGACAACAATCAGGAGTATGAAATTTAATATTTAATATAGATGTACGAAGTTTGTTACATTTTTCAGATAATGAGAATGGAATAATTATCGTTTTATTTTCGTTGATAGAAAGATCATTTATGTCAAACCATTTTTTTTATTAATTTAAGTCCATTACTTGAATTATTATATGCATCATAGCAGGTTTTTCCAACAAAAAGTAAAACTGTGCCATCTGCATAAGAATAAATGAACACCATTATATTGTTGTAAGTCAATTTTTAATAAGTCATTAATATATATATATATATATATATATATATATATATATATATATATACATACATATATATATTAATGACTTATTAAAAAAGTATATATATTAAAAATAAAATAGGGCCTAGAACTGTGCCTTGGGGAACACCTATATTAATAATAATTGAAGGTTCACTTGAATAATTGTCCATTTTCGTTATTTGAATTCTGTCGTTGAAATATGATTTTATTAAGTTTAAAACATTACCTTTCATTCCTAATAAGTGTAATTTCTCAATTAAGATATCATTTTTCACTGTATCAAATGCTTTTCTTATGTCCAAGAAAATACCAATATATTTGTTACATTATGTCCATATACATCGAATTGACGACGTCAATGACTCAGCATGAGAGCACACTTACTGTGCGACTTTAGATTGTGGTTTTCTGTTAACGAACAGTACAGGAAGTCAAACCTGGAAGCCAGAATCGCATAATTATTGTGGTTGTAATCAAGACGAAGATGTAGCAGTGATTACAGTAGTGATGTGTTGTGGTATTACTGCTGCAGATCATGGTGGTGATAATAATATTGTAACAGTGGTGGTGGTGATGATAAAGATTGTATCAGCGGCCCGGACGTGAAATTACAATGTTTGAAACTAACCTTTATGTGTGGTATTATCCCAGAATGTTAATCTTAGTTCTGTGATGTCTACAATGAACCCTGTCAGCCAGATACGCCATGCCTCCTACTTCTAATGCCGTGTGCCATAGTGACTATTCATCCAACTCGAGGCTGCGACAAGAGAGAATTAGCTATTCGCTAGAACGTCAGAATGGGTTATATTACTGCTGCACCGTGCACGGATAGTCCCTCCGCTGCATTGACAGGTATTGAATACAGCCTAACAAGTTGGGATCTGCTTCTATTCGCGCTCTATTACTAGTCTTCAAGTTTCCACAACTCAACAAAAACATACGAGGCAAGATCGGAAACGCAGGCATTCACTCGGAAATGCAAGTTTCCTCAGTTACTGTTGTCAAGTAATTACAACACACTGAATACTGACGACTGCTGGTGGAATGACTCCACGAGACAGATCGCTGCTGTGGAAGTTCTTCCGAAGTGAAACAATGCTCACATCACGTTTGTTAGAACATAAATTTAAGCAGGGGAGTATTTTGCGGGCTACCGGCGGTAGCCCAAGGAAATTACAAAAGAAAAAGTTTATAATATAACATAATGTAATAATTTTGTATTATTAGTTTTACCATAGTAATTAAAATTAAAGTAATTGTTAGATATATTAATTGTTAGGGTCAGCGGTAGCCCAAACCCTTTAACCAGTATACGCCACTGAATTTAAGGGGAGAGGATGGTATTTTTTGGTGAAAAATGAGTAAATTAAAAAAAAATATATTTAAAATATTCTGTGATATGTGCGGAATGCATAGCATAACATTTTGTGGGTATTTGTGCCCTTATCGGATGTTGAGTCGCCATTTTTAAACTTTCAGCATTATGGATTTTTAAATCACTCGCCCACTTTTATTGTTGTTTCCGGTAAATTAAATTTTCAAAAAAAAAAATTTTTTTTCTTTAAAATACCCTTTGATATGTGTGGAATGCATTGCATAACATTTTGTGGGTATTTCTGCCCTTATCGGATGTTGAGTCGCCATTTTTAAACTTTCTGCATTATGGATTTTTAAATCACTCGCCCACTTTTATTGTCGTTTCCGGTAAATTAAATTTTCAAAAAAAAAAAAAAATCTTTAAAATACCTCTTGATATGTGTGGAATGCATTGCATAACATTTTGTGGGTATTTGTGCCCTTATCGGATGTTGAGTCGCCATTTTTAAACTTTCTGCATTATGGACTTTTAAATCACTCGCCCAATTTTATTGTTGTTTCCGGTAAATTAAATTTTCAAAAAAAAAATTTTTTTTTCTTTAAAATACCCTTTGATATGTGTGGAATGCATTGCATAACATTTTGTGGGTATTTGTGCCCTTATCGGATGTTGAGACGTCATTTTTAAACTTCCTGAGCTATGGATTTTTAAATTACACGCCCGCTTTTATCGGTTTCCAGTAACTTCATTTTTTTTTTTTGTTACATTGCCAGACAAAAATGGATATAATTTCTGAACTATTAAAGATACATGCATGAAATTTAGAACACACATTCTTTAGACTATTAAGAAACTTTCTCTGTAACAGAATTTTGTTAATTGATTTCATTTTAAAAATACGTCTGTTTGTTTGCAAGAAAGGAAATCATAAAATTGTTATTAAATTTTAATTGTTTATTTTACAAATGTAGGGACTAATATCAAAATTCTGTCACAGACAGTTTGTAGAACATGCTTTTGCAAATACATTGCAAAAAATTGTTTGAATCTATCTTTAAAAACGGTTTAGATATATCGATTTCAGTACAATCCTGCATTGGGTATATTTTTTTCAAATTTGGGTCTCCAAATAATTTTTTTTATATATTTTTATTTGGTTGAGTTGCCACAGCTATGAGCTCTCTACATACAAAAAATTAATATTTTACACCAAATAGGAAAAAAGTTTTAAAAAATACCATCCTCTCCCTTTAAGCAGAACAAGAAAGAAATGATTCTGAGTTCTTCCCATTCACAATGAAAATCAAACATAACGTATGCGTTAACTTAAAAATGTAAAACGTTACGGTAAAATCAAGGACATTCACGATGGGAACATAAACATAACCTCAAAGCACTGTTGCCAACATATCGCCCTACAATCTCGCTAAAATTTCAACAAAAAGTAGCTAAATCTCTCCAAAGTTTGTTAAAAAATCCCCAGAAATGTCGCTAAAAATTAATAATAAATATCACTAAATAAAAATGAGAAAAACATACATATGCGGAGAAAAGTATAATTTCCTCGTCATCACCCTCTTCTGCGGAGTCAGGTTGTGTTGTTGACGGCTGTGATGTTGAGGTGGAAGCTGTGGGAACAGCTGATTGTGAATACACTGCACTTGATCCAATCACTGACACTACACTTTCTGGCAAATTGTAACTGTGGAAATTTTCACCCAAGCGTTTGACCACTTTTTTTTTTATGAAATCTAACACTTTTTAAATCTTATATGTTAAAATATATTAAAACCAGCTAAAACTACAGTGTCATTTGCTTCACACGAACTGTCGGCACAAAATTCCAAAACTCAATTGTCTCGGGTCGGTTCGGAGTGAAAATCTCCGCGTTGCGGGGAAGAACCAAGAATTAGCTGGAGCTCGCGACTCGTGACGTGTCAATCAAAGTTGCCACCGTTTATGGGTGTTGCAGCAGTAGCACTGAGAGCAGTGTTGCCAATTCAACGGTTTTCCCGCTAGATCTGGCGTTTTTCTGTGTTCATTTACCGGATAAAATTTATGAAATTTGTATTGCTGATATAGGATTTAGCGGATATTTTTAGCACTCACAGCGGAAAAAACAATTTTATTTTATACTGACGGTATAGGAATTTAGCGGTTTCTGCACTGTTCCATAGCGGTTTTTTTTAAATCGAGTTGGCAACACTGATTTAGAGAGACCTAACCGTGAGAATAATTGAATCATCATCTTTCACCCCTGATCACTGACATAAATATGACACGTATGAATCATAAGACTACTCAACATGCACCCATGTCTCTTCTAAAACTAAGAAGTGCATGACTTCAGTTGAATGTTTTAACTTAAAAGAACGGAAAAAGTGGAAGAATATAAAAATCAGCATAAAAGTCGCTACTCGTATTTTACAAAATTTGTCGCCGAAACTGATTCAAAATTCCCTAGATTTAGCGCCTTATCGCTAAATATGGCAACACTGCCGCAAAGATATTGGTAACCATGGAAACATAACAACGACGACGTCATTTCCTCATAGTCTGTCGTATACTTCAGCGCTCCTCGATTGTGTACTGTTTGCAAATCACGTAAGCATAAGCATGAAAATTTGGAGTTCGCAAACTTTCATGTTAACGTCTAACGGCAATGTTTATGTGAATCATTGTGAATGATCCCATTTGGTAACCTGGCAGCAAACTTCTGTGTTTATGTTATGGTTATGTTTAATTTTCATTGCGAATTGGCCTTTAAGGTAGCACTCGTTCTAAACTTTCGCATATGAATTTTTGTATATAATTAGTATGGTTAAGATTCTTAGGTGAATAAATATTTAATTTGCACTGTAATAGAAACTCGTAATTGTGTTTCAAGTTTCGGACAAGGTCACTTGAGCATATATTTTGAAGTTTTTTATGTAAGTACATGGTTTTTTTAATATTCACATAAAACACATAAAATTAAGTTTTCATCAAATAAATTTCGACAAAATCCCCATTTCATATTAATCATCACCCGAATTTTCGGTGTAGATTGTCCTTAACATACAAAATTAACTCTAGAATATGTAAATTTATTTATGATTTTGTTTTTCAAAAATATTGGTTTACAGTGTTCATTAAAAGTTGCATTTGATATAATTCTTATGGCCCTTTTTAGAAGCAATAGAACCCTATTTATAAAGGCACAGTTGCCCCATAGCAATATTCCACAGGTAAGAGTACTTTGAAAGTAAGCAAAATAAGCATCAAGAATATAGTTTTCAGGTACAACAGTTTCTAATCTCTTAAGTAGAAACAAAGTTCTTGAAAGTTTAGTAGAAATATGATCAATATGACTTTCCCATATCAAATTGGAATCAACAATAATAATTCCTAACTTATTAAACTGACTTTGTTCATGATTGGTCTTCTTTAGAGTAAAAATCACACGTTCAGTTTTAGCTGGGTTCAACAAAAGCCCATTTGCATTAAACCAAACTTCAGCATCTCTTAAATTATGTTGAGCAATGCTTTTCAACTAGTTAATATCACTATGGTTAATTTATTATTTATTTATTTTGCTAATAATTGTCACATAAAATATAATAAAAACAGAAAAAACTTTAGCTCACCTCTGAAAGAATAGAACTCGTGCTCAGGGGCGAATTCCTGAATTGAAATTAAGAAGTATATAATATAATTTATCTTATGTATACTACATAACAAGAATATATCAACTTAAATTTACAATGTTTCATTATTTATAAAATCCATATACAACTTTTTAAATTTAATACTAGAACTATTAGAATTGACAAGATTAGGATATTTAAATACGAATTTGTTATATATTCTTGTCCTAAATTAGTATTATGAAAATTGGGAAAATAGTATCATTCGCGAGCATTTATATTATAGGCTAGGTCATTAGTAGATAGCAAAAACAGTATCGTACCCAGTACGGAGCTCTGAGGAATTCCATAACAATAATTAATAACATCAGATTTTTTACCATTAAACGAAACACTTTGCGATCTGATAAGTAAGATTAAAAAATCAACTCACTTCTTATGATAACAAATAACTTAATTTAGCCAATAGAATGCTATGATCAACACAATCAAAAGCCTTGCTTCAGTCACAAAAGGTTGCATAAAAATAAACATTATTTTCAAGAGCCTCCAATGATTGCTTTAAAAGACAACTAACTGCGCCTGTGGTATTATGTTTAGACCTGAAACGATATTTCTGGTAATATAACAACTTGTATTGTAGGCTATTTACTGTAGACTCTAACAAGTTGTTTCTTAATTTTGCAAAAACAGGAACATTAGAAATTGGTCTATAATTACTGGGGTCATAATTATGGCATTTTTTAAAAATAGGTGTCACTCTTGAAACTTTAAAGGTTTCAGGAAAAATGACCTTTTTTAGTGAATCATTAATACATATAGTCAACATGGAGGGTAGCTGCGAATATATTGAATAAGCAGTCGTGGACAGCCGATAAGGGGTAGTCCTCCAGCTTGGGGGTTGGGCGAAGGGCTAACAATCCATCATCATAAAAAAACACCTTGTTACGAAACCTTACAATAAGCCTCGGAATGGGACTGATTGTCCGGCACGACCACAGCAAAGGAATAAGGTTGTGAGATAGTGTGTTGGTTGGGAGGCCGGAGGGAAAAAGACCACGTAGTTGGGAGTGTAAAATTAAAATGGTTTGAGGGGTGTGGGATATGATGAGAGAGACTGGATTAATCTTGCACAGGATAGAAACCGGTGGCGGGCTTATGTGAGGGCGGCAACAAATCTGCGGGTTCCTTAAAAGCCATTTGTAAGAAGTAAGTAAGTAAGTCAGCGGCACGAAAAATGAGCTTACTCATATGCCTGTGTTTGTATTAATTTTTTAAGATTGTGATGGTGAAAGTGCTACAATTTATATTAAGTTTTTTCAAAAACTGCCTTTTTTTTTTTTTTTTAGTAGGTTATTTCACGACGCAAGGAGATGCACTATCACCTTTATTTTTTAACTTTGCTCTACAGTATGCCATTAGGAAAGTCCAGGATAACAGAGAGGGTTTGGAATTGAACGGGTTACATCAGCTGCTTGTCTATGCGGATGACATGAATATATTAGGAGAAAATCCACAAACGATTAGGGAAAGCACGGGAATTTTACTTGAAGCAAGTACAGACATAGGTTTGGAAGTAAATCCCGAAAAGACAAAATATATTATTATGTCTCGTGACGAGAATATTGTACGAAATGGAAATATAAAAATTGGAAATTTATAATTTAAAGAGGTGGACAAATGCTAATACCTGGAAGTAACAGTAATAAATATAAATGATACTCAGGAGGAAATTAAACACAGAATAAATATGGGGAAATGCCTGTTATTATTCGGTTGAGAAGCTTTTATCATCCAGTCTGCTGTTAAAAAATGTGAAAGTTAGAATTTATAAAACAGTTATATTACCTGTTGTGCTTTATGGTTGTGAAACTTGGATCCTCACTTTGAGAGAGGAACATAGGTTAAGGGTGTTTGAGAATAAGGTGCTTAGGAAAATAGCTATTTGGGGCTAAGAGAGATGAAGTTACAGGAGAATGGAGAAAGTTACACAACACAGAACTACAGGCATTGTATTCTTCACCTGACATAATTAGGAACATTAAATCCAGGCGTTTGAGATGGGCAGGGCATGTAGCACGTGTGGGCGAATCCAGAAATGCATATAGAGTGTTAGTTGGGAGGCCGGAGGGAAAAAGACCTTTAGGGAGGTCGAGACGTAGATGGGAAGATAATATTAAAATGGATTTGAGGGAGGTGGGATATGATGATAGAGAATGGATTAGGGGAGAGTCGGGTAGTATCGGACATCGGGTAGTATCGGACAGTGCGTTTCTTTCATCTACCACCATATGGTAGCACCTGAATGACATGGTTACGTTTCTCTATGCGACATCACAGAAACGTAACCATGTCAATCAGGTACTATCATCGGTGGTAGATGAAAGAAATTCACTGTCCGATATTATCCGATGTCCGATACTACCCGACTCTCCCCTAATTTTGCTCAGGATAGGGACCAATGGCGGGCTTATGTGAGGGCGGCAATGAACCTCCGGGTTCCTTAAAAGCCAGTACGTAAGTAAGTAAGTATTTCACGACGCTGTATCAACATCTCACGTTATTTCGCGTCTGAACGAAGTGAAGGTGATAATGCCGGTGAAATGAGTCCGGGGTCCAACACCGATAGTTATCCAGCATTTGCTCAAATTGGTGTTGAGGGAAAGCCCCGGAAGAAACTCAACGAAGTAACTTGTCCCAACCGGGATTCGAACCCGGGCCACCTGGTTTCACGGCCAGACGCGCTAGCCGTTACTCTACAGGTGTGGACGCCATTTTTTTAATCATTGCGACCTGCACATATTTTGAGTGCTGTGTGCACTGGCTCGCGGTACCGCTATACCACAGCGGTGGGAAGAGCTCCACCAGCAAGAGCCAAGACCGCTGTCAGTGTCTCTCCGTGTTGTGTAAACAAGTCTGGTCGAGCCAAGGTCGCGCAGTCGCAGTCACTACTATATTTAGTTACAAAAATACACGTGCGAGGGCGGGCGGCTTGAACACGCTTCATTAATTGTGTCGCACGCCCAGGCGCGTCACGTGACGCCGCCGGCAACGGAACTCCGAGACGCTGCACCAACTACTCAAGGCCCTCGGATCGTGACCCAGCGGCCTGCAATCAAGTCCACTGACATGCAACCATAATATTGTTCTAAGGACACTTTCTCGACTTGGACGTATTATATTACCTTTCACTTGGGTGCCAGGTATTCGATTCCAATACAGCAGCCGCTGCGAAAATGCGACTCACGAGCACATTATGGCTCGCAGTGCTTTTCTCTCGCTTCCTACCTACAACCCCCACCCTCTCACTCACTGGAGTCAAACTCCGTTCTATTTGTATTTGTCTCTGACCTGCGAGTGGCGTATCGTCGCAATATCTCTCTCGAAACCATGTACCTCTATAAAAAAACGAAAGTGTCAAGTAGGATGGGAGGATGCATTCTTTTGCTTACAATATGATGAAAATATTAAATGTATGATTTGTTCACAAATATTACTAGGAAAACGGTTGTATAACATAAAACGGCATTATAAGTTACTACATGTTACTGATGAAACATTAAAAGTTTAAGTGTTATTGTTATTATTATTATTATTATTATTATTATTATTATCATCATCATCATTATCATTATCATCTCTGTACGTCGATTCTTTTACAGCAGATGTACGAATAATGCGGTTATATTTTCAATTTAAACTCACAGATTTACAATGTGACGTTAAATGAAAGCTAGATGTAAGGACTAGACAGATATTGAACTTTTCAAATCTTTGGAAAAAAATAAATATTTGAAGCTTCGTTCTTTTGCTTGCTCTGTTGAAGCCATGTTCGCTGTAACTTACGTTTGTGAAAAATTATTTTCAACAATGAAAATAGTAAAAATCAAATTTAGATCACGACTGACAGACAAATACCTTCGTGATCAACTACGATTGGCAGTAAGTGACATAATTCCTGATTTTGAAACTTTGTCGCAGAGACATTCTGAAGACAGTTAATTTTAGGTTGTGATAATGTGTCCTATGTTTTCTTGTTCATTTCTTTCAACGTTACACGTCCTAAACATTAACTTCCCCTTCGGTTGTCCGCCTCCCTCCATAGGTGCTATGCACGTTGCAGCTTACAGTGGCTCGGCGCACCATGGCCTTTTCGCCGCGGCTGCAGTACAGCCACAAGTAGTCGCTGTCCGTGTTGGAATTAGGGATGCCAACTTTGTTAGCTGATTCCTGGATATACTTCAAATTTTACTTTTGGGCCTAAATGAAAATATCGACACGAAATAACCATATAATCATCAGAATATGTATGATAAGAACTTTCTTGTGTTAAATATTAACGTACCTTGTTAACATGTTTCGATCTATTTTCGGTCATCTTCGGAACTGGTCGTTGTTTGTCTTGCCGCCTCTTGTTTTCTGTGTGGGTGCGTTCGTAGTATAGTCAAAGAGTGTATGTGTTTTGAAATTGAGTTGTGTGTTGAGAATATCGTTGGGGTGTGTTTTAGTGTGTCTGTATATTTCATATTGTTCTAGTGTGTTGAGTTTCTGGCTTTTTGGTTGGATGTGCAGTATTTACATGTCTGTGTTGATGTCTCTGTAGGTGTGGTTGGCATTTGTGGTTTGTTCTGCATATGTGGAGGTGTTTTGTAATTTTGTTATAGCTGTGATGTGTTCTTTGTAACGTGTTTGAAATGATCTGCCTGTCTGTCCTATACACACACACACAGGAAACAAGAGGCGCCAAGACCAACAACGACCAGTTCCGAAGATGACCGAAAATAGGTCGAAACATGTTAACAAGGTACGTTAATATTTAATACAAGAAAGTTCTTATCATACATATTCCGAAGTGATACAGTGTTAAAAGTTGTGTAATCAAAGTGTACTAATCATCAATTATTATAATATTAAATCGCCACCACAACCACAACACAGCACAATGAAAATTTGGAACACTAGATAGACAAGATTAACTTTTTAATGAAAAATTATTAGTTCCTCTTAAGGGGTTAGGTACAGCTTACAGCAGTAAAATTTTTGGAAATATTTAACATTTTTTTTTTCCTCCATTACTATATCTTGTACAATAATGAATTTTTATTTATTTTAGTAGGTTATTTTACAACGCTTTTTCAACATCTTAGGTTATTTAGCGTCTCAATGAGATGAAGGTGATTATGCCGGTGAAATGAGTCCGGGATCCAACACCGAAAGTTACCCAGCATTTGCTCATATTGGGTTGAGGAAAAACCCCGGGAAAAACCTCAACCAGGTAACTTCCCCCGACCGGAAATCGAACCCGGGCCACCAGATTTCACGGCCAGACGTTCTGTTATTCCACAGGTGTGGACTGACAATAATGAAAATTGGTACATGTAAAACACTGTTCTTTTGCTATATAAAAAAATATTTTTACGATTTAATTTTTTTTTTTTTTTTCAAAATTCAAAACGGTGGCAGTTCACTGTGCAGTGATGAAGAGCGTTTCCCTCATAACTCATAAACTTGTTAACTTTTTCATGTTCTCTCTCCTTCATTTTATTGCTGAAACTCATGTTTACAATATAATGCTTTTTCAACTACATTCCTTAATAAATAATATTTTTTTTTATTTTGTGTTAGAAGAAAATACTGATATTTGACCATTTTTAAATTAATTTATTGTTTATCAATCTATCAAAGATAGAGAAGTGATCTTGCATCATATTGTAGATATAACATGCATAAATCCGTGGCGCTACAGCCCGTGAAGGGCCTAGACCGACCAGCCGGCTGCTGGCCTCACGCCCACATGCCGAAGCAGAGGTGGACGATCATCCAACCAGAATGGTGGTATCGTGTGGTTATCACGATGATCCCCCCAGTCGTTATAGCTGGTACTCGCAACCGGATTTTGCTACCTATCGTAGCTCCCCAAGTGTATCACGATGCTGGGTGGGCACCGGTCCCATACACTGGCCGAAATTTCATGAGAAAATTTCTTCCCCCATGAGGACTCGAACCAGCGCGCATTCCGTAACGCGAGTCCTAGGCAGGATGCCTTAGACCACCACGCCACGGCGCGGGACATGCATAAATACCCACTAAAAATTTCGTCATAGAATGTTGGATAGTTTTTGACTTAATAAGGGAAATGCTTCATCACTGCACAGTGAACTGTCATCATTTTGAATTTTGAAAAAAAAATATATATTTTTTTTTAATCGAAAAAATATTTTTATCATAATAGCAGAATGGCAGTGTTTTACACATACAGGGACATCACTTTATTTTTACCAACATTTTAACATTAACCTGGCTATACTCGGAAACACTGTTGCCCCCTTCCATTCCAGGAATTTGATGTTACTAGTGCAATATGTAAACAAATCATTTTACTAGGTATAGGAGGAGAGAAAAGTAGTGTATCCATTTATGTTGTAGGGAAATACGATATTACGATTTTCAGTTTGATCATCACTTTTACGGAATTTATCAAAATACAGTAGAGTAGTAACATTTTTTTTTCAAAAACTCAACTTTTCAGGAGACTATGTTCGTTATGTAATGTCTACTTTATTTAGCATATTAATTATTGGTGTTAACATACGTACAATATAGAGTGTGCATTTAAATTGAGGGGTCATAAGTAAAGGGCTGTAAGTGCACTTAAGTTACTTTTGAGAAAATGGGGTTTAAATATTTAAGCTTTAGTAAAATCGGTGAAATTTTTTATTTAAATTTTAATGTGTGATGCGATTAAAATATCCCTTTGCCACTAAAATTTTAGATACTTTTTTCTTACATTGGATGCACTTAACTCATGTTATTACAAATGTCACTATAATTCCTTTGCTTCTAGCCACCTCAATTCAAAAAAGCTAATCTGAATTTTTAAACAAGTTGCTGAAAATGGTTGCCGTTCATTACAATGCAGGCTTCAATTCAGTACGCATATTATTAAAAACATTTTGAAGCATATTCTCTGAAATTGAATTTATCGTTTCTTGAATATAATTTTTTAGTACGATATTATTAATATAGGTTCTTTCTTCTATAGAAAACGCAATCATATTTATGAAACACACTATACACTGCAGTGTTTACTTCACTGCTTGAAGACTTCGAATGCAACAGCGGCCGTAAGTTTGTGTGTCTGACGGGAGCAAGGACATTAGTGAAGGGGTGGGAGTGAAGTACATTCAGAAATGCAGGTACAATAAAAATGCAAGTAAAAATAAAATTTTCATTATTGTACAGGATACAGTAATGGAGGGAAAAAGGTTGAATATTTCCAAAATTTTACTGCTGTACCTACCTAAGCCCTTAAACCTGTATTTCTTTTCACGTTTTCCTGCAGAAATAATACTAGAATTGTCTTGAAAAAAACTAGAAAATTTCAGAACTAGATATTCCAAAATTAACGTTTACTTGCAACTCTGCCTTGATCAGTTATTCGTCTAGATGAGACCTAGTAAGCTGGAAATTCTTTCACTGGAGGTATTAGAAACTGGAATTGGCATTAAAAATATTACAAATTTCAGTAATTCAGAGCATATCCATAGACTGTTCAGCAGAAGTATTATATTCACACACAGTTCTTAAGATACAGAAGCCATCATAACCTACTGGATATCCAGCTCATCCAGACGCATGAAATCTCAATTTCAGGACATTTCGACGTCCAGGGCAAGATCAAAATGTTGTCTGGACCAAAGTCTTTTCTGGACTGTCCAGGTGAAGCCTGGCCACATATGTAAGTGCCGCTATTCCTCTGAAAGTGCCAAAGAACAGCACTCCTTTGGGAATTTTACCAAGACCATTTTCTCGCGGGGCCTACTGAATAATTCCCTAGATTTAGCCCCCTCTGACTATCACTTGTTTCCCAAACTAAGTAAAACGTTGAAAGAAAAGAGGTTCCCTCGAACGAGGCACTAATAGTTAATGTAGAAGAGTGGGTTGCAAATAAAGGCAAACAATAATTAAAGACCAAGCGGGCAAAACCCTTTATGTCTACTTACGGTGCAAAACGAGCTGATGCTGCCAGCTAGTGGTTTAGTATGAACACTATCACATGCCTAAAGTACATATAAGGATGAATAGATTTTGTTTATTTATTGCCGATTGTCAGAAAGACTGCTTTACGGCTCTAGATTATATTATTCAAATATTACTTTTGTAAAATATTTATTTTTAACATATCAATTTTCCTTCATTATGCTAATCATTCCTTCGATCCAAATTGTCTTATTTAACACTAAATTGTAATTTCTTAACACTAGAAATACATGTAACTAAACACATCTACATTTTGCTCTCACTATTAGTATCATTGTTGATATCATTATTATTATTATTATTATTATTATTATTATTATTATTATTATTATTATTATTATTATTATTACTATTATTCCATTGTTTTACGTATTGATGTTATTTATATTTGCTGTGTGTTGTTATACTGGTTGAGTGTAAGAGAAGGCCTTATGGACATAACTTTGCCAGTACGAGTAAAACCAAATCAAATAAATGAACAAATAATTTAAATTTTAGGAGAGGTCATCGTAGTATCAGACTCCATCACTAGAATGCGTTGTAAATAGTCTTCGAGGTCTAGTTTTGAATCATCATTAGAACGTCAACTGCAGAACAAACAAGATGCAAGTATTCCCTGTGCCAGGCGCCAAATAATGACGTCCCGCCAATATAGTCTATGTCGAACAACTAACCTTATCTCCGAACGTCCTGGAACAAAATACGATCCCTGGTTATATATTTAGGAGACGTAAAATGCGTCTCTAAATGAGAGACTGCAGGTGAAATTTTTCTTCCATTTCTGGCTACACGTCATAATTGAAGGCTGGAGGTGCCAACATTTACCCATATCTGTGATCTAAGTGACCTCTACCTGCAATCCTACAGCCCTTACTTCTTTCCGTCCTACCTATTTTTCGTGGATTTAAAAAAACAACCTAGCTAAGTTCACAGTGTGTGATTTATTTGCCCAAAGGGAAAATGGTTTGCATGGCCTCTTACCTCTCCTCCTCGTTTCCCAATATCGAAAAGCTATTTCACATTCCCAAATAAACATTCTGTGTATAGTATTGATGTACAATACTGATATCGAGAGAGAGAAAGATAGAGAGATGCTACAAAATGAATTTTAATTAAAAACAAATCTCAATATGTAAAAATAACCTTTCTTCAATAACTAATATTGGCTTCCCTATACTGTAGAAGTGCATTAACAGGTGAATAAAAACTGAAAAACTGTTTCCCTGTACAAAATAAGCCATTCAATAAGAGAATTCTACAATACCGATATGAAAAGGGCACGAATTCTGAAGTTTGACGTATTTTATTAGAGGAGTCCTGCGTTCGAACACCTAGAATCTCCAAGCAATCCGTAACATGGTAGGTATGTGTGGTCGACGACGTCCAACTTAGACAGGTCTGCTATTAAATGAACATGTCAAAATAAAACAAAGCTAGGAGTTTCGAGATCAGTAGTCTAATACAGTGATGTCAACTGATGCTCATAGGAGCAAGCGCACGCTTTAGAGCCCAGGAGAGCCTGAGCGCTTTACAGCGGAAAGGAAAGAGACAGGCGAAAGAGGTAGTATATGCCGCTTGGTCGAGCTATATTCAGGGATGGCCAGCACTGATTCAATAGATAAAGGAAAGAGAATTTATTAAAACTGTATCCATGTTAATTTTTAGATTTGCCTGAGAAGTATAAATGCATTATAAGAATGTAAGTTTTAACTTTAATGTTCATTTTTCACAAGTTTGCTTTTTATTCAAAAGGAATATTTTCTCAACTTTTTTTACAGAAAAGTTAAATTTTCAGATATGTTTGTTTAGTAGCCTTACAGGTACTAAAACAATGTTTTCGTAAATCTAATATATCGTAAATACGTATTACTGAAGATAGTGTATTAAAATGTTTGAAAATATTCGCATGGAAAATGTTTGTAAGGAAATGAATTAACAAAGCAAATACTGTTACATCACAAACAAAAGATATGTGCCTATGTGTTGGTAAAACGTCAGGTCTATAGCTTCAGCAGATTTCGAGATAATTTAATATTCTGATAACAGAAAGTTGCGTAGCCTCAGCAGATTTCGAGATAATTTAATATTCTGATAACAGAAAGTTGCACACCAATATCACCTAAAAGCATAATGCGGTAAGAGTTTTATTATGTAATATTAGTTACAGTTAGAACATATACCTAGGCAACTTTGCTTTGTACTATAATATCGTTTTAATTACTTTTATAAGGCTAAAGATACTATCAATATCAATTTCAACTTATGTCACATTCAGTGTCTTTCTTTGGGATAACACTTTCTTTATGTTTAATTCACTTAGTACAGTATAGTTGTAGTTATTAAGGAATTTGTGTGAACATTCCTTCTTTACTCTTTATTATTATCTTTTTTTATTTTATTTATTTAAATTTAAATATACAGAATAAGAATATAATTACAAAACAAGCCAGAGAAATAGAAATAAAATAATACAAGCAATATAAAAAGAAGATACAGTAGTATTAACAAAATTTGAGACCGAATGAGCAGCACTCGTGCTCGGTCGCAGTTCAGATATAATATTAAAATAAAAAAATAAAAATAATAATAATAATAATAAAATAATAATAAAAATAAATATGTAAAATAAAATAGGAACTAAAATATAATTACAGCGGCAATGGAGTTATATAATATAATATTAACACTATAGAAGAATAATATCGCATGTGAAAAGTAGGACTATATATTTCAAAATTATAGAATACAAATATAATATAGGTTGATTAATTCATACACATAGGCTATAAATTTATTTAATCAAATTGAAGATATTAACACGTTTCTAATTTTCTTGTTATATGTTAGTGGGTTATATGTTAGAAGTTCTGGGTGTAATTTAGTTAAAGCATTGTACAACCGAGGGCCAAAATTTATGCTATGCTTTAGACCAGCAGATGTGAGACATTTAGGTTCTACTAATGTTGAATTAATATTTCGTCTTGTGTCATAATTGTGTGTCTGTAATACAAACTTATTACGATTTTTATGATAAAATTTTAACGGCGTATACTTATAAATTTGTTCAATATTAAATACATTAAATTCAGAATAAATTAATTTAGTTTATTATGTTATTAACGTTTAAAACACAACTGCAATATTAGGCTAAGAAATAGGTGTTAGTACTTTTGTTTTACAGACAATATAGAAAATAACAAACAGAAAGAAGCCATATAAAAATAACGACATAAAATTTCACGTTCCGTTTTAAGTTTGTGCACCACTGTTTTCTTAATCCAACAGGCTGCTTATTCTTCCTAGCATACCTAGCGCTTAATGCCCGCGCACTACGTCAAGGTCAGAAAAATGCGCTTGCTTTGACATCACTGGTCTAATATAAGGATTTGGTAGCAAGCACTTCATTAGGAAAGACTAAAAAGATTTTGCTTCTATTATTTGAAGTGTAAAATCCACAAATCGTTCATTATTTACACACAGAATACCATCTCCTTATATCGGCACTCTAATAGATAGTACATCCTTCAAAATCGCAATGGCTTTACGCCTTGGTTGTAAACTCTGCCAGCCACACCAATGTATTTGCGGAGGAATTGCTGATATTTACGGCCATCATGTGTGCGACATCACAGAAACGTAACCATGTCATTCAGGTACTATCATCTGGTGGTAGATGAAAGAAGCTCACTGTCCGATATTACCCGATGTCCGATACTACCCAACACTCCCCTACTTCTGCACACATTAGCTATGACACAATCCCGACACCCGATATGTAAAGCTTTGAGCTGTGAACATTTTTGTTTTTTTGTGTTCATCGTTTTCTTTTTACGTAGCAACATATATCACATAAGGTATGAAATAAACATAGTCATGTGGGACGGTGGACACTTGGTTCACTGAATACAGTAATAAGCATAATACTGTTTTATTATTAATAATTATCATACAAAACATTGTCGTGACGCATAGGTTATAATTACACCTACAGAATTACAATGTATTACCATAGTGTTAATTAGAAGTGTGTCATACAAACGTTTATGTGAGATCATTTCCGACGCCTTTCCCCATGCATGAAATATCGTCCCTCTATGCAGTATGTTTTACAAAGCTTCTACCAAAAGTTTAAAGACACTCCTTCAAAACAGATGTTTCGCCTTTGTCCCTATACAGTACTTACGTCAAAACCTTTTATGTTTATACAGAGACCAAATTCCTGTGAAAAATGAAGTTTTTTAACTGCAAACCCAGTCTGTCTATCTTTAAAACTGTGGATTATACAGGGACATCACTTTATTTTTACCAATATTTTTAACCTTAACCTGGCTATACTCGGAAACACTGTTATCCCCCTTCAATTACAGGAGTTTGGAGTTACTAGTGCAATATGTAAACAAATCATTTTACTAGCTGTAGGAGGAGAGAAAAGTACAGGGACATCACTTTATTTTTACCAACATTTTTAACCTTAACCTGGCTATACTCGGAAACACTGTTACCCCCCTTCAATTACAGGAGTTTGGTGTTACTAGTGCAATATGTAAACAAATCATTTTACTAGCTATAGGAGGAGAGAAAAGTACTGGGACATCACTTTATTTTTACCAACATTTTTAACCTTAACCTGGCTATACTCGGAAAAAATGTTACCCCCCTTCAATTACAGGAGTTTGGAGTTACTAGTGCAATATGTAAACAAATCATTTTACTAGCTGTAGGAGGAGAGAAAAGTACAGGGACATCACTTTATTTTTACCAACATTTTTAACCTTAACCTGGCTATACTCAAATCATTTTACTAGGAAACACTGTTACCCCCTTCAATTACAGGAGTTTGGAGTTGCTAGTGCAATATGTAAACAAATCATTTTACTAGCTATAGGAGGAGAGAAAAGTACAGGGACATCACTTTATTTTTACCAACATTTTTAACCTTAACCTGGCTATACTCGGAAACACTGTTACCCCCCTTCAATTACAGGAGTTTGGTGTTACTAGTGCAATATGTAAACAAATCATTTTACTAGCTATAGGAGGAGAGAAAAGCACAGGGACATCACTTTATTTTTACCAACTTTTTTAACCTTAACCTGGCTATACTCGGAAACACTGTTACCCCCCTTCAATTACAGGAGTTTGGAGTTGCTAGTGCAATATGTAAACAAATCATTTTACTAGCTATAGGAGGAGAGAAAAGTACAGGGACATCACTTTATTTTTACCAACATTTTTAACCTTAACCTGGCTATACTCGAAAACACTATTACCCCCCTTCCATTACAGGAGTTTGGTGTTACTAGTGCAATATGTAAACAAATCATTTTACTAGCTATAGGAGGAGAGAAAAGTAGTGTATCCATTCATGTTACAGGGAAATATAGTATTACGATTTTCAGTTTGATCATTACTTTTATAGTATTTGATCAAAAACAGAATAGTAACAATTTCTATTTTTTTTTTCACAAACTCAACTCTTCAGGCGGTTATATTCATTATGTAATGTCTACTTTATTCAGCATATTACCAACCTAATTTACTCCTGAGAATTTTGTGAGCACTTCCGTAAGAAACCCCAATTTCTACAGCTAACTTCTTGACCGACTTATTAGGACTTCGCTGCATCTTTTCTCTAGCATCTTCTGTCACCTTTGTTGGTTATCTTACACTTTTCTTCCTTTCTGTACACCCTGTTGCTCTAAATTTACCTATCAGATTAATGACATTTCTACGAAAATATTCCATAATGATATAATAAGAAAAGCGTGAAAAAAAACTTTTGTTCACATTCGTTTATATTTTAATTCCAGTTTCCACCATCGTCCTTCATAACTACAAACATTAAAACAAAACTCTTGTTTAAATTTATTAATTCTGTTAAGTACCGTACCATATTGTAGGGTGCCGTACTTTCGGTAACTCTAATCTTCACTTGTGTAGCATAACTGAATTTATCCGTGTGGACTTAGCACACCATACCTGTGTGAAAATAAAGTTCAATAATGTAAGTTCTTTCTTCTATAGAAAACGCAACATATTTCTGAAACACACTGTACTCTGTACTGGTTACTTCACTGCTAGCAACAGCGGCCGTAAGTTTGTGTAGCTAACGTTAGCAAGGACATTAGTGAAAGGGGTGAGAGTCAAGTACATTCAGAAAAGCAGGTACAATAAAAATGCAAGTAAAAATAAAGTGATGTCCCTCTATAACATCTTTTATGCTCGACCATGCCGAAATGTAGTAATTATACACCTGGTAGCAGTCCTTTAATGCATGTCATTAAAATACACCTATTCATTAAAGTTCAGGTTTTCGATTATTCTCGGATATGCAATCGAAAGACAACGAGGGAAACGTCACAGAGGCTGGAAATCCAATACTGTCGCAGAAGATTATGTTCTGTTACTATAATAATTAGCGTTAATTGTAAATAATATTCAAATAAATTCAATTTGTCATCTCGTTTTTCAATTCTAAACCAATTTCCAGGTTATATCAAAATTAGTTCATGTTATTCTCTAGATTACAACAAGGTTAATGACATTATTGTTTCTCGGAAAAAATCAATACTTTCGCTATGCGTTCTCGCAATTTAAACAAAGGTCACTTCCGATCTTCAGTCAGAACGAATAAAATGAATACTTCTGAATAATTTCATTAGAAATATGGTCGAGCATAAAAAGTCGTATGAAACTTGCCTATAATGGTAATTAAGACGCCCGTATGAAAATTCTCGCTTGCACTCGTTTCAAAACAAACATACTCGCGTCTTAAAATCATCACTCGTTTAATGCACTATTCTGTTACGAAAACTTCATGAAAAATCACTTTTTGTGTAGGAAAAAAATTAATTAGGCTACTCCAGAATGAGTGTACTTAGATTAATGAATTTTCGGATGAAGTTAGATATTACCTCTAGTCATTCTTCCTACTCGGGAGGAAATTAAACACAGAAAATGCCTGTCATTATTCGGTTCAGAAGCTTTTATCATCCAGTCTGCTCACAAAAAGTCTGAAAGTTAGAATTTATAAAACACTTATATTACCGGTTGTTCTGTATGGTTGTGAAACTTGGACTCTCACTTTGAGAGACGAAAAGAGATTAAGGGTGTTTGAGAATAAAGTTCTTAGGGAAATATTTGGGGCTAAGAGGGATGAAGTTACAGAAGAATGGAGAAAGTTACACAACGCAGAACTGCATGCATTTTATTCTTCACCGGACATAATTAGGAACATTAAATCTTGCTCAGGATAGGGACCGATGGTGGGCTTATGTGAGGGCAGCAATGAACCTCCGGGTTCCTTAAAAGCCATAAGTAAATAAGTCATTCTTCCACAACTCAGTAAGTTGCCACTTCACGTCCACATTTAATGAATTTCGATCCATTTTCAGTTTTTCAAGGAAGAAATCTAACCTTCCCACACTCGTAGCGAAATTCACAGCTGATCACTAAAAATGGGGAAATAAGCTGATTGATCAGTGCTATCAACTCCTAATGTTATGATGTAAGTGGCAGTCTCGGGTCAATTTGTAGCGAATTTCAAACACAAGAGAATTTGAGTGAATTACGATTTTTCCTAAAGGAGAAAGGAGAAAAATGTGGCTCATAATGCGTGAACGAACTGTCACAAATTTATTTAAACAAAAAGTAATAATTGCACAAGAAATCTTTGAAATGTGTCTAACTGTAACCCAAAATTCACTGATCTAACAATAAGTAAACCCATTTTGGAGTAATTAATTTGTTTCCTACAAAAAAATGTAATTTTTCAATAACTTTTCATAACAGAAAAATTGCTATATAATCCACAGTTTTGAATATAGAGATTGGGTTTGCAGTAAAAAAAAACTTCACTTTTCACAGGCATTTGATCTCTGTATAAACATCAGGGGGTTTCACGTAAGTATAAGGACAGGTGTGAAACATCTCTTTTGAAGGGATGTCAAACTTTTGGTAGAAACTGTATATGCAGTGTGTATCTTTAACCATGGTACAAACAATATAGAACTTTTACAGTCTTAGACACAAAAAGGACCGATCTGTACCGTGAATTTGAGTCCAGGTTCAGACAGCTCATGGTTCACACGAGGAAAAGATCTGTCGTATTTACGTCATTAAGACAGAGCAGTCATGTCAATTGATGCCCACAGGAGCAAGCGCGCGCTTTAGAGCCCAGGAGAGCCTGAGCGCTTTACAGCGGAAAGGAAAGAAATAGACGAAAGAGGTGGTATATACCGCTTGGTCGAGCTATATTCAGGGATGGCCAGCACTGATTCAATGGATCAAGGGAAAATAACTTATTAAAACTGTATCCATGTGAATTTTTAGATCTGTCTGAGGAGTATAAGTGCATTATAAGAATGTAAGTTTTAATTTTAATGCTCATTTTACACAAGTTTGATTTTTTTTTTATTCAAAAGGAATATTTTCTCAACTTTTTTTTATAGAAAAGTGAAATTTTCAGATATAGACCTATTTATTTAGTAGCCTTACAGAATGTTTTCGTAAATCTAATAAACCGTAAATACGTATTACTGAAGATAGTGTATTGAAATTTTTGAAAATATTCGCATGGAAAATGTTTGTAAGGAAATGAATTAACAAAGCAACTACTGTTACATCATAAGCAAAAGATACGTGCCCATTTGTTGTAAAAATGTCAGTTCTATAGCTTCAGTACATTTCGAGAAAATAATTTAATATTCTGATGATAGGAAGTTGCTCACCAATATCACCTTAAAAGCATAATGCTGTAAGAGTTTTGTTATGAAATATTAATTAAACTTAAAACATATACAGCACCTAGGTAACTTTGCTTTGTACTGTAATATTGTTTTGATTGGTTTACTGATTACTTTTATAAAGCTAAATGTACCATCAACATCAATTCCAACTTATCATGTCATACTCAATCTCTTTTTTTTTTTTTTTTTGATATCACTTTCTTTATAAATGATGTGTTTCATCCATTTAGTACAATATAGTTGTACTACTATGGAATTTATGTGGATATTCCTTCTTAACTCTTTATCATGTTATTAACGTTTAAAACACAACTGAAATATTAAGAAATCAGTATTAATACTTTTGTTTTACAGACAATATAGATAACATCAAACAGAAAGAAGCGCGGCATAAAATTTCACGTTCCGTTTGAAGTTTGTGCACCACTGTTTTCTTAATCCAACAGGCTGCTTATTCATATACACAACCCTTCCTCTTTCCATTCTTAGCGCTTGATGCCCGCGCATGACGTCAAGGTCAGAAAAATGCGCTTGCTTTGACATCACTGAGAGAGGGGATTTTTATGTTGCATAATATAATGCTGAAAGTTATCAGGAAGAGAAAAAGGAATTGGCTGAGTCATTAACTAAGAAAACTACATACTGAAGGATGCACTGGAAGAAATGGTGAACGGGAGAAAAGCTTAAGGTAGAAGAAGATATCAGATGATGAACAACATTAAGATGTAGACCCCTATGAATCGTATGAAGAGATTAAGAGAAAGGGGAGAAATAAGGGAGATTGGAGAAATGTGGGTTTGCAGTGAAGGATCTGCCCTTGGGCAGAATACTATGAATTAATTAATTAATTAGTTAATGCGTTATGTATACACTTTTTTATTAATTAGGCCTGCTTATTATCCCTTGAGGAAATAAGAGCTAATATGTACCATTGAAACGTTTGACCACCACTAAACAAATCAATTCAATACCTCTCGTTGCATTAGTTACGGTAAACCCGTCATTCGTGGCATTATCTTTGACTATTTCGTTTATATGACGTCATTCCATTTTCGACCAATGAAGTGTAATGAAATTTTGAATTCCAATCAATCACAGTCACACTTTGCGATAATTTTTGCAGCTAGATTTATCGCTATCAATTTATCGCATGGTCGTTCTTTTGTTCAGCCGTTGTCGCCAACTGTTTCCCCGTAAATTGATGAACATGAATACATTAAGCTGCAACTATACGGTTAAACTTTTCTTTCAACTTTAAAACAATGAATGCAAGATTGATATTTAATATTAATTAATATATTTACCATGTAGACAAAATCTTCATGCATCTTAATTGACCGTACCTTTTAAACTTGATTCTTTCAATATCAGATTGCACGCATACGCGATTGGATGTGTAGATGCAGCTTTAGTTCCGTTACACACTACAGCGAGAATGCGTTTGTCGAGCTATAAAAAATGCTTTCGTGTAGCACTGATTGTAACGGTCGAAAAAAAGGCACAGCTGACATTGTGGTCCTGCTCCCACAGGTAACTTAACCTGTAATTGTAGCCTATAAAATTTGTTTTTTATGAATGAAATGAAACAATTAATAGAAAGGTGTTCAAATTTATGTAACATCATCGCATATCAAACCCAAAGACCTTGCATAGTAATAATAAGGTCTTTGATCAAACTGCCTTCCGTATAGCGTAATAAAATTCGTGTTTTAATTAGGCCTATGTATACAGAGATGGCTTCACTGTGTAGCAACATGTCTCGCTGTGAATACATGAGCATTGGTATATAGCTGTCCACGCTGTTACTGTTAAATTAAATTATGATTTCATCAGATAATGAAAATGTAGACTATTTATATTTGTGTGTATTTATTTACACTGAAAAATTCGGGCAAGCACCGGTGGCATCGAATACAGAACCTCTATACTAATAATAAATCTGTGCGCGCTGGTGCTTTTCGATTTTCCAAAAATAATTGGTCCTAACCCGATATAATTAACGACCCTGAAACCGAAAATCGCTTTTTTGAAATTTTGTTTGTATGTCTGTCTGTCTGTCTGTCACTTTTGACGATTACCTTTTCATATATAATGGCATATTAACGGATTTATGAAAATTCAAATATAAATTAAGTTCGTTGTAACTGTATATTTTAGGCTATATGGCATTCAAAATATATTTAAAAGAGGTCTCGGTTATAAGGCTCGAGCCTGAATTGAATAAATCGAAATATCTCGTTTTATTGATTTTTGTGAAAAAAAATTACATAACAAAAACTTTCTTTAAAAATAATTTCCGATAAGTTTTATCCTCATTCAATTTTGATAGGACATTATTTAATTATAATAATTTTAAAATTAAAATAACTGCCATTTAAGGCATTAACAATGAATTAAAAAACAAATAATTTCGCTATAAGGGGCCTTCAGCAATTGGCAAAGCTGAAAGATAATATCGAGAATGTTTCTTTTCTGCAGTAATATCGATATTTGTATCTATTAATTTAATTCACAATGTTGAAAGTGTAGTTTCGTTAATGGACATAATGCTAAATTTATTGATCAGTAACTTTAGAGGAATATTATTTAAGATTTTTAGATTTTATTCACAGAAAACTGGGCTATTCTGTTATTCGTTTCTCTTTCCTAAACTAATTTTATGACCAAATGATGTCTCTGGATCAAAATGATGAGCCTTAATTTTTAATTCAATTTAAATTAAGTAACTAAACGATTTATCCTTCTATAATCTAAGAATGTTCAGATCAAATGTCCTATTTTAATTATATAATTACTTTATTTTATTCTGAACGAGTGCACGTGCCGATACGGGTAACGCCAGTACACAATAAATGATAGAACTGTTTGGAAATACATAATACGGGATTTGGGGAACAATATACAATTTTACGATTACATATACAATTTGTTTAACATATAACAATTTTATACACAATCAATAAGGACACAATTTGATTTAACACAATAATAATAAAACATAAATAAAATATAATTTTAAATACAACCTGCATACGACTTGCCGGCCAAAATAATAAGATAAAAGGTTATGGTAGCATGTAATTAACATTGTTAAACCTGTATTTTGCTTTTCGTTCAATTGGCATTACTGAATAATTCATCAATTTCTTTTATTGCAGAATCGATATTCAATAAGTATTTCAACTTCACAATTTCTGAATACTCGTTAAATTCGGTGACCCAATTATTAACATTTTGTGATCGAATTTTAGGGATATATTATTTAAATTTTTATTTTATTCACGGAATAGTCCTAATAAATGTCACTCGAGATCTGAGATTTCCCAGATAAATCTTAGGCCTCTCGTGACATTACTACAGATAAAACAGTCTTTCTATGCTATAAATTACAATATGGTAGATTTGAATTAGCATTTCCTACAGGGAAAGCCAACGCGCTGGTCTGTACGCAGGAATCGAACTCTAGTACCCTGTAATGAAAACCGCCATCTGACTCGGTTACTACGTCATCACACTCCAAGAATTGCACAATGATCAGAATGCCTAAACTAAGAAGTTGGGCGAAGGAGAGGCTGAAAGAAGGGCCATAAAAACTCCAGTATAAATAATTCCTTTCCTGCATTCAGCTATCCAATAATAATTCCTGGAAGCCTCAATTACATGGTCATGCATAATATATTCTGGCTGACGTATAATCAATGACCGGAATTTCAATCTTCTTACCACATGCGCATATATAATATACAGCTTTCTTCTTTTTTATCCGAAGCGAGGTATGTATACTGCATTTTCCAAATAGTTACTACACATTCTGTAACTATGGCAACCATTCTCTGCGGCCATACAAACTGTCCGGAGAGAATCGTTATATGAATTTCTCACAAAGATTTTCCGCTAGAACAGAACAGAATTTATTGGCCCACTTACGAAACACAAAGGCGGGCGGACAATACTGCAACTTGGGTCATTCTTGCCACATTCCCGTCTTCAGAACTCGACAGATTCAATGGACCGTCATCATTTCTTGCAATTCAAACTTCCTGAAATTATTCTTTCGATTTCCTTTGTATAAAAAAAATATACGTTGTCGAAAAGAGAAGTGCGTGGTATTCTTCAACACTTCGATTCCCGACTTCACCTACAAGCACAGTTTTGTGATTTATAAGTCAGTCCACAGAAATCTAATAACATTACTTCTAAACAGACCAACACTAGAATAAAATATAATAATGACCGTTATCATGCACATTACATATAATATAGGTCTACTTTCTCATGCTATAAACGTTTCACGACATCTTTTTGCAGTTACCAATTATATGATTGTAAGTCTATTTATTTATATTCATTTCCCAGAACTGTCGTAATATAATATAATATATTGTAATACAATAAAATATTCATTTATTAATTAGTGTTCTGCTCAAGGACAGGTCTTTCACTACAAACCCACTATTCTCCAATTTTTCCTATTTTCTGGCTTCCTCTTTGTCTCCGTATATGATCCATATATCTTACTGTCGTCTATCATCTGATATATTCTTCTGCCACGAACTCTTCTCCCGTTCACCATTCCTTCCAGTGCACCCTTCAGGAGGCAGTTTCTTTTCAGCCAGTGACTCAATTTTTTTTATAATATAATATATTTATACTATAAAATAATAGATCTATAATACAATGCAATACAATGTAATGTAATATATTGTAATATAATCAGGGCTGGGCAGTATTTGAAATACATTTGTATTTTGCATTTTGTAATTTGTAAGGATTTTCGAAAGTATTTTATATTTAAATACATAAAATTGATGTATTTTGTATTTCAAATACTCAAAATACTTTTTTCTTCTTTTTGTTCTTCAAGTGTTGGATTTGGATTTGAAGAATCAACTTTTGTCTTATTTGCCTACCCATTTCAGATGTGTTAGCCATACACTTAGTTTTCTTGCCACAACTGATTTCCTTAATGCCATGAAGAAATCTCCAACAGTATCAAGGATCCATCACCCAACACTTGCTACATATCAGCATTATGGAATGCGTCTAGGAGACTCAAATACTCAGAAATTATATCAGATGTCTTGAAATATTAAAGTTTCCTTGCCCAACTCGATGGAATTCTCCTCATGACTCAATCTCTCAAATATTGCAATTCAAACATGATATAAACAGTATATGTGAAAAACTGGGATTTCCAACATTCAAAGATGTTAAGTTTCAGTACCTTGAAGAATATTGTGCAATTCTGAAACCCATTGCCGTAGCCCTTAATTTAATGCAAAATGAGAAGACGTGCTATTACGGCCAACTTTTGTCCACATTAATTTCCCTTAAAAACAGATTACATATTCTTTTATGTAGTAATTCTACCGGCATCTATTCCATGTAACTCCAATCCTAATAAGTTTGCCTTTGAGACGATACAAGATTTAAGGAGCGCATATTACATGACTTTATGGCAGTAAGGCCGTAACACGATACTACGAGAGGAGTTCGGCCGGCGTCGTGAATCGGGTCCCGGCATAGCTCAGTTGGTTAGAGAGCACTCAGCGCGCACAGCTGAGAGGTCCTGGGTTCGATTCCCGGTGCCGGTACGAATTTTCTCGATTAATGGTATAAAAACAAACTGACTAGTCATACTAGTCAGCAAAATATAATGAAGGTACAGACCTCATTCATGTTTGATACATAGAAATATTCTGTTATCTAGATGCCATCTATTCCATGTAACTCCAATCCTAATAAGTTTGCTTTCATCAAGATTTAAAGCGATGTTTGATCTGACCCCACAAGCAAATTGAGCTATTTTGGCAGATTGCTGCACCCATCATTGAAGATGAGATGGCTACCTGACACTGCCTCACCAAATGATAAGAAGAGGATACAGAATATGTGCGTGAAATCAGCTTAGCAGATGTCTACTATACCTTTGGTCAGTTCAGACGATGAAGACGAAAACAATTCTTATGTTTTCAACTCAAGTAAAACAGATTTTGAAAAGCAAAAAGAAAAGAACTTGTCTGCTATGACAAAGGGACAACCCTGTGCACTCTAGAGAATTACCCAACAGTGAAACAAGCTTTTATAAATATAATACAAGTTTGTGTTCCTCTTCGCCTGTAGAAAGACTGTTCTGTTTTGCAGGATTTATTCATTCACAAGCAAGAGGACCCTTATGTGATGAACTTCTTGAGGAACAGGTTGTTTTGAAAGAGAGCAGTAATTTTTCATATGTAGCATAATTTCATTGCTGACTGGGAAAAGGAAGAATCTTCAGTTACAGTGTTTATATAAAACTTCGAGATAAAAATAATGTTAATATAATATTTTAGATTTTCAGTAATATTTTTATTTCTTTAGCCCTATATAGTGTATCGAGTATTTGAAATACAAATGTATTTTTGTCAATTATTTAAAAGTATTTTGTATTTGTATTTCAAATACAATTATTTGAAGTATTTTGTATTTGTATTTGAAATACTTCGATGTCAGTATTTTGCCCAGCCCTGAATATAATTATAATATATAACATAATATAATACAATATAATATACACTATAAAACATTTAAAATTAGTTCCCTAAGTTCCTGTACTAACTAATATCCATGAGCTGTTTTCGCTAGGTCTGATACATTTCAGCATTAGGTCTTATTTTTCAATGGAACAATAGTCATAAATGTAGCGGAGTGCTCTAGAATTTATTTCAGTACCAATATGATACTGAACGACGGGAGTTCTGTATCATCACTGTTATCACATAAGAAACAAAAGAAGTCACTCAGCAACGACCGAATAAACAAAATGCCGCTTAGCTGCACAACAACGAGTGAAATGTGTCTTGTGGTTTGCTTCCATGCCAATGGGCAAATGAATACCCATAATGCGATCATATGGGGAAGTGAAAATTCGCATGTCTCATATGAACTGGAACAGGCTAGTCCCAAAGTTAATGTTTGGTGTGCAGTAAGTCGCTATAATCTGTATGGGCCGTTTATCTTCGCAGAGGAAACAATTCGACAGGACCATACCTGAAATTGTTCAAAAGGTTTTTCGAATAATAATAATAATAATAATAATAATAATAATAATAATAATAATAATAATGATTTATTTAACCTGGCAGAGTTAAGGCCAATAGGCCTTCTCTAACACTCAACCAGGAGTAAAGACTGCGTTACAAAAACACTATAAATTTACAAATTACACTACAATTTTACACACAAAACTGAATAAGATAATAATAATAAAAAATATAAACAACAAATAAGAAGAAATCAGACATAATATATAACATACAGAAAGAAAGAAAAAAAAAGCATAATAATATGTGAACAGCAGGTCAAAATAAATGAGGCATACAAAAATACAATTATTCATATAATAATAATAATAATAATATAATAATAATAATAATAATAATAATAATAAATAAGAATAGTAATAATGATAATAATAATAATAATACAATAGTAGTAATAAAATAGTGCAGTACAAAGTATACAGTGAATACAATATTTCTAAGTACACAAAAAGGAAAATTAAGATTACATATAGCTCAACTTATCACATTAGAGATATAACATTATCGGAAAATATGAAAAAAAAAAATATAAAATAAGTTGAATATCATTAGAACATAAAAAAATGTGAATACGTGGAAACATGCAATACAACACTTGTCATAATAGTAATTAGTTTGGCAACTCGTCATAAGATATAATTTTCTAACTTGGATTTGAAAGATTCAATGTTCGGCAGCCCTTGACTTCAGGCGGCAGAGAGTTCCAGTGACGAGAGGTAGCAACAGTGAAGGATGAGGAATACAGAGACGATGCGTGAAGTGGAATTTCTAGCGTGTTATCGCGTTTTGATCAGTATTAATATTATGATAGCGAAGAGAGTATGAAATCGAGCGAATAAATAATAATGAAGAGTGCATAATTCGATAAACAAGAAAAGTGAGTGCAGATTTCTCCTCTATGTAACCTAAGCCATGATAACTTCTTGAAAGAAGGTGAGATATGATCATAGTATCGAACATTACAAATGAATGACGCACGCGTTATGAACACGCTGTAGTTTCTGAGCGGAATCAATCCTGAGATCACTGAACAAAACGTCTCAATAATCGAAGTGAGGTAATAATGAGTGTCTGTACCAGCGTCTGTTTTAATTTAGATGGATAATGATAAATCTTTTTAGTGAATGGAGAATAAAATGCTTTCTTACATGTATATTTAATATGCGTATCCCAATTGAGATTAGATTCGAAATGTACTCCGAGATTTTTTACGGTAGAGCTAAACGGGATGATTGTTTTATTCAGTTTCACTGTTGGAATATTCAGGTCGTTGACTTCAGGAATTAATCTACGGTTCGCGAACAGAATAGCCTGTGATTTACATGCGTTTAGGTTAAGCCTAAATTGTTGAGACCAGGAAGAGATGGAATCAAGATCTTCATTCAGACTATTAATGCTATCGTTTAGTGCGTCGGGACGGGCTGAAATATACAATTGAACGTCGTCTAGGATATATTTGATATCTGCAGTGCTTAAATGAGTTGGAAATTCCATTTATATAAATAGAGAAGAGCAAGGGGCCTAATACTGATCCCTGAGGAACTCCTGTGTCTACAGTACGCCAGGATGAGAAACGATTATTAGATATGACACGCATTATTAGATATGACACACAACTGCAACAGGAAAACAACAAGAGGATCGTGTTCCAACAGGATGGTGCACCACCTCATTGATCAACAGACGAGTCCACACCTGTCGAGTAACGGTCAGCGCGTCTGGCTAAAGCAGGTGGCCCGGGTTGAATCCCGGTTGGGGCAAATTATCTGGTTGAGGTTTTTTTCCGGGGTTTCCCTCAACCCAACATGAGCAAATGCTGGGTAACTTTCGGTGCTGGACCCCGGACTCATTTCACCGGCATTATCACCTTCATTTCATTCAGACGCTAAATAACCTAAGATGTTGATACAGCGTCGTAAAATAACAATAAAAATAATAAATCAACAGACGTCCGTGATTATCTGATGACACATTTGGTAATAACTGGTGTGGTCGAGGATAGCCAATTATGTGACATCCAAATTCCCCAGACCTAATACCGCCAGATTTCTTTCTCTGGGGTTTCGTGAACAATGATTTGTATGCACAGCGACCCAGGAATATTCATGATCTCAGAGCAAAGATTTTCTCAGCTCAGAAAGTTACTCCTGAGATGTTAGACCACACATGGGAGGAATTAGCCTCGAGATATGAACTGTGTTGTGATCGCAATGGTGGGCACGTCGGGGTATAATTTGGACAAAACTCCCATTTTTATGGGATGCACGTACAAATTATTTAACAATAAATAACAGTTGGACGTAGTTACGCAACAAGAGACCAACAGCCAAAAAACCTGTTTTTGAGATACTGATTTTTGAAATAAATCTGGTTTTAATTAAACATTTTATGCAAGAAGTATTGTAACATTCATGCTATTACAAAAAAATACCATAATACTAAAAAAAGGCTAAACGGTTTTTAATAACAGATTTAATATTGCAAAAGAAAATAAATAGGCCTAAATAAATGTTATGCAATAATCGAATTTTGCTTATAAATAATAGCAAAATGCAAATATCGCGTTCTTTATTTTTTGTAAGTTAAAAAATAATCCAGCCAACAACAGATTTGTGCAAATATCTCAATTTTTTCAAATTGTCGGTTGGTCTATTGTTGCGTAACTCCGTCCAGTTCTCATTTTATCACGTTTTTATTTTATGTCTTCCCAAACGGATCACTCTGTAACATAAGAGTATCACTTTCTACTGTTACTAGTGGCTTGTGCAGCAAAATGCTGCTGCAAACTAGTTCGTTAGACGTTCAAATAAACATTTTCTGATTTATTTTCAATGAAGAATACTTGTCTTTTTGATAGTTATTTGCTTCCATAATAATGAAACACACTCCCTCTGAATGGATTTTAGGCCAAATACTTTTTCTTGAATCTATCCAACTTCAGTTTTTGAGTTTCAACGCGAAAACGCAAGTATCAATGTCAGGACTGATAGCATTTTCAGGTCATTTTGGATTTAGGCGAAAGTTAAAAATGTCAGGTTTGCTAAGCTTTCGAACAATAGCATTTTCTTAGCTGCTACATGTAGAACTTGAAATGTAGAGCGTAAAATCATTTTATCCTACTAAGAGATCTTGCTGAAATGATCTGGAGACTACAAAATTTTCTAGGCCTCTTATTTTATCAGTAAGTAATACTTTTTGATCTTTCCTTAGGAACTGTAATTTTTGCGCTCTGTCGAACCAATACTGAAGACAATGACACATATCAATATCCACACTACACCGCCATTAAGTATATGAAAAACTACCCAACCCCACTGGGCTAATAAGTTTAAAAATATTTGATTTTTAATAACAATATTATTATCTTACTTAAGTTTTGTAGTTATATATAGCAGCCACTCAGTAAATTATAGAAATGAAGATCTAAATTAAGATATTCTCTACATTTACTTACATAACCTCAAAACGTTTCACTTCCATGTCATCAATATAGCATCAATATTATGTACAATTAATGAAAAATAGATGCATCATGATATTACCTATAATAATATTTAATTTCTAATGATAATAATATCATCAAACCACCTCAAGTTTCGTAGATTTGAATATCCAATACACAGCTGTACTAAAAATTATTATATACTGCAGAATCAGTTTTTAATAACAAATTTAATTGATTGCAAATATGTCGGCAATCCTGCAGGTCAAATAAATTCGTGTAATAGCCTATTGTTTATTGTAGTGTGTGTTTTGTTCTGAAATTCAATCAAGTGCAAATATTCGATAAAATTAGTTCTCAAAACTGACAAGAGATGGATTTTGGAAAATAGGAAAATTATGTAGGAAAATTGACATTTTCAAAACTACTACTTTTCCGAAAAACTTTGGTTCCCAGTTCTCATTTTATCAAGCTTCAAAATGAGGGGCCATTTATTAAAATCCGTTCAGCCAAACGTTTTCCTCTGTAATTTCCATTACCAGTTCAAATTATATATATAGATTTTTATGCAGTAATTGAAGGGTTCAGAGCCATAGTGGGCCAAGCACCATAAATAAAAAGCGAAGAAAACAAGGGTTAAAATTAAGTGATTATCATAGTTTAATGAAACATATAGCAAGTAATATAAAGTATGCACATTAAAACTAAATTACATACCAATCTTCATTAAACTATGGTATTCACTTAACTTTAAACTTACTTTCTCAGTTTTTAATAAATGGCGCTTGGCCCACTATCGCTCTGAACCCTCCAATTAAAATAGCATCATTACTTCCTGTTGTTTTTCTTGTATAATGCAGATATTTCGTCTGAAAAATAAAAGTTTAATAACGATATTTCATTAACTATCTGCATTACAAATATATGGTAAACGGCACTGTTATTTTTATTTTATTTAGTTTAATTTTTGCTACACTTATAGCTATTGTTCCGTTAAAAAATGTGCTGAAAATATCCTTCTTTCTAATTAATATTAATTCTCTAAAGACTAGAGTTATAAGTTTTCATATAGCCTTAAATGAAGCGAATCAGATCCACTGTTCACTTTCCTCGAAAAGTGGCATTATTCTGAACTGAAGTTACCGTTCTTCAAAGGGGATAGATTCTCTCACAGAATCTGACACAGACATGGATCTCATCAAATAGAATATTCACACAGAATTGCCCAGCGATTGGAATGAGCGTGTCACGGACTTCCTAGTTAAACCTTGTTCTGCAGAACTTTAACAAGATGTGTTCTACAGATGGCTTCGTCGTTATCAGTTCGCTACCAAGACACAGCTCGATTTACAACACACTCGACAGGCCTGAGTGAATTCGAACCCGACCACAGAACTTACATAAGGCCACGAGATCGTTCAATTTTGCTTGGGATAAATGTAGCTAGGTACTGCTGCGCATTTGTGGTTCATTTTTCAGTAAGTAGTAAATATGCGACTAGAGGGTAATGCTACAATAATGTCAAAATTTCTCTAGAGTAGTAAGCAGAAAAATGTTCCACGTTAACAATTATCTTCATGCATAATTTTAAGGGAAAATTGTTCCGGGGCTGGACGTAGAACCCGGGACCTTTGACTGAGCGTGCCAGTGCTCTACCGACTGAGCTAACCAGGAACTCCACCAGACCCCGGCTCAATAATTCCCTTTTTATCCACATACCTCAAGTGGGTTGACAAGACGTCAGAGACATAACATTGAGTGCACACTTTGTGTGACTTAAATGTGTGGTTTTTCTGTTAACGAACAGCAAACTTATACTAACCTGGTTCTCTGTAAAGCTCACTTGAATAATTGACACCCCACTTGAGGTATGTGCATAAAAAAGAAATAATTGAGCCGAGGTCTGGTTGAGTTCCCGGGTAGCTCAGTTGGCAGAACGTTGGCGCGCAGCCAAAGGTTCCGGGTTCGATGCTCGGCCCCGGAACAATTTTTCCTTTCAAATTATTCAATTCAGCTGTACAGAGATCTATACCTGAAGGTCAGATTTGTATAATTGAAGGGCTCAGAGCCAAAGGCGACGAACCCACAATTACAAAATGAGTAAATAAGAGTTGATATTAAGAGGATCCTGACAAAAATGATTGGTTTCACAATTTATTTTAAATGGTCTACATTGAATAAACACAAAAAAAATCATGAATCTACAACAACAACGTATAGTTTTGAAAAAAAGGCTTAATAATGAACAATACAAAATTGTGGGTTGCCGCCTTTGGCTCTGAGCCCCTTCAATTATCTTCATATTTATTAAAACTATAATCACCACAAGTAAGTATAACAATGATATTAGAAACAACCGAGTTGACTCAGACGATAGCGTTTGAGGTTCCGGGTTCAAACCCCGTGGCCGACCAATCTGACTGAGGTTTTTCATGGTTTGCCTCAGTCACAAAGGCAAATGCCGGATTGGAAATTTACATATGATTTAACACCGCCTCAATTACAAATATATCTCAAATCACAAGTCATCCACAACAAACAATAGAAAAGGAACTCAACAATAGCAAATACGGCTTACTGGTATGCCCACAGATCCTAAAGACGAGATATGACCACAGATGTTAAAGGTATAAATACATTTAAAAATAATAAAACAATTAAATTACAATCTACATACAGATGTTTTATGCAGAGTGTTAAAAAAAGTATCCAATATTTTAGGAGGTGATAATATGCATCAAAACAAGAAAATAATGTCTAATAAACATGGGTCCTACAATACCTACTTTCTGAGATCTGAACACTTGTTCATAGGAGGTGCTCAATGTGACGTCCATTTATGGCAATGCATTTCTCTGCCCTACAATACAGCTGACTACCAGATAATCATAGCGTAGTTGACACCCCTGGCATGGAATACTGATACGTCGCAAGGAATACTGAAAACAAAAGTCGTGTTGCGTATATGAGCGGGGTTCAAAAGAGATGGTGTTGTGAATTTTCGTAATCAGCATGTGTGGGCTGATGAAAATTCCCATGCAGTTGAAGAAACAAGGCATCATCACCGATTCTCAATCAACTTATGGGCAGGCGTTCTTGGTGACAGATTAATAGGGTCATACGTGCTACCACAGAGATTAACTGGGGATCATTATCAGGACTTTCTTATTTACGTATTGCCTGCATTGCTGGAGTATATGCCATGTCAGCAAAGACTACAGATGTGGTTCATGCATGATGGCACATCAGCACAATTTTTCCGCAATGATCGTGAATACCTGACGCTCACATTTCCGGACCGCTGGATTGATTGGGGAGGCCCCCCACACCTTGGCCTGTTCGTTCCCCAAATCTAAATCCCCTAGACTTTTGGTTATCAAGAACAACCAGATCCATTTCAAAGAGTGTGTGATTGCTTACGCCGAAGGGCAGAGGAATGCATTGCCATGAATGGATGTCACATCGAGCACCTGCTATAAACAATGTTCAGATCTCAGAAAGTATGTGTTGTAGGACCCATGTTTATAGACATTATTTTCTTGTTTTCATGCATATAGCACCTCCTAAAATATTGGATACTTTATTTTAACACCTTGTATAAATGTGCAGAAATTAATCATATAAATCTATATATACTTTTCTTTGTCTCATTTTGTACCGACTTACAAACCAGTGCATTGGTCTACTACATAACTCTGGCTTCATATGGGTCAATGACGAACAGACAAGTACCCAACATTAGTAGAAAACAAAAGAAAGAAACAAGCCAGTGCGATGCACGATAGCATTTTTACCTTTAGCCCAAAACTAGACTGTCACATTGCGATCCTCCCTGAACATGAGGTCATCACGATGCAGGGTCACCGCGGAGACATCACAGGACAAGTACAAAGCAAGGGACAAACATCCATATCGGTGGAATGGAGATAAGTATACGCCCACGTAGGGAATCGAACTACGGACTACATGGTGCCGTCCACGGAGCCATAGCGACGGAGCGAATTTTATAAATACAGACCTACATGGATTCATTATTTTAATCACGTTACCGAACTCACTGAACAAACTCCGTCAACTGAGAGTACAGTTAACTGAATGCTGATACCGAATACCACATGTGGAAAGGGGAAAATGGATATCAAAGTTTAACCCTAAACAGTTAATTTCACTCGAGAGCAGCGAGAAAGCTTGTACTAAATAAAACGTCCACAAGACCGTATCGGTTTTCGTGTATTGCTGTACCGTAGTCATAGGAACCGATATTCATCAGTTTGCAGTTCCATATTCCCATTACAGCATTCTATTGTTTTGTACCGACACGTACAACAGAACTGTACATCTGACCACATCCGTTGCTTTTCAAAGGTATGGAGCATCAAATTAATTGAAATTTAGCTACGTTTACTTTCTCAGATATTTCCCAAGTATTCCCAATACAGGGTGTCCCATTTATCTTGTGCACCTATTATAACTTTTTTGTTCGGATAGGTATTAAAATTTTTGTTTTTTGGCGTTATATTAGAACGAGTGTGGAGATTTGGTGCATGTAACTACATTATGGCATAAGATACACGTGACGTCATCAATTTTTCAAATAGCACTACATACTTTAACCATGTTACATTGATTAAACACGTTAAAAGGAGTTCAAAAATGTATCACAATGTCACCTTCCTAATCAACAACAAAACGAAACAAAAACGTACTTACAATGTGATAATGTTATGCTTTGAGAGTCACAGAAGATGTTCCAAATGGTAACCATCCACATTAATGCACATTCGAAGGCGTTCCCCGAAAGACCGTATGACTGCTCGGCATATTGCTAGTTGAATGGGCACACAAGCCTGCTGCATGTCGTCTGGTGTTGTCAGAATGGTCTGGTACACACTGTCCTTTACAGTTCCCCACAGGAAGAAGTCGAGTGGCGACAGGTCTGGAGAACGTGCAGGCCACTGTACGTGGATTGTGGCGTCGACAGTTGTTGTCGTTTTTTTACATGTTAAGACAGCAACCACACAACACACGACGTATACAGACGTCAGTCGTGTTTCGTTTTGTGTAAGTTAATGCACAAGATGAATGGGGCACCTCAACAAATGGCACATTCTGATGGCATTCATTTTGCATTTTGTTACTGATTGGGAAGGTGACATTGTGATACATTTTTGAACTCGTCTTAATGTGTATAGGCCTAATCAATGTAACATGATTAAAGTATGTAGTGCTATTTGAAAAACTGATGACGTCACGTGTATCTTGTACCTTAATGTAGTTATATGCACCAAATCTGTAGCCCCTCATTCTAACACAACTCTCAGAAACAAAAATTCTAATACCTATCCAAACAAAAAAGTTATAATAGGTGCACAAGATAAATGGGACACTCTGTATGGGCCTGCACCGTGTCCACATAGAATCTCACCTATTTTAATTTGACTCTGTAAAGACACTAATGAATATAGAATATTGCCTTTTTTAATACAAAAACTTTGTTAGATTTGTATTTTTACGTCAATAAACTTCTATATGAACTCGATTGATATCTCTAAAGATCTCTAAACGATACCTGATCTCACGTTACGTGTTGAGCTGCATATCAGGGATTTGCGCTTGCTATGACTAGTACGACGAGAGTTTCCAAGCCGTGTACCGAAAATTTACTTTTATCAGAAAAGGCACAGAAGCTAGAAAATTTAGATTTTGGCCGATTATCGATATTAATACTGTACGTTTCAGGACTCGAGTTCCTACTCAAAACTTTATTTACTTAGTTCCCTTTACAAGCCCTAGGAGTTCGTGATGGAAATTTCTGAACTCCCTATAGTTAGAATAGGATAGGGCAGCCGTGGCGAGAACGTGACTCGCGAAACATTGTGGCTCGCAGTGATAGCTGTGCATTTCGCTTGCTTCTAACCTCTGCCAAACCCCACCCTCTCACTCACTGGATACAAACTCCGTTCCATTTGTATTTGTCTCTGACTTGCGACTGGCATATGCCTCTCTCGAAACCATGTACGAAAGTTCCAAGTAGGATGGGAGGACGCATTTTTTTGCTGTCAATATGATGAGAATATTAAATGTATGATTTGTTCACAAGTATTACGAGGAAAACGGTTGTATAACATAAAACGACATTATACTACATGTTACTGATGAAACATTAAAATGCTAAGTATTGTTGTTGTTATCATCATCATCTTCATCATCATCTCTGTACGTCGACCCTTTTTCAGCAGATGTACGAATAATGCGGTTAGATCTTCAATTTGAACTCACTGATTTGCTATGTGATGTCAAATGAAAGCTAGATGTAAGAACTTGAGAAATGTTGAACTTTTAAATCTTTGCCAAAAAATAAAATATTCGAAGCTTCGTTCTTTCGCTTGCTCTGTTGAAGCCATGTTCGCTACAACTTCCGTTCGTGATAAATTATTTTCAACAATTAAAATAGTAAAAACCAAATTTAGATCACGACTGACAGACAAATACCTTCGTCATCAACTACGACTGGCAGTAAGTGATATAATTCCTGATTTTAAAACTTTGTCGCAGACACATTCTGAAGACAGTTAAATTTAGGTTGTGATATTGTTCATTTATTGTTCATTTCTTTCTTCGTTACACGTACTAAACATTAGTTTGTAGCCTTGTACTGTATAAAATTATATTTAAGCGCTTGACGTAAGGAAAATGAAAATCTGTTAATAAGTCAGACAGTTGCTTTACTTCCCCTTCGGGTGTCCGCCTCCCTCCATAGGTGCTATGCACGTTGCAGGTTACACAGTGGCTCGGCGCACGATTACATTTTCGCCACCGCTGGGATAGGATAACATATTATGTCTTCAAAAACCACATTTCACAGAACAAATGCGTGTCAATGAAATGAACACAACTCACAGCTGAGTGTGAAAAGCGGCAACGTATAGTATTTAAACTTTGACCGTTGGAAAACAATGTGACTGGCATGTGAGAACTTAAAGTCCATCGGCCTCCTTTGTCGTAATTCAAAACTCGCCGTCTGTCAATCATATCGAATAAATTATACCACATGTTCATATTTCAAAAGATATTGAACGACATTAGGCGGGGTAAACAGGTTAAATATGATTATTTTCTTTATTTAAGAAGTGCATCACATTAAAAAAATAATTTCAGAATAAAATTTACAACATGCAGTAAGAACTTTGAGCTTGCATTATTTTAACATATATTCAAAATAACGTCCGCCTACAGTGACACGAAATTGTTTAGCCAACTTTGTTGTTGTTAAGGGGTTAGGTACATCTTACAGCAGTAAAATTTTTGGAAATATTCAACATTTTTTTCCTCCATTACTGTATCTTGTACAATAATGAAAATTGGTATGTGTCACTGTCCTTCTGCTATATGAAAAAATATTTTTACGGTTTAAAAAAATATATTTTCTTTTTTTTTTTATTCATAACGGTGGTAGTTCACTATGCAATCATGAAGCGTTTTCCTCATAACTCACAAACTTGTTAACTTCTCCATGTTCTCTCGCTTTTAGTTTATTGTTGAAACACATTTTTTACAATATCATGCTCTTTCAACTACATTCCTTAGTAAATAATATTTATAATTGAATAAATGGCGATCTTACTCGTGTTAATTATGTAAGCATGTGTGGCTTACAGCTGTTTCGATGTTACTTGACACCATCCTCAGAGCCTAATAGATCTCGGCGCTATCTCAACTTCGCTGCCTGTTGTGTGGGTGCGTTCGTGTGATGAGTTGAGTCAAATAGTGTGTGTGTTCTGTTATTGATCTGTGTGTTGAGAATTTGATTAGGGTGTGTTTTAGCGTGTCTGTATATTTCATATTGTTCTAGTGTGTTGAGTTTTTGGTTTTGGGTTGTATCTGTAGGATTTCCATGTCTGTATTTATGTTATTGTATGTGTGGTTGGCATTAGTTATGTGTTCGGCATATGTAGATGTATTGTGTCCTCTGGTTATTGCTTTAATGTGTTCTTTGTATCGAGTTTGGAATGATCTGCCTGTAGAAACTGTCGCAACTATTGCATGTGAGTTTGTGTACGCCTGTATGGTTGTATTTATTTGTTTGTGTTGTTTGTGTGTTGAGGTGTCTTTGTAGTGTGTTTTCTGTTCTGTATGCTATGTTGTATTTCTGTTTTCTGAATGAGGATGCGATCTTGTGTGTGTTTTTGTTTTCGTATGTTAGTGTGATGTATTTCTACGTTCTTGTGTTTGTGTTGTGTTTTGTGTGTTTTTGTGTTTGTTTAGTTTTTGTTTTGTCTTCCTTATGATGTTGTCTATTATGTTTGGGTTGTAACCATTTTCTTGTGCTGTGTATTTGTGTTCATTTCTTCATTGTAGTGTTGTTGGCTCATGGGTATGTTGTGTAATTTTTGTACCAATGTCCTGAATGCAGCATGATTGTTTCTTTTATTTTGTGTTAGAAAAAAAACTAATATTTGACCATTTTTGTTAATGAATTTATTTTTTATCAGACAATCTATCAAAGGTAGAGAAGTGATCTTGCATCATATTGTAGATATGGCATGCATAAATACACACAATAAATTTCATCACAGAATGTTGGACAGTTTTTGAGTTATGTGGGAAACGCTTCATCACTGCATAGTGAACTGAATTTAAAAAAATGTAAAAAAAAATTTTAATCGTAAAAATATATTTTTTTTTTCATATAGCAGAAAGGCAGTGTTTTACACATACTAATTTTCATTATTGTACAAAATACAGTAATGGAGGAAAAAAATATTGAGTATTTCCAAAATTTTACTGCTGTAAGCTGTACCTAACCCCTTAACTTACGTAGGACATATTTTGTACAGTACTATAGTCCCGTCCCTCTAATTTCCGGCAGCCAATCGCGTTGCAAGTCAGCTACATTTAAACGTGTGCGTCTTGTGATTCGCTGATGAAGACGTTATCCATTTCTTAATGTTCGATAAATACTTAACATAATCGCCCGCCATTTTGGCTCTTTCGTTGGCGTTCCCAGAAAACACGAGGACATTATTTGCCGCTCAATTATTTGCTGAATTACAATGCGTTTGATTTATTATCATAGGAGCTACGATATGATAATGTTTAAGGGTGTGGCAAATAGAACCCTCGTCTGGTAGTGCGGCAACGAAAGAACAAAAATGGCGAACAATACTACCTACCTAGACTTTATAGAGCCTTGACTTCCTAAGACGTAAGCAAAGAGGAGGAGTCACGCCGGGAATAACAGCGTTACGACTATATATTCCTTAATAAATAATATTTATTTTGTGTTAGAAGAAAATACTGGTATTTGACCATTTTTTTAATGAATTTATTTTTTATCAGACAATATATCAAAGGTAGAGAAGTGATCTTGCATCATATTGTAGATATGACAGGCATAAATACACGCAAAAAATTTCATCACAGAGTGTTGGATAGTTTTTGAGTTATGTGGAAAACGCTTCATCACTGCACAGTGAACTGAATTTTGAAAAAAAAAAAAATGTAAATAATTTTTTTAATCGTAAAAATATTTTTTTCATATAGCAGAAGGACAGTGTTTTACACATATTAATTTTTATTATTGTACACGATACAGCAATAGAGGGAAAAAATGGAATATTTCCAAATTTTTAATGCTGTAAGCTATACTTAACTTACGTAGGACATATTTTGTACAGTAATTCAGAGTGCTGCATTGGAGTTGAATCGCTCGCTTGAACTCGGTCGAATGTCGCACCCTCGAGTGAGATACGATCGGTCGTGATACGCTCGTAATAAATAGAAGCACACTACAAGGTCATCACACTGACATGTCTTATCTTGTATGGAAGGCGACAGATAACATATACATAAGTTATGTTTTGCTCATACGGTAAAAATAAGGCTTTATTTTCTGCGTTTATGACAAACATTTAATGGAACAGTCCAATGGAACGTACCAAAAGAGTAACATGAAGTTTTAAATAAAATAGTATGAAAAACTTCGATATTCAGTTATTATTGCTAATTAATAATTATTCAATATTTGATTTACCACATATATAATATGATAAGTCCATACATAGTGTTCCGCCTATATATTGCGACAATGTAGAAACGTTTTACAAAATATTATTGATATAGCAGTAGATTAATAACAAAATTAGTACAGAGATAACGTCACAGAAAATATAATAAAACGAATAATCATGCTGCACAACTGTTACAGACGCAAAAATTGATACACTATTTATTAGAGATTATTATTATTATTATTATTATTATTATTATTATTATTATTATTATTATTATTATTACTAGAAAACTTGATACAGTTCATGCATTATCGTGATTGTGTTCTCCGTTTATAATAATTGCATTTACATCCAATAACATCTATCAGATGTGGCAAAAACAAAATCACTCCTGTGTGGAAAAAAAAAAAGAAAAACATTTACCTACAATATTTATATTACATTTTAAAGTAAGTTTTGAAGTTTTACTATGGAGAGGTTAAACACTGCAAAGTTTTGAAATGATGAACATCTATGATGTTACTACACTGTTCATCACTGTAACAAGAACGAATGTCTAACGCTCGGCTTATACCGTTCGAGGATTTATCGCTCGCGACAATTTTACCCATCATGCATGTGCGCTACCTATCGGATTGTGCTATGAACTACTTGGCGCTCGAGCGAAAACGTCCGATGCAGACCTCAACAGTATTAATGCCGATAAGATGTAATAGTAAAATACGTTACAAGAGCGGTATGTTGACGTTTTCATGTTCGAGGAAAAGATTGAAAAAGGGAAACGTAGTTGAGCTTTTTTAATTTCCGAGAACATGAAAACAAACATACCGCTCGTGTATCGTATATTATTTTGTGGGAAGATCGTTTATTACATACCTGAAAGACGAATTTCTAATTTGTTGCAATGAAATCTCCATGTTGGTTTCTGTTTAATGACGCCAACTTCGGAACACCAAAATATCTTTCTTCAACATTGTTGCTGTAAAATGTTTTCTGTGTTTACTATACTCCAGCAGGCCGTGATATACGTCTGTCTCCCCCCCCCCCCTGTCTATAAATGCGAACTTAAAACAAACGGTAAGGTTATGTAATGATTTATTTTTCATTTTAATATTTTAACAATATTATTTATATAACATATTGCAGTAATAACATCGGCATCTGGAATCTCGTTGATTTTTTCACGGCTTCCTTAATGTTACTTGTATCAGGAAAGCAATAAGTTTCGTGGAGTAGTAGACTTTACTTAATTTTTGCAAATATTTAAAAACAATAATTAACATTGCAATTTAGGTGAAATTGCAGTGGTAAGTTTCCAATTTATAATTATTACTATGTTAAACGTCTCTAAAAATAATATGTTAAAAGCCTAAAGCAGTAAAATGAATGTCGCGCTTAAGCCGTAAGAAGAGGGAAATTGTTATGTGTGTTACGTTGGGAATACTGAATGTGGTATTTCACACTTACCGCGTATTGGTTCTGTGCGGAAAACAAGCAGATACGCACGATCTCGCACAAAATAAATTTTTGAATAGGATCTATGTTGCTCTTGTTATTTATGTTTCTAATGGGAGATATCATTCAGCCAGACTCCGTACTTTCCGATTGATCAATAAACGTAGTATTGGTAGCCCTTGGCTGTTAAAGGATATAAGTATTCTTACTTACCCACCTACAACGCACTGCAAGATAAAAAAAAAAACTTCATATTATCTTCATCACAAGTTCAAGCACACGATGGAATTGAAATACCCAAAACATTTATCTGAATGCGTATTGCTTTGAAGTTCTTTGGAGACAAAGAAACAGAAAACACTGGTTCGGCGCACAAGAGCGTTCTGGAATGTCCAGTCCACCTACTCTCGGGATCTTCGCTTATAATAAGATACAGAATGACTACTAATATTCTCCGGAATGCTACGTGGGTTTGAGAACTCGCCCGCCTCGTGACAAGAGCAACTCCCGCCAACCGACGCGCTCCACTCTTTTCTATTATTCATAATCAACCTCGGGGTCTACGCAGATAATAAACAAATGAATGATTCCTGCGGATAAAGGATAAAATTACAGGAAACAGTTGACAGCCGTGTAAACAGCTGTTCTGGCGCTCGTTCCCTCGGCAACGCACGCCAATTAGAGGGATCGCGTGTTTACATTGGGTTATGGCAAATCGGTAATAACTGGTTGGAAGAGAGGGAACTGCTTGTTGATTGCACTTCTCACTTCTCGGTGACGTGGGATTAAGAGTTACACACTAGCGTGAGGAAAGTACGGTGTTGCGAATAAGGCGGGAGACGCGTGAGTGCGTACCAGACATGCGTGCACCACAGTAATGATTTTAGAATTTAGACTGTTTCTCATACGAATGGAAGAGGTAAGTGGAGATATAAAACAGACCAGATGTCTGGACTTCATATATCAGACAAGGGCATGTATTTATGGAGATTTTATCATTTGTAATTTTTATTATTGGTGTCAGCGGAGATCATTTCATATCTATGATAGAAATTGCGAAAAATATAATCAGTTTGAACTGGAGTGCAATATGAATACAGTAGAACCTCTATACAACGAAAACAGATATAACTTTAGCATAGTGATGTCAAAGCAAGCGCATTTTTCTGACCTTGACGTCGTGCGCGGGCAGCAAGCGCTAAGTATGGAAAGAGGAAGGGTTGTGTATATGAATAAGCAACCTGTTGGATTAAGAAAAAGTGGTGCACAAATTTCAAACGGAACGTGAAATTTTATGTCGTTATTTTTATATAGCTTCTTTCTATTTAATATCATCTACGGGTATATTGTCTGTAAAACAAAAGTACTAACACTGATTTCTTAATATATCACTTGTGTTTTAAATCTTAATAACATAATAGAGAGTTAAGAAGGAATATTCACTTAAATTCCATAGTAGTATAATATTATACTGTATTAAGTGGATGAAACACATCATTCATAAAGAAATTGATATTCCAAAGAAAGAGCTTGAGTATGACATGATAAGTTGGAATTTATATTGATGGTATCTTTAGCCTTACAAAAGTAATCAATAAATTAATCAAAACAATATTACAGTACAAAGCAAAGTTACCTAGGTACTGTATCTGTTTTAAGTGTAACTAATATTCCATAACAAAGCTCTTATCGCATAATGCTTTTAAGGTGATATTTGTGAGCAACTTCCTATCATCAGAATATTAAATTATTTTCTCGAAATCTGCTGAAGCTATAGAGCTGACATTTTTACAACACATGTGCACGTATCTTTTGCTTATGATGTAATAGTAGTTGCTTTGTAATTCATTTCCTTACAAACAATTTCCATGCGAATATTTTCAAAATTTTGAATACACTATCTTCAGTAATACGTATATACGGTATATTAGATTTACGAAAACATTCTGTAAGGCTACTAAATAAATAGGCCTATACCTGAAAATTTCACTTTTCTATACGAAAAGTTGAGAAAATATTTCTTTTGAATAAAAAAAATCAAACTTGTGAAAAATGAGCATTAAAATTAAAACTTACATTCTTATAATGCACTTATACTTCTCAGACAAATCTAAAAATTAACATGGATACAGTTTTAATAAGTTCTCTTCCCTTTATCTGTTGAATCAGTGCTGGCCATGCCTGAATATAGCTCGACCAAGCGGCATATACTACCTCTTTCGTCTGTCTCCTTTCTGTTGTAAAGCGCTCAGGCTCTCCTGTGCCCTAAAGCGCGCGCTTGCTCCTGTGGGCTCAATTGACTTGCTTTAGCATGTGAATTTTTGTATTAGTTATGGAGTCATTTTAGCCTCAGAAGTAACTGCATGGGAGAAACGTAAGCAACGAAATGAGAAGAAACAAGATACGATAAAGAAAATGAAGATTAAGGAGAGGTACACTTCAGCCACAACAGAGAATGTTTTCTTAAAACAACCATTGTCCACAGTTACCTACATTTACACATGTATTTTTATGAGGAAATTTAAGTTATAAATGTACTTCAGTTTTCCCAAGTTTCTACGACACGTTAAGAAATGGCATGTTGAATTTCATACTTGAAGTGTCAACAACACCCATGCCATGTGGATGTTGCAAGGAGAATACAAGATAACGTGGATACAAGGAGAACAAGGGGAATACAAGGAGAAAATAAGAATGTGAGGAGAAAAAGGAGAAGGCTAGAAAAACAAGGGAAAGATAAGGATAACAGTGGAAATACAAGGTGAACAAGGGGCATAGGAGAATAAGGGAATACGAAGAGAACAAATTGAAGAGAAAAGAGAAACACAAGGATAATAAGGGAGGGAGTTTAGGAAGTCTCGACATTAGGTAATTTACAGTTCCCTTTTAGGGTAATTTTGTCTCCTCCATGATTTTCGTCTGGAAAGGGATGTGTTGCGAGCAGACTTGGGCATACGGACCGTCTTGGTCGCATCTCCAGAAGACTATTAAAACTTTAAAGTAGTGTAATCAAGTTTTAAAGTGGTGTAACACAATTTAGGACATTAAGCTCCAAACAGTTAGAAATATTAAAGTTCTCTGCTCCATGTAAAGTTGTTGAAATATGTGGGTCTTGATAAGGCAAGGTTGGAAGAAGCGGGGGACAAATCCTCTTACTTGACGACGTATTTGTCCATAACGTCCAGCCGTAGCGGAGGTGACTACTCCGTCAAAAGAGCTGACGAAGGGAGATGGATTTTATCTTATTTTGGTACGTCGTAAATTATTTTACTTCTCCGTCTTTTTGAAATTTTGGTTTTTGAAAGTACACTTTAAAACAATATCATCCGCAACAGGACAAAGGAACTGAATTTTTGCGAAATATATAATACTAGCCGTACCCGTGCGCTCCGCTGCACCCGTTAGAAATAAATATAAAGTAATTACATAATTAAAATAGGACATTTGATCCAGGGAACATTCGTGTTTGATAGAAGGATAAATCGTTTATTATGTTACTTAATTTAAATTGTATTAAAAAATTAAAATGCGATCATTTTGATCCAGAGACCATTCATTTGGTCATAAAAATTATTTTAGGAAATACAGGAAACGAATGTACAGAATAGCCTATCAAGTTTTCTGTGCATAAGAAGCTATTTTAATCTTACCTGTCCTCGATTCACTTAGAAGTTACTGTAATAACATTATAGCATTATGTCCATCCAGAAACTACACTTTCCAATGGTGAATTAATAATTAATTATACAAATCGGTTAATTTAGCTTCCGATATTACTTCAGACAAACACAGAAACATTCTCTGTAGGTTATGTTTCATAGCTTTCGATTGTTGTTGTCCAAGGCCCCTTATAGACGAAGTCATTTGTTTTTTATTTCATTACATCGCCTTAGATGGCGTTGTTATTGTAATTTTGAAACTCATTTATTTCATTAAATATCAGTCCTATCAAAATTTTGCATAGAATAAAATTTATCGGAAATTAGATTTAAAGAAACTTTTGTTATGTAATATTTTTCAAGAAAATTAATAATAAGGGAGATATTTCGATTTATTTAATTCAACCCCCCTTTTAAATAAAATATTTTGAATGCCATATAGCCTAAATTCCAAGTTACAACGAACTTAATTTATATTCCAATTTTCATATAAATCGGTTCAGCCATTATCGCGTGAAAAGGTAACAAACATCCAGACAGACAGACGTACAAACAAAAATTTCAAAAAAGTGATTTTCAGTTTCAGGGGTTAATTATATATGTTAGGACCAATTATTTTTGTAAAATCGAAAATTACCAGAAAAATTTCAGCTACAGATTTATTATTAGTATAGATGTAGAGGAAAGTAGCCTAATATGGGGTATTTTTTTTTTTCTTGAATATCGTCGAGAATATGAAATATTTCTATCCATGAATCATATAAATTGATTATCCAACTCTTTCCTTATTTTGTAGTGTGCCATTCATCTATATAAACGCATTACTTTGTTACATATTCGATTTTAAAAGATATAAAAATTGGTTTTCTAATATGGGGTGGTAGAGGTTCTTAATATGAAATGGGATTTCTAATGTAAATACGCATAGCTGATACCTACAACAATTAAAATTATTACATTAAACAATATATTTAATTAATGTGGTCGGTTGGTGTCCAGAGTAAAGTCACAGGTTCAAATCCCGACTGATTACAATGGTTTATTGTTAACATTTCAGTAGCTCACGAGGATGAAGATTTGAATTGAAAGCATGAAGATATGGAAGCTCCATTATCACTCAATAGGGCTATATATGAAGTAGTAATATGCCTATATACTCCCTAATATGGAGTACCTCATGTTAGGCTCTCTACCCTAACCCATAATAAGGAACAGGCCATGTTGAATTACTATAGAGTGTTAGTTGGGAGGCCGGAGGTAAAAAGACCTTTGGGGAGGCCGAGATGTTGATGGAAGGATAATATTAAAATGGATTTGAGGGAGGTGGGATATAATGATAGAGACTCGATTAATCTTGCTCAGGATAGGGCTTATGTGAGGGCTGCAATGAACCTCCGGGTTCCTTAAAAGCCATAAGTATTGTATAGTATAGTACAGGGACATCATTTTATTTTTACTTCAATTTTATTGTACCTGAGTTTTTTAATGTACTTCACTCCCACCCCTTCTACTAAGGAAGTTTCAACTGTCCTCCACACAGAACCAAGGCCGCAGTACTGAGTTAGTGAGTATAGTACGTTTCAGAAATATGTTCGCGTTTTCCAGTGACGAAAACGTCCAATATTGAATCATATTTTCGCATAGGTACTGTCGTCAGTTTGTCTACGTCGCGTCTCGATTTCCCCCACCTGCTTCTGCTCGCTCCACTGTAAAGACTAGTGGCTGGGCTTTCTTAGCTCTTTTCTGAAAACATTAATTTCTGTTAGGAGTTAATTGGACGTCTACGTAATATTATGCAACTGTTTAAAATAACTTAAATAAAAGGGCCTCGTTAAGTAATTAACTATCACATGATTTTCCCCCTTTCTACGATCCTGCGACATAACGACTTGGACGGACAGTAGATAGCATGTCAGAGTAATTTTAACTTTTCGGATAGGGCAGAAGTAAAGATTGAATTTACAATACGTAAGGTACTCTTTTATAGAGTAGGTACAGAATTATTTCAACATGAGTTACTAGTACGAAGGACGAAAATGGTAATTGGAATTAAGTACAATAGTCTATAGTGCGATAATATGCACATTAGAACTGAAGCCTGTATCGAAATGAACGGCCACCATTTTAAAAATTGTGTTAAAATATCCATATTATGATTATTTTTCAATTTTACTTCATTTTCTATATTGTACGCTAATGTGCTGTAGACAGTATAATATACACTGCATAATGAATACGTTCGCATGGATAACTCACTTCGTGAGTAAAAACACTTATTGTTAATACAGTACTGTATTTTGATTAAACAAAAACCTAATGAAAATTATCGAACTCAAAATCGCGATATTTCCTAGTTTACGTAAATGGATGAAGTACTTTTCTTCCCTCCTATACCTAGTAGAGTGATTTGTTTGTGTTTTACGCCAGTATTATCGAACTACAGTCGTGGAAGGGGGGTAGCAAACTGTGTTTCCGATTTTCTAAAGGTATAGCCATTTTAATATTAAAAATGTTAGTAAAAATAAAATGATGTCCCTGTATAATACAATACTATAATATTTTTAGTAGGTTATTTTACGGCGCTTTATCAACAGTTTAGGTTATTTAGCGTCTGAATAAGATGAAGGTCATAATGCCGGTGAAATGAGTCCGAGGTCCAACATCGAAAATTACCCACCATTTGCTCATATTGTGTTGAGGGAAAACCCCGGAAAAAACCTCAACAAGGTAACTTGCCCCGACCGGGAATCGAATACAATAATATTAATACATTACAATATATAATATAGTCTAGAAGTCTGTATTCAATTGAGAGGTAAATCCACTTGGACAACTTATTAGGACAATATTACATTTATCATTGTTTCTACTATTTCTACCCCGCAGATGTTTGATGTGTCAAGCCTCCCGTGGTCCACGAGCCTCACAGTGAGTAACCGCCACTTTATATCACTTTCAGAGGCTGTCCTATTGCACAAACATTTAATACGAGACGAAGCCCACACAACCCTCGCCAATTACATGCCGGCACCTCCCCCAAACGCTCTCGCATGGCCTTGTGCTGGGGTGGTGGGGTCCAATTACGACACACAGCCATCATTACTATATTTAGTTACAGAAACACACGTGTGAGGGCGGGCGAGACATCAGTAAGGCCTTAACTTCTCGAAATGACGTGCGCCCTATTTTTCGGCAGGTGACGCACTCTGTGATTGAATATCGGAACGAACCGCCCTCCGAGTGAGGTCATGGAAATAATGAGACATTGGTGTTCTTCACTGATGCCCTCCCTGGCCTGCCTAATCTCAGCGATCAGAATTTATAATGTATATCACAACTGCAGGAAGATCACTCATAAATATAGAACAAATTATTTAAAACGCTTCACAATTAGCAGCAAATAATTTAAAATCACCTTGCGGTTATAATTATATTCAATACCTTCTCCCAATTGGTGAGCCATTTCATTACATGTCACTGCAATTTAATGGTTCAGTGGTGTATCTCGAAACAAAAAAGTGCCCGGGATCTAGGATTTCAGTAGTACCTGTAGTAGTTGCTTTCGTCACCACCACCACCATCCAACACACATTTCTATTGTTTTAGTTCATTTTTAGCAGGTTTATTTTTATTTGTTTGACTATAAATATATATCGTTCGTTTAATGCTAAATATATCCTAACATTACATTCTAAAACTTATAAAAACCCTCTCCTGATTAAAATAATAAAATGCAGTCAAAATGTTAAAGCATCACGTGACTAAAGAATGCCATTTCATTGATTTGATGACACAATATTTATCCCATTCCGAAAGGTTAAACTTTTATTTCTTTTCATACGGAAGATTACGAGACTATTACACTTTTACTACCTACGTCATACTACTTTTGACCAATAAAACGGTACGAAAGGACATCTTTCAACCAATCATGGCTGCTTATCTCACAATTTTATCGCGTCCCTAGCATTTGTTTAATTTTATCAAGTCCCTAGCATTTGTTTATTTTTATCACTACCCTAGCATTTATTTCTTTGTTTGCCAACATTTCAAACTGCACTGGTCTGGACGTAAAAAAAAAAATTACAAAACACTCCAGTCGATGCACAGCACTTTCAAATATGGCATTGGCATTCAATAACAAGAATTAATAAAGATTACTGGTCATAGCCATGCATCTTCCCTGAAATCCTATTTACGAATAAATCAAGAGCACCATTCGGAAATCCTGAATAAGTTGAGGAATACACCATGTACATCAACGAGTTCACTTCTTTTACGCACACGTCCAATATAACATCAACTGAACCACCAACCACTAAAACATTCAAATTTGAAAATTGTACTTTCAAATAATTGTTTCTTTTAAAATTATTCATGTTAATTTTTTATTTCATCATCGTTAATTAAAACGTTTCTTGTTTATTTCATCATCCCTAATTAAAACTTTTCTAACACTTGTTTATATTATTTAGGTTATGTTATAGCTTCTGCTATACGATATTATGGATAGTCACGTATCAGAGATTGTTTAATATTAAGATTATTGAAAATCATCTGTCAAGTGACGTTGATTACTGGGATCCGGATGATTGAAGTGGAATGTAAATGTTTTAATAAAAGTGAAACTGAATCAACAAAGCCTTCTTGACCAGTAACCGTCCACAGAGTTCAATGAAGATTCCATAGTTGGCACAACTGATAACAAGAAAACATAATCATAAAACACTACTGCCATCTAGCGTAATGTTGAGATGATACAATAATACATTTGAAGACAGTTGTATTTTCGTAAGCCAATTAATATTTTATTGTATTGGAGTACTTCGTTACTTCTAATATTTATATACTTTCTTCTAATCGTGTAACAGTCAATTAAATCCCACTCGAGTTTTGATTTTCTCTAGATAAATCAAAACCTCTAGTGAGATTACTGTTGATAAAAAGTTGACATGAAACTCACTGGTGATACGTGATCCGGTAAGGTGAGTTTTGCTTCATTGTCTCCTAAATCATGTTGCCAATTTATCGTCAACAGATAACATTTTACACGAAGAGGTCAAGTGAACTGTTCAGATCTCCATCTATGTCACAGTGCTCTCTAACCAGGACTGTTTCTTTCCCTATATTACATGTTCCTTTTTGATCCGTTAAAAACTTGAAAAACCAATGTAATTAAATACTTCACTATTTTTATTAATCACCCTGTAGATCTGTTCCGCCCTATTTAATTTAGAGAGGCTATGGTTTCTTGTGGCATGCAACACACATTTCTATTGTTTTAGCTTATTTTTAGCCTGCTTATTTTTATTTTATTTCACTATAAATATATATCGCATTTCCTGGGAGATGCTACAACTTGCCAAAATAAATCAGGAGGAGAGTGGAGTAAGATATTATACAATGCAGCAGCTTTATCTGGGCTGTAGTAAATATCTCGGCTGAAAAAAGAACTACTTAAGCGAAATAAAGAAACTCGAACGAAAAGAAAGACAAAAGAAAGATGTGAAGTGCTGAATCCATCCAAATGTATTCAAGTATCGTTCGTTTCGTTGATATAGTAACGAATGGAAAACATCTGAATAGCTGAATGCAACCTCTGACCTTTGAAGAAGTCGCGGAAACAATGCCAGTGCTTTGTAGCCGAGACGCGGGCTTTGTGTAGGAACTATTTCATTAGGAAGACGATTTCTTGCATGACACCAGCTCCAACGTCTTCGCATAGCAACTTCACTGTGCGGCCATGCAGTGGAACAACATTTAAATTCGAAAAGATCGGTGAAGGCAATTGCATACAACGTCCATGTAACGTTGAATTATTGGCACAATACTAGAAGTCCGCGGGTTCAAAGAGGCAGAAAGGCGTAAAATATCCTTTTCACAATTATTTATTTTCGGAATAAAAATAAAAGTGAAAGTGCTCCGGTGTAAAATATATGTATTATAGTATATAAAATTTACAGGAGAGTTAAGGAAATTCCAATGATTGCCTGCAAAGTCTATACTAGATTTAAAGTAATACAATAACACAAGGTAGCCCAAAAGCCGCTACCCATTAAAGAAAAACAGATCTAATTGTAAAATATACTTTGTTGACAGCTGATTGATTGATTGATTGATTGACGACGAATTAAGACTGTGACGATGACAGCGAAGATAATGTGACGATTGCAACGAAGATAATGATGACGAATTAAGACCGTGACAATGAAAGCGAAGATGATGACGAATTAAGACTGTGACGATGACAGCAAAGATAATGACGAATTAAGACTGTGACGACTGCAACGAAGATAATGATGACGAATTAAGACTGCATAGCAATACACTCTAGTGTTTGCATTAATAATTCATTGTCACATAGAAATGAAAGGTAAAAATATACCGTAATCTAAATTATTCAATTAGTGATATTTGGGCTACCCCGTATAATATGTACTTTCTTTAACGCTGTAGTATAGTGTGTTTTATTTGATATTCACACACAAATATAATATTCACGTAGCCTAGAGTGTGATGTTGGCTAAAAAAGGTGACTCTAATGACAAAGTATGGCTATGACGATTACAAGAACGGTGACTGATGAGAGATGACAGATTAAGAATATGATGATTACATCAAAGGTGACTCTGATAACAAATGAAGATTGTAACAATTACAACAAAGGTGACGGTGACAACGAAGATAATGATAAATTAACACTGTGACGATGACAGCAAAAATAATGACGACGAATTAAGACTGTGACGATGACAAGGAAGATGATGACAAATTAAGATTGTGACGATGACAGGAAAGTTAAAGAAGAGTCCACACTTGTGACGATGGCAAACGAAATGATTTGAATCCCGAAGTTACTTGTTTGAGGTTTTTCCGGGGTTTTCCCTCAACCCAATATGAGCAAATGCTGGGGAACTATCGGTGCTGGACCCCGGACTCCTTTCACCGGCATTATCACCTTTATCTCATTCAAACGCTAAATAACCTAGATGTTGATAAAGTGTCGTAAAATAATCCACTAAAAAAAATAAAATAAAGATAACGAATTAAGATTGTGACGATGACAACGAAGATGATGAGAAATGAAGACTGTGGCGGTGACAGCGAAGACAATGATGACGAATTAAGACTGTGACGATGACAACGAAGATAATGACGACGAATGAAGATCGTGACGATGACAAAGAAGATGACGAATTAAGACTGTGACGATGACAGCAAAGATAATGACGATGAATTAAGACTGTGACGATTGCAACGAAGATAATGATGACGAATTAAGACTGTGACGATAACAGCGAAGATGATGACGAATTAAGACTGTGACGATAACAGCGAAGATGATGACGAATTAAGACTGTGACGATGACAGCGAAGATAATGACGACGAATTAAGACTGTGACGATGACAGCGAACATAATGATGGCGAATTAAGATCGTGACGATGACAGCGAAGATGATGACTAATTAAGACTGTGACGATGATAACGAAGATAATGACGACGAATTAAGACTGACGATGACAACGAAGATAATGATGGCGAATTAAGACTGTGACGATGACAGAAGATAATGATGACGAATTAAGACTGTGACGATGACAGTGAAGATAATTATGACGAATTAAGACTGTGACGATGACAACGAAGATAATGATGACAAATTAAGACTGTGACGATGACAACAAAGATATGACGAATTAAGAATGTGATGACAACGAAGATATGATTACGAATTAAGACTGATGATTACAACGAAGGCTATTAGAATTACAAGCTAAGACTGTGATGATTACAACAAAGGTAACTTTTTTTTTAACATCCAAGAAAACTTTATTGTATAAAATATACATTACAGTTATATCTATACTAATAATAAATCTGTAGCCGAAATTTTTCTGGTAATTTTCGATTTTCCAAAAATAATTGGTCCTAACATATATAATTAACCACCCTGAAACCGAAAATCGCTTTTTTGAAATTTTTGTCTGTCTGTCTGTCTGTCTGTATGTTTGTTACCTTTTCACGATAATGGCTGAACCGATTTCGATTAAAATTGGAATTTAAATTAAGTTCGTTGTAACTTAGATTATATATATGACATTCAAAATACATTATTTAAAAGGGGGTTATAAGGGGGCCTGAATTAAATAAATCGAAATATCTCGCTTATTATTGATTTTTGAAATATGACATAACACAAGTTTCTTTAAAAATGATTTCTGATAAGTTTTATTCTCTGAAAAATTTTGATAGACTGATATTTAATGAGATAAATGAGTTTTAAAATTAAAATAACTGCCATCTAAGGCGGTGTATTGAAATAAAAACAAATGACTTCGTCTATAACAACCTTGACAAACAATCGAAAGCTATGAAACATAGCCTACAGACAATGTTTGTGTGTTTGTATGAAGCTAAATTAACTGATTTGTATAAATAATTATTATTTCATCATTGGAAAGTGTAGTTTTTCTGGATGGACATAATGCTATAATTTATTACAGTAACTTGTGAGTGAATCGAGGACGGGTAAGATTAAAATAGCTTTAACTTGGTAGGTTATTCTGTATATTCATTTCCTGTATTTCTTATAATAATGTTTATGAACATATTCATTCTTATCTCAGAGAATTAACGAACAACGAGAGATTGATTTAGTATGCAGTAATAGTACGTTAGCTTAGCAATGCATTATTTTATAATTCAAATTTTAACTATGCTCAATTGAATCGTGTTAAAATACATAAAATACATATGCAATAAATGCAAATGGGTAATGAGCCAAGCAGATTATGTTGCGCTGTTGTATAAGTTGTTCCTCCTGAGATTCAAGAGCTCCCACAACAAATTAAAAACTTTCGAATTCGAGTACATCCGTTATCAACACACTTTTTTAATATAACATAATATAAACATAATAATAAATCTGTAGCCAAAATGTTTCTGTTAATTTTCGCTTTTCCAAAAGAATTGGTAATAAGAATTAAGAAACATGTTAATGGAATTGTCATTGCACCAAATGAGTGGCCTCTGGATCAAAATGATCGCATTTTAATATTTTAAATACAATTTAAATTAAGTAACATAATAAACGATTTATTCTTGTATCAAACACGAATGTTCCTGGATCAAATGTCCTATTTTAATTATGTAATTACTTTATATTTATTTCTAACGAAAGTAATATAATAAAACAAAACATATGGAACATGTTTTTCGGAAAGCCATCCTGTGATGGTCCCGATATTGAAATAATTTTACAAGTGTTTTACAATATTAAATCTGTGTGTGTTTTCCTTTTAATCTTCGAAATGGTGGAGCAGGTGGCTGATTTCCTGGAATTTGCCGGATTAGAGAATTTTCATGATCATCGAAAGACGCGTGTAGTCCTCTGTAGCTACTGCGGGGATTGTGTTCACCTCCGGAAATCCTAAACCAGAACGCAGTGTGGTGTACCTGTTATCAATCTAAGACAGCGATTTTAGATGGTTTGAATTCTCAAAGGTAACTGTAATAACAAATTACGACCGACTATAACAACGGTGACAACGGGGAAGAGTATGAAGGCTAAAATTATGATGACGATGATAATAAACACGACTTTGATGATTACGGTTACGACTGCGGTGATAATAATTACATTACATCTCAAACAACTGGAATATTCTTAGCCTGGTATTGAAAGTAGCGAGAGATTTCTAAATATGTTTTTATGCTAAATGTTTGTATGGATACACTGGAGAATTTATCTGTACACAAGCAGGCCTAGTACAACTCCACAGCACGGCCTGGCGGGTGGCCTAACTGCAGGGAGTTTAATTATACTTTGAATGATAACGCTGGTGCTTTTATACGACAGCCGGCACGGCTCCCTATCTAAACATGTAAATGTATGCGGCGTCTACAGACTTCCATGTTAATTTAACAAATGAATATGATTTCTGCAAAGATATTGGTCCATAAAGATAAACGCGCGGCATGTTAACACTTACATCTGAATCCAGAACGACATCATAATATTAGAATTGCAAATAAGTGCTTTTCAAAACGTGGCAAAGTTCAAACGTTTCGAATACAAACATAACGATAAAAATGATAAGCAGGGGGGAATCAAGAGCGCATATTGAAATGTCTGCAGTAATTCACTTACAAGTCATTACTTGTATCATATTGCTTCCATCAGATTATGGAGCGAGTTGTAAGTATAGAACAGGCCAGAAAAGAAACATGTTCAGCATGTAACGGGTTCTATTCCTTGTCGTAACAGACTGACAGAGGCAGGTAAAACATATAGAAGCAGATTTAACTCAAAGACCGCCAAACTGACGGATAACAAACCAAGTGACTGAGCAAAGACAAGCTAATAATTACTAAAGATTATAGCCAAAATAACTTGACTGGCTGACTGAGAAATGCGTTTACAGGGACAAACAAATTACCACACTGATAGACTAGCGAAACAGATAGGCAGACTGACAGACTAGCACAGACAAACAGACTGGCAGACACAGATTAACAACAGAGACAGTCTGACAGGCAGAGTCAGATTAACAACAGAGACAGTTTGACAGGTAGAGACAGACTAACAGACTGGCAGAGACAGATTAACAACAGAGACAGTCTGACAGACTGGCAGACAGACAAACAAACTGGCAGAGTCAGATTAACAGACAGAGACAGACGAACAGGTAGAGACAGACTAACAGACTGGCAGAGACAGACTAACAGACAGAGACAGACGAACTGACAGGCAGAGACAGACTAACAGACTGGCAGAGACAGATTAAGAACAGAGACAGACAGACTAACAGACTGGCAGAGACAGACTAACAGACTGGCAGAGACAGACTAACAGACTGGCAGAGACAGACTAACAGACTGGCAGAGACAGACTAACAGACTGGCAGAGACAGACTAACAGACTGGCAGACAGACAGACTTGACAGGTAAAAGAGGCAGACAGACTAACAGACTGGCAGAGACAGACTAACAACAGAGACAGACTGACAGACTGGCAGAGACAGACTAACAGACAGACTGCAGAGACAGATTAACAGACTGAGAGACAGTGTGACAGGCAGAGACAGACTAACAGACTGGCAGAGACAGACTAACAGACTGGCAGAGACAGACTAACAGACTGGCAGAGACAGACTAACAGACTGGCAGAGACAGACTAACAGACTGGCAGAGACAGATTAACAACAGAGACAGTTTGACAGACAAACAGACTGGCAGAGACAGACTAACAGACTGGCAGGGACAGACTAACAGACTGGCAGAGACAGACTAACAACAGAGACAGTTTGACTGGCAGAGACAGACTAACAGACTGGCAGAGATAGACTAACAGACAAACAGAGACAGTCTGACAGACTAACAGCAGGCAGAGACAGACTAACAGACTGGCAGAGACAGACTAACAGACTGAGACAGTCTGACAGACAGACTGGTAGAGACAGACAAACAGACTGGCAGGGACAGGCTAAAAGACTGGCAGAGACAGACTAACAGAGACAGACTAACAGACTGGCAGAGACAGACTAACAGACTGGCAGAGACAGACTAACAACAGAGACAGTCTGACAGGGCAGAGACAGACTAACAGACTGGCAGAGACAGACTAACAGACTGGAAGAGATAAACCAACAGACTAACAGAGACAGGGCAGAGATACAGACTAACAGACTGGCAGAGACAGAAACAACAGAGACAGATAGACAGGCAGAGACAGACAAACAGACTAACAGACTGGCAGAGATAGACAGATTAACAGACTAACAGACAGTGGCAGACAGACTAACAGACTGGCAGAGACAGACTAACAGACTGGCAGAGACAGACTAACAGACTGGCAGAGACAGACTAACAGACTGGTAGAGACACACCAACAGACTGGCAAAAGAGACAGTCTGACAGGCAGAGACAGACTAACAGACTGGCAGAGACAGATTAACAACAGAGACAGTGTGACAGGCAGAGACAGACTAACAGACTGGCAGAGACAGATTAACAACAGAGACAGTCTGACAGAGACAGACAAACAGACTGGCAGAGACAGATTAATAGACAGTCTGACAGACTAGCAGACAAACAGACTGGCAGAGACAGATTAACAACAGAGACAGTTTGACAGGTAGAGACAGACTAACAGACTGGCAGAGACAGATTAACAACAAGACAGTTTGACAGGTAGAGACAGACTAACAGACTGGCAGAGACAGATTAACAACAGAGACAGTTTGACAGGTAGAGACAGACTAACAGACTGGCAGAGACAGATTAACAACAGAGACAGTCTGACAGGCAGAGACAGACTAAAAGACTGGCAGAGACAGACCAACAGACTGGTAGAGACAAACAGACTGGTAGAGACAAACAAACAGACTGGCAGAGACACACAAACAGACTGGCAGAGACAGATTTGTATTTCACCGTTTATATTCCCACACATCTTAAAAATGTAAATTATTATAATTTGAGTGGCTAAGGACATATTTGATATTGTATTTCACTGTTAATATAATAGTTTTTCAGATCTTATATTTAAGTTATTGCATATGTGTGCTGCTACGTACGTGTTTACCTTCATGTTTCAATATCTACAATCCTCCTCATATTTAATTTTCTGCAATTGTGTTGCTGAGTTCATGTTTAGCCCTGTATTTCACTGTTAATAGTTCCTTCACAGTTATTTTCTATGGGTGTTCTTTTATGTTTGTCTAAGTTTATTACAATATTTTGTTTAATGGCTGCTCTCTCTCTTAAATATCACTTAAAAATTTAACTTTATTATAACCATGTTGTATAAATTATGATTATAACATAGCCTACAGCTAATATAGGCCTAATAGATTTACGGTAATAATTCAGACATGTATTATTATTATTTTAACCCAACTCCCTACTTTTTCTTAGCAGTTACTTCCCAGCCTCTCTTATGCCTCCACATAATCCGTCACTATGGACATTTGAATAATTTCTTTATTAAATTCTATATTCATCTCGTTTATGATCATTGTTGTTTAAATAGTATGCAAACGAAAAATAATAGTATGACTATTTCGTTTATATGACGTCATTCCATTTTCGATCAATGAAGTGTAATGAAATTTTGAATTGCAACCAATCACAGTCAAACATCGCGATAATTTCTGCAGCTAGATTTATCGCTATCAATTTATCGCGTGGTCGTTCTTTTGTTTAGTTGCTGTCGCCAACTGTTTCCCCTTAAATCGATGAGCATGAATCCATTAAGCTGCAACTACACGGTTAAACATTTCTCGTACCTTTACGCATTCAAGCAATGAATGCAAGATTGATATTTAATGTTAATTAATATATTTACGCATTGAAGACGACGTTTAAAACGGCGCACCATGCAGACACAAAATCTTCATGCATCTTAATTGAACCCTAGATCATACATGTAAATATGATCATATATGTAAATATGATCTAGGATAGAACTTACGTTTTAAACTTGATTATTTCAATATTCTTCCCAGACTGCATGCATACGCGCAAGAAAAATTGAATTGTGTAGATGCAGCTTTAGTCCTGTTATACACTACAGTGAGATATAGCTGTCTCCACACATATTACATAGTTCTTAATTCTCACATATTACATAGTTCTTAATTCTCACATATTACATAGTTCTTAGTTCTCGGTGTAGTGAGCAATGTAACGATGAAGTACTAAATAAAGTACGAAATTCTACTTCCACATCTACATCTTCATATTCTAATTCCAAGTCCATTGTAGGCTATCTGAAGAAAATTACACTCCTTCATTGAGATTTGATAACTGCGTTTTCAACAATTCTTCATTTAATTAATATATTAATCAGGTTACTGTTATTATATTATAAAATTTTAAATTAAATTATGAATTCAGCAGATAATGAAAATGTATTAATGTTATAATAAGAGAAAAGTGCAGTACATGTAATTGACATTGTTAAACCTGTATTTTGCTTTTCGCAATTGGCATTACTGAATAATAACATCGAATTTCTTTATTGCAGTAATCGATATTCATCTATTTCAACTTCACAATGTCTGAATAGGTTAAGTATTCGTAAATATACAATTATTAACATTTTGTAATCGAATTTTAGGGATACATTATTTAAATTTTTATTTAATCACGAAATAGTCCTAATAAATGTCACTCGAGGTCTGAGATTTCCCAGATAAATCTCAGGCCTCTCGTGACATTACTACAGACAATTGGTAGTAATTTGTAATGTCAGAAACTAGCGTCTTTAATATTAATCTACTCCAGTTAAATTTCTCATTGGTGTGCGATGCGAGGACGGAGAGTTGCCCACATTAACTTCCGCCCACTTGCATGCACCCTCCTCGTACCACTGGAATAAGCATTCTGGCGCCGCGCCGCTTATATCTACCGGTCACTTTTATTCTCTTCTTTGTTGCTCTATCTCGCCTCAGGAGTTCGGGTAGCACTTGGACCATGTCCATATATGGGCGCAGTGTCGTCTTAGCACTAGACAACTTACGGAAGTACTCCATGCAGCGGAGACATGCCGACGCCGGCAGGAAACCTTTCAAAACTCGTAACGGAGTTAGTCGTCCACCCAACTCAGAAGCACTCAATAGAGGACCGTGAGAGAGGCACAAGACAAAATTCTTACCTGAATACCTGCAACGATGGAGAGAGGGGAGAGAATTCAAGTTATTCGAAAGGGGAGGAGAGATTATTAATCAAGATGCTACGAGAAGAAGACAGCTAATGCAATCTGTCAGAATATGAGTGAGAGTTAAGTTAAGTTATCGAGAAAAAAAATATATATAGTTGATTCAAGTTGTCAAGAGAAGAGAGAGAGAGTTAATTCAATTTGACGAGAGAAGAGAGAGCTAATTCTAGTTGTCAGAATAAAAGAAAGGATTAAGTTGTCAAGATAAGAGATAGAATTAATTCAGGTTTTCAGAAGACTTAATTCAAATTATCACGAGAAGAGAATGAGTTAATTCAAATTGTCAGAAGAGAATGAGTTAATTCATGTTGTCGGGGTTAATTCAGGTTGTCAGGAGAGGAGAGTGAGTTAATTCAGGTTGGCAGGAGAAGAGAGTGAGTTAATTCAGATTAACAGGAGAAGAGAGTGAGTTATTTCAGGTTAACAGGAGAAGAGAGTGAGTTAATTCAGGTTATTAGGAGAAGAGAGTGAGTTAATTCAGGTTATTAGGAGAAGAGAGTGAGTTAATTCAGGTTACCAGGAGAAGAGAATCAGTTAATTCAGGTTGGCAGGAGAAGAGAGTGAGTTGATTCAGATTAACAGGAGAAGAGAGTGAGTTAATTCAGATTAACAGGAGAAGAGAGTGAGTTGATTCAGATTAACAGGAGAAGAGAGTGAGTTAATTCAGATTAACAGGAGAAGAGAGTGAGTTAATTCAGGTTAGCAGGAGAAGAGAGTGATTTAATTCAGATTAACAGGAGAAGAGAGTGAGTTAATTCAGATTAACAGGAGAAGAGAGTGAGTTTAATTCAGATTAACAGAAGAGAGTGATTTAATTCAGGTTATTAGGAGAAGAGAGTGAGTTAATTCAGATTAACAGTGTTAGGGCTACGATTCGGCCTCACTTCATTTCACCCTTTTGATCTGATTACCTGGGTTTCTTCCGAGTTTTCCCCAACCACAAGGCATACAATGTGTCGGCTAAAACTATAATGTATGCTGACGATACAACTTTTGTTATCACACATAATAATACTGCTGAGTTAGATTTTATGAAGCAAGCTGCATTTGCTGAAATAAGAAAGTGGTTTTCAATTAATGGATTTATTGTTAATGATGAAAAACTCTTGTGTTAACTCTAACATACCAAAATAATGTGATAAATGAATCTGTAAAGATGCTGGGTATGTATTTGGATCCTAAACTAAGGTGGAACAGCCATGTCAGTTATGTATGTAAAAGAATTTCTAGAGTAATTTATCTCTTGAGAAGTATCATGTACAAGATTCCCAAACATTATTTAAAACAAGTTTACTATGCACTATTTGAAAGTGTTATTAGATGTGGATTACTTTTATATGGAAATAGTTCTGATCTTCCAAACATTTTGTTACTACAGAAAAAGGCAGTTCGTATTTTAACAATGTCATCACCCAGACTATCATGTAGATCTCTTTTCAAAAAGAAAAGATTATGACAGTCTACAATCTATATATTTTTGAACTTTTAATGTATGTAAACAAGAATATTACTAATTATACAAGTATAGTAGATCTGCATCGCTATGAAACCAGAAATAATGATCAATTAAACGTACCACATGTCAGGTTGCAAAAAACACAATCAAGCTATGTAATTACTGCAACAAAAGTATATAATAACATACCAACAAATATAAAGGCACTTAGGCCCGATTGTATAAACCATTTAATCTTAGATCAGAGGTTAAATTGATCCTTGTTTCAGCTGAACTTGGAATTTTGTGTTGTATAAAGTCTAATCTGAGATTAATTTGTCTCAAACTAAAGTCAACTTTGACTGAAGAAATTTCTCCTATTAAGTTAGATGATCCAAGTTCAGTTATTTCTTTTCTGCTTGAAATATACGAGTGACAGATTGTGCAAATAAAATATCCATTATTATTAATATTAATAGATATGTTAGGTACATTTATATATATTTCTTTCAATTTCTTGCCTTAACACACAAAAACATTCTTATATTTTATAAGGCTCTATCGTGTTCAGCAGTATCAAATAACATAACCTATAATTATATTATGTTTATAACAATCATTAATTATTAATGGATATGATAGGTACATTCATAAAAGTTCAATTAACTGTATTACTAAACGAAAATTGTCGTTTTATAAAACTTTATTATGTTTAGCAGTATCAAACACCATAACATGTTAACAAATGGGAGAACAGTCAACCTTCTTCTTATTGTCCGCCATTATTTACATTGCAAAAAAAAACCAGTGTCTCCAACAGAGTGTAATACGTAAAGTCGCCAAAAAGTAGTTGGAAAGTCGCTAGATTTCTCATTATCAACAAAGAAAGATTAAATTTTGTCACTACTGGGTGCTATAAAGGTCACTAAATCCCTATTTAAGCAATATAAAAGTTAAAAGAAATTTGTTGAAAAAGAGTTAAAATCGCTAGATTGGCAACACTGAACAAACCTGTATAACATGGTCCGCGCATCACGTATTTCACCTGTTTATGCGATGCTGCCAAATCCTTTTCACGTGAACTTAGATTGCATTTGAACCAAGGTAATTTGATCGCAGAAAAGTTTTATACAATAGAAGAAGTGTCTGAACTCGGTTTACTTTTCGATCTTCGATCAAAGTTGATCTTTAGTCAGGGAGTTTTATATAATTGGGCCTTAATGAAACACAATTTAAACTTCAGCTTAAGAGATGGCTACAAAATAATCCCTTTTATAGTATGAATGAATTTTTTTGAAAATGATGTAGTATTTTAGTTAAATTTTATTATTTTTTACTCTTAATATTTTAAATATTGACACATTGTTTTTTATATTATCACATTGACGAGGCCTCTTGTATTCTTGTACCTTCAGGCAAATGAAGAATATGAATATGAATATCAAATGTCGGGTAATCTTTTGGCGAATCCTCGGGCCTCACCTCATCTCACTACATCTCGCCAAAAAATTGTAGAAAATTAGAAATAAAATATTGTAAAAATTTTGACTTGTTCCACATCTTAAAGAAATGTAATTGTAATATTGTAAAATTTTGACTTGTTCCACATCTTAAAGCTTCATTGCTCATGTAAGATCTATGGAATTTAATAAATGAAATGAAAAAAAATCCCCTAGATCTCTCCCCTCTGCCCGTCCATCACTGTGGATAAAAATGTTGTTCTACACGTCACTTTTTATATCTATGGACAACTCCATTACCAGTTTTCAATTTCCCCTGCATGATGACACCACACTGACGAACATCCATGCATCGCGCAGGAATCGAAACCGCGACAGAGGTTTTCCCGCAGTGTTAGGGCTGTGACTCGACCATTGCGAACGCCCACCATCAGCTCTCTCGTGTATATAAATTGCTGAATTTCGATGGAAGAGAGTCGCGAACCGCTGAACGGAACCTCTGATAATTGTCTATTACGGATTCTGCCCCTCAATTGTTGGTCTATCATTAGGAGGCTATTAGGTTCTCTTTGTTCATTAGAGTAGATTACATCCACTCGTTGTGCCTTGCAGGCAACCGCCTATTTGCGGAATGCTAATGAGCTAGGCCTGCCTGCGCCCGAAACAAATGACGGGACCCCGGGTGAATTCCTGGATTCTAATAATCAATGACGCTGTACTTGTGTTGTCTTTGCTTATCCCACGACGCTTCGACTCGCATACGAATTACTCCAGTAGGCCCTAATATAGTATGTAGCACCATTATCACAGACTTCCAATCTCTTACTAGTTTCTCATCAACATTATACAACGGGGAACAGAGTCTAGGGTCATTAAACAAGGCACTGAAGCCTTCATGGCCAACGTTATAGTCTGTTCACAATTTCCTTGCAATCGCCCTCTTCATCTTCAACCCTCTTAGTCATCGACAACTTTCTTGCTGCTGTCGCTTTCTTCTAAGAAGGGAACTGTCCCAGGTCGTGGACCTTGAATTTAATGAAAATGCACGTTTGAGCTAATTTTCTTTCTTTAAGATACGTGGCGATAGTAGTTCGTTTCTCTTTTTCGTTTACGAAATATATTGACTTGAAAATCGTTGCTACTTATACCGCTTCTTGCGCGCACTCGGATCCTCATAGCTCCGCGGCACCGTATCGCAGCTCTCGCATTAATTCTCTATTCTATTTTTTTCCTCATTAATATAGCAGTAGTGTCATTGTCTCCGCTTTCTTCCCACAATTGTTGCTATTGCTCTTCATCATACCCTGGTTATTGTCTCCACTTTTCTTCCTACAATTGTTGTTATTGCTCTTCATCATACCCTGGTCATTGCCTCCAATTTCTTCTTACAATTGTTGCTATTGCTCTTCATAGTACCCTAGTCATTGTCTTCACTTTCTTCCTACAATTGTTGCTATTGCTCTTCATAGTACCCTGGTTATTGTCTCCAATTTCTTCCTACAATTGTTGCTATTGCTCTTCATAGTACCCTAGTCATTATCTCCACTTTCTTCCTACAATAATTGTTGTTATTGCTCTTCATCGTACTCTAGCCATTATCCCCGCTTTCTTCCTACAATTGAGGGCTTTCCCGGATAGATAGACCTATACGCCCTTCTTCGGGAAAACGGTTTAAAATGTAGTGAATAATAAATAGTAGTGAAATTTAGTTCTGATTGTACTGTACATATCTGCAGGACAGGGCTGCGTGCGTGTATAACATTTTATTCAGGTGCGTTTTAAAATCTTAGATTGCATGTATCTCAATTCACAATATTGACGTATACGCCCTTTTTCCGGCAAACCCCTCAATTGCTGTTATTGCTCTTCATCATACCCTAGTCATTGTCTCCTCTTTCCTCCTACAATTATTGCTATTGCTCTTCATCATACCCTAATCATTGACCTCGCTTTCTTCCTACAATTGTTACTATTGCTCTTCATCATATCCTGGTCATTGACTCCGCTTTCTTTCTACAATAATTGTTGCTATTGCTCTTCATCATACCCTAGTCATTGTCTCCACCTTCTTCTTACAATCTCTTCATCATATCCTGGTCATTGTCTCCACCTTCTTCTTACAATCTCTTCATCATACCCTGGTCATTATCTCCACTTTCTTCCTACAATTGTTGCTTCATCATACCCTAATCATTGTCCGCGCTTTCTTCCTACAATTGTTACTATTGCTCTTCATCATACTCTAGTCACTGTCTCCTCTTTCTTCCTACAATTGTTACTATTGCCCTTCATCATACTCTAGTCACTGTCTCCTCCTTCTTCCTACAATTGTTGCTATTGCTCTTCATCATACCCTGGAGTCATTGACTCCGATTTCTTTCTACAATAATTGTTCCTATTGCTCTTCATCATACCCTAGTCATTGTCTCCACCTTCTTCTTACAATCTCTTCATCATATCCTGGTCATTGTCTCCACCTTCTTCTTACAATCTCTTCATCATACCCTGGTCATTATCTCCACTTTCTTCCTACAATTGTTGCTTCATCATACCCTAATCATTGTCCGCGCTTTCTACCTACAATTGTTGCTATTGCTCTTCATCATACCCTAGTCATTGTCTCCTCTTTCTTCCTACAATTGTTGCTATTGCTCTTCATCATACCCTGGACATTGACTCCGATTTCTTTCTACAATAATTGTTGCTATTGCTCTTCATCATACCCTAGTCATTGTCTCCGCTCTCTTCCTACAATTGTTGTTATTGCTCGTCATCATATCCTGGTCATTGTCTCCGTTTTCTTCCTACAACTGTTGCTATTGCTCTTCATCATACCCTAGTCATTGTCTTCGCTCTCTTGCTACAATTGTTGTTATTGCTCGTCATCATATCCTGGTCATTGTCTCCGTTTTCTTCCTACAATTGGTGTTATTGCTCATCATACCCTGGTCATTGTCTCCGTTTTCTTCCTACAATTGTTGTTATTGCTCTTCATCATACCCTGGTCATTGTCTCCGTTTTCTTCCTACAATTGTTGTTATTGCTCTTCATCATACCCTGGTCATTGTCTCCACTTTCTTCTAACATTTTTTGCTATTGATCTTCATCATACCCTGGTCATTGTCTCCACTTTCTTCTAACATTTTTTGTTATTGCTCTTCATTATACCCTGGTCATTGTCTCCACTTTCTCCTAACATTTTTTGCTATTGCTCTTCATCATACCCTGGTCCTTGTCTCCACTTTCTTCTAACAATTTTTGCCATTGTTCTTCATCATACCCTGATTATTGTCTCTACTTTCTTCCTACAATTGTTGTTATTGCTCTTCATCATACTCTGGTTATTGCCTCCGCTTTCATCCTACAATTGTTGCTATTGCTCTTCATCGAAATTTAGTCTTTGTATTGGCTTTCCTCTTAAAATTATTGCTATTGCTCTTCATCAGACCTTGGTCATTGTCTCCGCTTTCTTCCTACAATTGAATAGCTAAGTGGAAAAACGTTGGAAGTGACTTTTTATTTCCAACTGCAGCGTTTTGATATAAGCACATTGCACGTGCTCTGTTTTATACTGTTGGTTGAAAATTGAAATACAACTTTCTATATAGACTGTGGAATCTAGGAGATTGTGGGCAAACGTTATATCGCTAAGCATCAAGTATTTCTTTTCCTGTTCCTGTAAAATTTTAACTTGGCGCTTGCAACGTTTCTCGGCTTAGCTATTCAATAAAATTGTTGCTATTGCTCTTCATTGTATCCTAATCTTTGCCTTCACTTTAATCTCACAATTGTTGCACTGATCGTACCCTATTTTTTGTCTTCGATTTCCTCTTCTTGTTGGTTTTGCTCTTTATCAAACCCTAGGCCTCATTTTCACGTTTCTCTTACAATTATTGTTAATACTCATCATGGTACCTTACTTTTTGACTTCGCTTTCTTTCTCTTCTTAATTTATTTGCTGTTCATCGTAGCCCTAGCAATTTGTCTTCGCTTTTCTCTTCAACTTTTATAATCTTGCTTTTCAATGTAGTCCTATTCTTTCTCTTTGTATTCTTCTTCCTCGTCGGCTTTGTCGTCTTTCAGTTTCGTCTTATTCATTTTCACCCTTTTCCCCTTGCTCCCATTCGTCGTTCTGTAACAGTGCCAATGTTACTCTAACCTTGCTTCCGCTTATTCCCTTCTTTTCCCCATATGTGCCTTCTAGTTGTCGCCGTTAATATAGATCGCGGTTCTTCCTCCTCGTTCTCCGTCAATTTCGTGACTTCCTTCAGTTGGGTTACACGAACTTCCAACACAGGCTGGCACAGTGACTTGGGAATTCGAAGAGGGAATACCGTCTTCCAATCCAGGGTTTCGTTTACTACTTCAGAACACAGAAGTTCTTCCCTAACCTTTTCCGGATCATTTACTTTTCATTTCCACATTCTAATGAATTCTCACCAGTTTCCAGACACTATGGATATAGTGAACTCGGTTATAGTGAACATTCGGCTGTAGTGAACCTAAATAGTTGGTCCCGACCTGCATACATTAAAACAGCGTTTCTCAAACTTTTTTGAAGTGGGGACCACTTTTTAAAGTCAGAACAGTTCCGCGGACCACCTTACTCTTGTTCCTTCCGAAAGCAAATTTATCATTTTCATAGCATGTTTTAATACCAGTATACTTAGGCCTATATTTTAAAATTGAATTAAGGTTCCGTACTTCGGTCCTCTGTTATGAATTCGGGTGGTCCCTGGCTGGGTTACAGGCTCGGCGCCAGATGTGCAGGGTAAAGATGTCGAGAAACATCACGTATATAGTGCTTTAAATCCCTCTTTTGTTGCTTAGAGTAGAGTAAGAAGTCGATAGACGGGTAGGGTAATAAATTTCATAACATGTCTGTACTGGGAGAAAAAGTGAAATTCGACAGCCATGTTTATTTCCAAACTCTGAGATTTTAAGCTATAGTGTGATATGCAATTCGTTCGAATTTTATTTTTTTCTTCTGTCTTTTTTGAAGGACCACAACGGCAGACCTCTTAGGACCACAGATGGTCCGCGGACCATAGTTGAGAAACGCTGCATTAAAAGTACTTTAATATTTCCGTTTATTTCCGGTTATAGTGAACCTAAAACTAAAACTTCCCCAAGAAAATGTAATTTTAAAATGGTCAAATTGATAATTTAGGAAACCCCTTCTCCTATAAACTCCCAAGAATATGTTCAGAACAAAGTCTCAAACCTTCTACCCCATAAGTGCATTGAAAGACAAAGGATTTGTTCAGCTTCCTGGACAGCTTGAAACATGTTAAAGATAATAATGTATGCAGTGAGGGACACCTTTAAAAGAGATTATTAGAAGAATAGGAAGAGGAAGTGTTTACTTTTGTAAAAGGGAGTAGAGTGATGACCAAAGAGTAAATAAAGAAGGATTACAGTATCTTTGTAAAAGTGAACCCGGGAAATTCCAAGGCCGAGTACACAGTAGCATACCTCTAGTGCATACATGGGCACAATTTTCGGTTACGTGAGGCACTCGATTTGAAATAGTTTGTTTACTAGGAGAGGAGACTGCAGAGTAGGATGGGAAATATAAACTGCTGTGACCTGCGTCACCTTATCGTAATCGCTAAGGCGGTCAGTGGCGAATTATTAGGGAAGCGCTTGGTTAACGTGAGAGACTCGAAAACTTTTATTCAATTTGGAAAATTAATTCGGCAGCTTTAATCATAAACCTCTTTACTATTTCTCCATCATTGAATTGATTTAAATCACAGGCGAGAAATTGCGTAACTAGCCAATAATATTCCATCACTTGTCTACGTTTATTTTCTTGAATATTCTGGCGTTTCTCAAGATTACTTAATAGATTTGCACGTTCTCGACCTAAAATAATTTCAGAAAATCATATTTAGTTTTCTACGCACATTTGATATTTTTTTATAAATTTCTTTTGGAAATAATACGTACAAACAACATTTAATTCCTCGTACCTTTTAATGCAGCGTGTTTAAGGTATAATGTCATGTTTAGTACACTATGCAAATATTAAGATCATAAATTTTCTTCGGAATAGTACGAAAAATAACATTTAATTTGTCTTACCTTCTAATTCACCATGATCTTTATGACATAAGGAGTAATGTCGTTGTATATTAAATTTATTAATGCCTAACATACATCATATGTTCTCCCCTTCTAAACAGCAAAAAAACTCTTCCTCCCATTTCTCATGAAATAATCGTTTTCTAACGCGTACACACTGCTTTGATAATGCCATTATGCCACCACTGATGTTGCTTATGAAACTGATATAGAACCTGCCCACGCCTAGGAGCTACGTGAGGGAGGAACGAGGACTGTGAAGATGATGTCACTCAGAGCGATAAGCTCTGTGAAGGTCAGTGAGGCACAAATTCTCAAGTGAGGCACGATGCCCATCTCTGCTCTAGTGGGAAGAGGTGTGAAATCGGTCAGTGCCTACTACATACAAGGGCAGATTAGATTCAAGTTTCGAACTGTGAGCATCAGGATGTCAAAGCGTAGGGCCTAAAATGTTTAAGTTGGAAGATACAGTGAACATTAGTACTGATATTGAACGTGGTCTGACCCAAACTGGCATTAATACTGTGTGTATAGCAACGTCAGTAGTATAAAAACAGACACTTCGGATTTAGTGAACCTCGGATATAGTGAGCGAAATATGCTGGTCCGCAGAGGTTCACTATAACCGGAGTTGACTGTACATTTATTTTACCTAAGGGATATTTCTGAATGCTCTTGATATATCTTACATTTCCTTCAAGAGCAATTTTATATTCTATCGCTTCACTATAACTTCAATTTTTAATCTATGAATTTCAAAGACCAATTGAATACAGTACCAGAATGAAGATGATACCAAAAGAGTTTGTTTTCTTTGCAAGTTCGCCTATACCCCATAAGACGTAAGGACCAGCTATAACCGAACGACATCGAAGCAAAGCACCCTCCTCGCGGTCCACTGCAATAACCCCGCTGGTTCATTTGCATATGGCCTGCCCCTCGATTAGGCAGCAGGCGCAGCACGACAAGTGATTCGCTTTTGTTCCTCCTCCCGCCGAGGTCGATCTTGTTTTGCATACAATCCGCCCGGCGAGGCCGCCATCTCCGAATCGGACGTAATGTTTGCGCTTAGCGCCTCTCAAGTCTGCAATTCCAGGCGAACTAGCAATATCAAACAAGGAGCAGCTCGGCTCCCAGCAACAGGAAGACGAACCCGCGTAAAGAAATCCAAAGTAACCAATGTAATTAATTATGTGTATACAATTAACTTAATGAAGATTGCCTCCTATTTCACTTCAAGTGTAAGCATCATTTCGTATCCTAGCAACTACATAGGATAGCCAACGGGTTGTGTGAATTCGACATACGGAAGAAGTAGGAGAAGAAGTAGAAGAAGAAGAAGAAGTAGTAGTAGAAGAAGAAGAAGAAGAAGAAGAAGAAGTAGTAGTAGTAGAAGAAGTACAAGAAGTAGTAGAAGAAGAAGTAGTAGTAGTAGAAGTAGAAGAAGTAGTAGTAGTAGTAGAAGAAGAAGAAGAAGAAGAAGAAGAAGAAGAAGAGAAGTAAGAAGAAGTAGTAGAAGAAGTAGAAGAAGAAGTAGTAGTAATAGTAGTAGAAGAAGAATAAGAAGAAGGAGAAGTAGAAGGCGAAGAATTAGTAGAAGAAGTAGTAGGAGTAGAAGTAGAAGTAGAAGAAGTAGTAGAAGGAGTAGAAGAAGAAGAAGAAGTAGTAGAAGAAGAAGAAGTAGAAGTAGTAAGAAAGTAGTAGAAGGAGTAGTAGTAGAAGAAGAAGTAGTAGAAGAAGAAGTAGAAGTAGAAGTAGAAGAAGAAGTAGTAGAAGTAAGAAGAAGAAGAAGAAGTAGAAGAAGAAGTAGTAGAAGAAGAAGTAGTAGTAGAAGAAGAAGTAGTAGTAGAAGAAGAAGTAGTAGTAGTAGAAGAAGAAGAAGTAGTAGTAGAGAAGTAGAAGAAGAAGAAGTAGTAGTAGAAGAAGAAGAAGTAAGTAGTAGAAGAAGTAGTAGAAGTAGAAGAAGAAGTAGAAGTAGTAGAAGTAGAAGAAGTAGTAGTAGAAGTAGTAGTAGAAGAAAGAAGTAGAAGTAGTAGTAGTAGAAGAAGTAGAAGAAGTAGTAGTAGTAGTAGTAGTGAAGAAGTAAGAAGAAGTAGTAGAAGAAGTAGAAGAAGAAGAAGAAGTAGTAGAAGTAGAAGAAGAAGAAGTAGTAGTAGAAGAAGAAGTAGTAGAAGAAGAAGTAAGTAGTAGAAGAAGAAGAAGTAGTAGTAGAAGAAGAAGTAGTAGTAGAAGAAGAAGAAGAAGAAGAAGAAGAAGAAGAAGAAGAAGAAGAAGTAGTAGAAGAAGAAGAAGAAGAAGAAGAAGTAGTAGTAGAAGAAGAAGAAGTAGTAGAAGAAGAAGTAGAAGAAGAAGTAGAAGAAGAAAAAAGGAGAAGAAGAAGAAGAAGAAGAAGCCGAAGGAAAGAAGTAGTGAAGAAGTAGTAGAAGAAGAGAAGAAAAGGAAAGTAGTGGAAGAAGAAGTAAAGAAGTAGAAGAAAAAAAAGGAGCATAAATGGATGATTGGGAAGAAAAGCAGATAGCAGAAAAAAGGGATCGAAAGGAATGGTAAGAAATGAAAGAAAAGGGAATAAAGGAAAAGAAATTGAAGGGAATGATGAAAAGGAGCAAGAAATGGATGACACGTAAGAAGCGAGATAAAAGTAGGGAAGGGACGTAAGAAAAGGAGAGAAATGGACAGAAAGGGGGAGAAAAGACGTAACAAAATTTAATAACGGATCAAAGTCGAAAAACGAAAACAAATTGAAACCATAAAATAACAGAAAGATTAAAATAACACGAAAATTGAAAAGAGACAAAAATGAAATAGACGAATTTATAAAAGGAATGATACCGAAAAAGTTAGACGTTAAAAAAAGCGCGACAACATTAAAAAAGGAACAAAAGTAAAAAAAATGGGACAAACGTTAAAAAAAAGGACGAAGGTTAAAAAAAACTGGCAGATTTAGAAAAGGGGACAATGGTTTAGAAAACGGAACGAAGGTTTAGAAAACGGGACAAATCTTTAAAAATCGGGAAAAGAGCTTAAAAACGAAATAAAAGGTTGAAAAAGTTACGGAAACAAAAAAACGGGACAGAAGTAAACAAATCGGAACAGAAGCAAAAAAGATGAGACAAAGGTTAAAAGACAGGGACAAAAATTTAAAGTTGAAAATCGGACAAAAGTTGAAAATCGGGACAAAAGTTGAAAATCGGGACAAAAGTTGAAAATCGGGAAAAAGTTGAAAATCAGGACAAAAGTTGAAAATCGGGACAAAAGTTGAAAATCGGGACAAAAGTTGAAAATCGGGACAAAAGTTGAAAATCGGGACAAAAGTTGAAAAACGGAACGAAAGTTGAAAAAGGGAACAAAAGTTCAAAAACAGAACAGAAGTTGAAAAAGGAAAAGGGATAAAATAGAAAAATGGGGCAAACGTTAAAAAAAAGGACGAAGGTTAAAAAAACTGACAGATTTAGAAAAGGGGACAATGGTTTAGAAAACGGAACGAAGGTTTAGAAAACGGGACAAATCTTTAAAAATCGGAAAAAGAGTTTAAAAACGAAACAAAGGTTGAAAAAGTTACAGAAACAAAAAAAAGGACAGAAGTAAACAAATCGGAACAGAAGCAAAAAAAGATGCGACAAAGGTTAAAAAACAGGGCAAAAGTTGAAAATCGGGACGAAAGTTAAAAATCGGGACAAAAGTTGAAAATCGGGACAAAAGTTGAAAACCGGGACAAAAGTTGAAAACCGGGACAAAAGTTGAAAACCGGGACAAAAGTTGAAAACCGGGACAAAAGTTGAAAAACGGAACGAAAGTTGAAAATCGGGACAAAAGTTGAAAACCGGGACAAAAGTTGAAAAACGGAACGAAAGTTGAAAAAGGGAACAAAAGTTCAAAAACAGAACAAAAGTTGAAAAAGGAAAAGGGATAAAATAGAAAAATCGGGCAAAATGGAAAACGAGATAGTTAAAAAGGAGATTTTGAAAACGAAACAAAATTGAAAAAAAAAAACTGTAAAAACAGTAAAAATTTGAAAGACACGGGACAACAATAAAAAAGGTACAAAACTGAAGGTCAAAAATAAAATATTTAAAAAGTTAAAGAAGTGAAAGGAAGAGGGGAGGAAAAGGGAAGAAAAGAGGAAAGATGATGCAAAAGAAAAGTGGATAACCGATATCAAAGAAAGAATGAATAAAAGAAATTAAAGACTGAACATGAGGAAAGGAAAAACGTAGAGAAGGAAAGGAAAGAGAAATTAGAAAATGGAGAGGAAATTAGTGAAATGGAAGACGAAAGGCAATTAAAACGATTATATTCAGAGAAATATATGAACACAGAGAAATGAGATTAAGTGAGAAAAAAGACTAGAGACAATCAAATAATGAAGAAAGAAGCGAAACGAGGAAAATGACAAGACGTGAAGAATGGTAAGTTAGTCAAAAGAAAGAGAGTGAGTCAAAACAAAGCACAGAAACTACAAAAATTAATTTGTATCAGAGAGTAGACGAAGAAATCGCTTTAGAGGTGCGAAGTGTTTTCCATTCACACGCCAGCAGCAGCAGCCGGTGACAAGACCTGAATGACAGTCGAGATGTGCACACGAATCGTCTGCAGACGCCATGTGACCCAGTGCTGATTAGGAACCTGCACATGTTCGCCCAGAAGGCCACGGCACGACGAACTGCGCAGGCGTGGGGATTCGCAATTCGAGACGTTCTACATTTGCCGCGTTGTAAACACAGCTTCAACGCGAGGTCCAGGATGACTGTTTCAGCTACACAGGTGTGCGCCGACAAAAGGCAAGAAACCAAGAAAACCATGGCCGTAATGTTATTTCGTGTAAATATTTAAATTTATTTCAACTAAACAACAATGTAACTTTATTACCTCAACAATAACTCTTCACTTTCTACACAGTAACACAGTATTCGTTAGTGCACTCCACGGACGACAATGACAATTTACTTGGACTATTACGAACAACAATGAACTGTTAATCTTAACTAATATTTACAAAGCACTATTTACAAATCAAAATTGGTCAGTTCTCAGTTCACAGTTCTTCTAGCTCAGTCACTCGAGTTCACAGTATCTCGAACCACAGACCTTCAGAGACAGTCCACTGTACTCGAACTCAGGTCCCTCCAACTGCGGTCCACTGCACTCGAACTCCGGGCTTCAGGCTCCACAGTTACGGACACAACTCAAGTCGCGCTCTGGTCTCGAAGCTGGCTTCACTGCTACACAAGACTGGCTGGCTTGCTCTGTTCACCGGCTTACTAACTGAACTAATCATGAATCACACTGTCCGAGTTCACTCGCGTTTCTTCTTTTATAACCACAGCGACATAGCCTGGAAAGTTCGAGTTCGCGATTTTTCGACGCGCGTCCAGATAGCACTCCAGAGAAAGCACTCGAACAATCCGGACTCCTCCTCTCCGCCGCGATCACTCTTTCCCCTTTCTTCTCTCCGCAAGCACCAGATGCGCGCGCAACCCGCCCAAAACACGGCCGACTTAACCTCTCCTCCATCGGTCGTGAGATTGAATCTCACGTTGTCGTCACAATATGAATAGCATGTTTTGATATTAAAGTATGATCCACAGCTGTGGAGTAAAGGCCCATTCACAATGGAAATTAAACATAACCGTAACATAAACACAGAAGTTTGCGCCCAGGCTACCATATGGGATCATTCACAATGATTCACATAAGCATTGACATTAACATTACCGTAAGCCGTTAACATGAAAGTCTGCAAACTCCAAACTTTCATGCTTATGCTTACGTGATTTGCAAACAGAACACAATCGTCGTTGTTATGTTTCCATGGTTACCAAGTATGTTTGCTGTTATGTTTATGTTCACATCGTGAATGATGGTATGACTTCTTGATTTTACCGTAACGTTTATATTCTTAAGTTAACGCTTACGTTATGTTTAATTTCCATTGCGAATGAGCCTTAACGGTTACCATGTCTCACCGTGAAACGAGCGGGCCAAGTATTTAAAATGTATCTACTACACGTTCTATTGGCGAATCTTGTATTATGATGTTTGACCTAATAGAATACATTCCATAGAAGGCCTTCACTTGTTCTAGAAATAGAAACGGTTTGGATAAAAAGTTCTTAAGCTTTTCCAAGACTATTACACTTTTACTACGTCATACTACTTTTGACCAATAAAACGGTAAGGAACGACGTGTTTCAACCAATCATGTCTGCTTACTTACTTACAAATGGCTTTTAAGGAACCCGGAGGTTCATTTCCGCCCTCACATAAGCCCGCCATTGGTCCCTATCCTGTGCAAGATTAATCCAGTCTCTATCATCATATCCCACCTCCCTCAAATCCATTTTAATATTATCCTCCCATCTACGTCTCGGTCTCCCTAAAGGTCTTTTTCCCCTCGGCCTCCCAACTAACACTCTATATGCATTTCTGGATTCACCCATACGTGTCACATGCCCTGACCATCTCAAACGTCTGGATTTAATGTTCCTAATTATGTCGGATGAAGAATGCAATGCATGCAGTTCTGCGTTGTGTAACTTTCTCCATTCTCCTGTAACTTCATCCCTTTTAGCCCCATTTTCCTAAGAACCTTATTCTCAAACACCCTTAATCTCTGTTCATCTCTCAAAGTAAGAGTCTAAGTTTCACAACCATACAGAACAACCGGTAATATAACTGTTTTATAAATTATTTCAGATTTTTATATAGCAGACTAGACGATAAAAGCTTCTCAACCGAATAATAACAGGTATTTTCTATATTTATTCTGCGTTTAATTTCCTCCCGAGTGTCATTTATATTTGTTACTGTTACTCCAAGATATTTGAATTTTTTCACTTCTTCGAAAGATAAATCTCCAATGTTTACATTTTGGTCACGAGACATAATCATATAATTACTTCGTCTTTTCGGGGTTTACTTCCAAACCTATCGCTTTACTTGATTCAAGTAAAATTTCCGTGTTTCTCCTAATCGTTTGTGGATTTTCTCCTAACATATTCAAGTCATCCGCATAGACAAGCAGGTGATGTAAACCGTTCAATTACAAACCCTGTCTGTTATCCTGAACTTTCGTAATGGCATATTCTAGAGCGAAGTTAAAAAGTAAAGGTGATAGTGCATCTCCTTGCTTTAGCCCGCAGTGAATTTTATCACCTCCCTAGCATTCGTTTTTTATCACCTCCGTACCATTTGTTTTTATCACCTCCCTAGCATTTGTTTCTTTGTTTGTCAACATTGTACTATGAATAATTGTACATTTTAAAATGGTTCATGTTTATTTCATCATCCTTAATTAATAATTTCCTATTATTTATCTTGTTTATATTACTTAGGTTATGTTATAGCTTCCGCTGTATAAGATTGTTGATAGTCACGTATCAGAGATTATTTAATATATATTGATTACTAAAGTGGAATGCAATTGTTTTAATAAAAATGGAATCGAATCAACAAAACATTTGACTACAAATCGTCCATACATTTCAATGAAGATTGTATAATTGGCACACCTGATAACAAGAGAACAGCTCATCATAACACACTACTGCCATCTAGCGGAATATTTTTAACAATGAGATGGAACAATAATAAATTTCCAAGACAATTTAGTACGGTATTTTTGTAATTTAGTTAATATACTATTGTATTAGAGTACTTTGTTTCTTCTAATCTCTATATATTTTCTTCTAATCGTGTAATAGTCAATTAAATCTCATTCGAGTTTTGATTTTATCTAGATAAATCAAAACCTCTAGTGAAATTACTGTTAATAAAACAAAGATTCATTCTCAGAATATAAATTTAAAATTCAACATGAATTGTAAAAACGTAAAGTAGAATATATAGAATAATTTGTCATTAATGATAAATATTTCAAAATTCATTCTCTAAATATCAACTAAATATAATATTAAATAAGAATTATAAAATTTGAGCATAAAGAACTAAGTTAAAAACATATTCTATGTGTATATTATTTCCTGTAAAACGTGAATAATAATATGTACTGTATGTTTTTCTAGGAATACCTGTCGCGCACCGTTTCAGAGGAATTTTCCAACTCCCCTGACGCGGACTATTCAAATGTTTGTTTTACTAGGGGTGAGGATTATTTTGCAGTCTACTATAATAAATGTTTTGAATGGTGGGAAAAAACACATTTCCGCAAAACATGGAACAGATATGGTCAATTGGATATACCACTGATCCCATAAACTTCGCTATAGTAGAAATCTAATACATCGCTGAAGTAGAAAGAAAGAAAGAAAAAGAAAGAGAAATCGGAGAGAAAGAAACAAAAACAAAAGAGAACCTTCCCCCGAAAACTGAAACAATACATTATGCAACGGGCCTATAATGGTAGTAATTAAGACGCGAGTATGTTTATGAAACGAGCGCAAGCGAGTTTCATAATTTTCATACGAGCGTCTTAATTACCATTATAGTCAAGTTTCATACGACTTTTTATGCTCGACCATATTTCTAACTTGAAATTATTCATAAGTATTCATGTTATTCTTATCTGACTGAGGAGCGGAATACCTCGTAAATTGTGAGATGTGCGCAGACGCGAAAGTATTGATTTTTTTCCGAGAAACAGATGTCGACATTGACCTTGACATTGAAAAACGAGGTGACAAATTGAATTTATTTGAATATTATTTACAATTAACGCTAATTATTATAGTAACAGAACTGACTTTATTTCAAATATAGGTGATTTATTGATTTATTGTTGTCTTTCGATTGCATATCCGAGAATAATCTATACTTGCGCTTTCATATTGCTACAATGGTATTTTCTGATTGGCGGAACACCTGAACTTTAATGAATAGGTGTACTTTAATGAGGTCCATTAAAGGGCTGCTACCAGGTGTATAATTACTACATTTCGGCATGGTCGAGCATAAAGTAATTTATTTGGTCATTTCCACAAAAATGTCGACGATCCATTATAGAAACCAACGTTTTCTGCTCACACTATAGGTTATCTCGAACTCTCATTGGAAAGGTAAGTTAAAAGACAGAGAAAAGAGAGTGAAAATAACCGCTCAACTGAAAAACGAGGAAGATTGCCATGGAAACTACAGTATCTTCATTAGTAATAACCTGAAAGGAATATAGAGTGCTGGATAAAATCAAACAACTGAAATTAACTTAACAAGGAATTCTGCGAGATAGAAAACAAAAGCGAAAAGCAGACATAAGTTTAAATGAAAACAAAAGCATGTCAAAAATACAAAATGAGGTAAAGGAAAACTCAAACGACAGAATCCGGGGAAAAATGCCTGCTATAAACTGAAAATCCAATGCGAAAGGCCAGAGAGAAACAAAGAGGAAATAAAAAAATGAAGAAAAGAAAATTAAATAAAACACAGAAATAAAATAAAAATGAAGGGTAAACACTTTCCACTTCCTCTTGTCTTTCCGTTGTGGGAATCAGACTCTGCAAACAAGAGAGAAGCGCGGCGTCTGTGTGTTCAACTGTCACTCATAATTCTGAAACCAGATTGTTAGCGTCGACACGTAGGCAGCCCGCTATACACCACAAGAGTTTTACGTCCGAATTACCGTTCTGTGAGCACAAAACACGCTGCAATAAAATTGCCTCACCCCCTTCTCGGCGAGGAGGGGATTCTACGGAGCTTCTTTTTCAGATAATGAACGTACTAGTATTTTAACCTCTGTTTCTGGGAGGAAAGAAGCTTACAAGATCGTAGATGTGTTATTCCGTCCCCAATGCCTTCTTTTAAATATTAAAAAGGTTTAGGCACAGCACAAACTATTTCCAATCCTTATTAATTCCTTTCTGCTCCATACCTCTCCTTGTATTTATATGATACTACAAACAGCTCACTACAATTTTCTTTCTTAAATCCTTGATCCTCGTCCTTCCTGCTTCGTTCAGTTATCTTTTGTTTGAAGTAAGCTTCTTTCACTCACTTCCTCTTTAGTCCATTTTTTTTACCCCTCACGCTTACCATTCCATTGTCTATTAAATCAATACTAGCGGTTTCTTCCATTTGTTTCTTTCTTCTCCTTTCATCCAATTTTTTTCTCTCTTTCTCTCCCTTCCTTCTTCCTCACTCATTCTCTCTCTTTCTGTCCCTTCCTTCTTCCTCACTCATTCTCTCTCTTTCTGTCCCTTCCTTCTTCCTCACTCATTCTATCTCTTTCTGTCCCTTCTTCCTCACTCATTCTCTCTTTCTGTCCCTTCCTTCTTCCTCACTTATTTTATCTCTTTCTGTCCCTTCCTTCTTCCTCGTCATTCTATCTCTTTCTGTCCCTTCTTCCTCACTCATTCTCTCTCTTTCTGTCCCTTCCTTCTTCCTCACACATTCTCTCTTTCTGTCCCTTCCTTCTTCCTCACTCATTCTATCTCTTTCTGTCCCTTCCTTCTTCCTCACTCATTCTCTCTCTTTCTTTCCCTTCCTTCTTCCTCACTCATTCTCTCTTTCTTTCCCTTCCTTCTTCCTCACTCATTCTCTCTTTCTCTCCCTTCCTTGTTCCATTCTCTTTTTTCTCCCTTCCTTCTTCCTCTCATTCCTTCTTTCTCTCCCTTCCTTCTTCCTCACTTTCTTTCTTTCTCTTCCTTCCTTCTTCCTCACTCATTCCTTTTTCTCCCCCTTCCTTCTTCCTCATTCTTTCTTTCTCTCCCTTCCTTCTTCCTCACTCATTCTTCTTTCTCTCCTTCCTTCTTCCTCACTTATTCTTTCTTTCTCTCCTTCCTTCCTCACACATTCTCTCTTTTTCTCCCTTGCTTGTTCCTCACTCATTTTCTTTCTCTCCTTCCTTCTTCCTCAGACAGTCTTTTCCTCTACCTTCTTCCTCATTCTCTTTCTCTTCCCTTTTTCTCATTTTTCTTTCTCTCCTTTTTTCCTCATTCTCTCTTTCTATTCCTTCATTTTCCTCTCTCTTTCTCTTCCTTCATTTTCCTCTCTCATTCTCTCTTTCTCTCCCTTCCTTCTTCCTTCCTGTTCCTCACTCATTCTTTCTTTCTCTCCCTTCCTTCTTCCTCATTTTTCTTTCTCTCCCTTCCTTCTTCCTCACTTTCTTTCTTTCTCTCCTTCCTTCTTCCTCACTCATTCTCTCTTTCTCTCCTTCCTTCTTCCTCACATTCTCTCTTTTTCTCCCTTCCTTCTTCCTCACTCATTCCTTTTCTCTCCCTTCCTTCTTCCTCATTTCTTTCTCTTCCTTCCTTCTTCCTCACTCATTCCTTCTTTCTCCCCTTCCTTCTTCTCTTTTTCTTTCTCTCCCTTCCTTCTTCCTCCTCTCTTTCTCTCCCTTCCTTCTTCCTCACTTATTCTTTCTTTCTCTCCCTTCCTTCCTCACTTCTCTCTTTTTCTCCCTTGCTTGTTCCTCTCATTCTCTCTTTCTCTCCCTTCCTTCTTCCTCAGTCTTTTCCTCTATTCTTCCTCACACATTCTCTTTCTCTCCCTCCTTTTTCTCACTCATTTTCTTTCTTTCCTTCCTTTTCCTCACTCATTCTCTCTTTCTATTCCTTCATTTTCCTCTCTTTTCTCTTCCTTCATTTTCCTCTCTCATTCTCTCTTTCTCTCCCTTCCTTCTTCCTCACTCATTCTCTCTTTTTCTCCATTCCTTGTTCCTCACTCATTCGCTCTTTCTTTCCCTTCCTTCTTCCTAACTCATTCTCTCCCTTCCTTCTTCCTTACCCATTCACTCTCTCTCCCTTCCTTCTTCCTCACTCATTCTGTCTTTCTCTCCCTAACTTCTTCTGTCTATATTTTCATATTTTTTTTCCTCTCTTGATTTTTCACTTTTTTTTTAATACATCTTTCGTTTCTTTGCAGATTCGCTCTTAAATATTATTTTTTCTTTCTGTACCCATTCTTCCTACACAGGAATCAAACCAAACCCAGCATTCCACCCTGATGTTTCAAAACATGTGCCTGCGATATGTGTTCTGTACACTCACCTCTGCTATCACAATCCGATATCTGTTATCTGCTCATTTGTTTGTCGACATCCAGATACACATCGTCAACAATCAGATTTGTAAACGCTGTGCAGTGAAGGTGCCCGTGCGAATCCAGGTCAAGCCTCAGTGGCGGCTACCATATTTGGGCAACTTGCGACGGGGAAAGCTGCCTCTGGGCGCGAGGTTATGACACAGACACGTGTCCGCGCCGGCACCGACTGCGACGTTGCGAGTTCGACCCCAGAGCCTAGAACTCTGGCTCTTCTAGTCGAAGACCTGACATTCTAATCTCGACGAGATGAAGTTGGCAAGCATGGCAGAAAAGAGTTGCATCGTCAAAACACTTCGTTTATATCTAGCTACGTAACTAATCACTATCTCTAATAGACTCGAGAAACAGCAGTGATTTATTTGTGAAATGAGCGGTAGACTTCATTGATGTATGGATTGGATTGACTGATTGAATACATTAATAGATTGTATCGATCGCATAGACAGATTGTGTCAGATAGATTGTATCGATCGCATTGACAGATTGTATCGATCGGATTGACAGATCCTATCGATCGCATTGACAGATTCTATTGATCGCATTGACAGATTCTATTGATCGCATTGACAGATTCTATCGATCGCATTGACAGATTGTGTCGATCGCATTGACAGATTGTGTCAATCGCATTGACAGATTCTATCGATCGCATTGACAGATTCTATCGATCGCATTGACAGATTCTATTGATCGCATTGCCAGATCCTATCGATCGCATTGACAGATTCTATCGATCGCATATGTCACACAGACGAGATTATGTCGATCGCATTGACAGATTGTATCGATCGCATTGACAGATTGTATCGATCGCATTGCCAGATCCTATCGATCGCATAGACAGATTGTCGATCGCATTGACAGATCGCATTGACAGATTCTATCGATCGCATTGACCTATCGATCGCATTGACAGATTCTATCGATCGCATTGACAGATTGTATCGATCGCATTGACAGATTCTATCGATCGCATTGACAGATTCTATCGATCGCATTGACAGATTCTATCGATCGCATAGACAGATTGTGTCACACAGATTGTATCGATCGCATTGACAGATTCTATTGATCGCATTGCCAGATCCTATCGATCGCATAGACAGATTGTGTCAGACAGATTCTATCGATCGCATAGACAGATTGTGTCAGACAGATTGTATCGATCGCATTGACAGATTGTGTCGATCGCATTGACAGATTGTATCGATCGCATAGACAGATTCTATCGATCGCATAGACAGATTGTGTCAGACAGATTGTATCGATCGCATTGATAGATTGTGTCGATCGCATTGACAGATTGTATCGATCGCATAGACAGATTCTATGGATCGCATAGACAGATTGTGTCAGACAGATTGTATCGATCGAATTGACAGATTGTATCGGTCGCATTGACAGATTGTGTCGATCGCATTGATAGATTGTATCGATCGCATCGACATATTCTGTCGATCGCATTGACAGATTGTATCGATCGCATTGATATATTGTCTATATCGCATTGATTGTATCGATCGCATTGATAGATTAGATCGACAGGATTGATAAATTGTTTCGATCCGATTTATAGAGTGTATAGATCGGATTGATAGTTTGTATCGTTTGGATTGATAGATTGTTTCGATTACACTGATAGATTGTATCGATTATTGATAGATTGTATCGATTAGATTGGTAGATCGTATCAATTGCAGTGATTATCGATTTGATTGATATATTGGGTCGATTGAATTTATAGATCGGATCGACTGGATGTATGTTAATTCGATTGGATTGACCGAATGAATGAATGATTCCCAGAGTAGGAGTATGCTTTATAGATCAGACTTGCAGACTAATACAATGTTTTAGAAATGGACGATTGTTATCGTACTTAATCATGAGAAGTTATGGTGACGGTGGAGTTTGGTTATTGAGCAGGTTGTTCGGTATAGACAATTGAGAGTTTTCGTACCCTCTTGCTCCGCTAAACTAGAACCATAAAAAGTAACAACTACTATCACAAACATAAAAACCACAATCACAACCATAACCACTGTCAGAATCATTAAAACCATTATCACAATCACAAACACACAACCACCATCACAACCAATATTAAAATGATCACGAGAGCTATCAAAACCATCATTCACCATCACAACCATTATCACAATCAGCACCACTATCATTTACAAGACGAAAATAAAATTATCACTACTTCCATGTAAGTATTATGTTACTGAATGTATTGGTAGCCTACTTCCTGACCATCTCTTCATTAGTCTGTCGCGTCTGTCTTTTGTTTAGACTCATTCTCCAGGATTAGAATATTTTTCTCCGTTCATCCTATTTTAATGAAAATATACTTCTGTTTTGTTACTATACGTTTGTTTCACATTGAATTTTCATATACCTAACGGCTCTGTGTCATTTCAGCATTATTCGCTATTCTGTCCTCCTTTGTGCAATCTTTAATTCTGATGTTTCGTACAACAGACAGGTCCGAAGTCTCGGCTTGCATCGCCACTTTGACTCAAGGAGACAACATAAACATAGCCTACTTGAACCATCAACACAACAGCCAGCAGTTACCTAATATATTTGTCCTATTTGTTCCTAACTTTAAATAGAAGTGATTCCACCTTTCTTAACATGACTCACGCAAACATTAAGTAACAGAGAAGTTGAGAACATTGCATAATGAGGAATTTCACAACGGACAATTCACACAAATTCGGAAGGTTTTAAAACAGGGTACTTTTAAAAGTTTATGGGTAATTTTATCCTTTATTCTCAGTCTCTTTTATGAGAAAGAGGCAATTAGGGAAAAATGTAACAGCAGACAGGTTAGAACAACCAAAAAAAAAAAAAAAAAAAATTATCATCGGTAATCACTACACGCTTTGATTTTACCCAAATACTTACAAGAAATTTATTTCAGAAAATTGAAAATCTCGAGCAGTATTTATTACGACTATTTCGTTTATATGACGTCATTCCATTTTCGACCAATGAAGTGTAATGAAATTTTGAAATCCAACCAATCACAGTCATACATTGCGATAATTTTGCAGCTCAATTTATCGCATGGTCCTTCTTTTGTTTAGTCAGTGTCGCCAACTGTTTCCCAGTAAATCGATAAACATGATTCCATTGTACTAAATAAAGTGCGAAATCCTACTTCCACATCTACATCTTCATCTTATAATTCCATGTCCGTTGTATCTAAAGAAAATGACAATACTTCATAACAATTGTTCATTTAATTAATGTGTTAATCAGGTTATTATTTTGTAATTATATTACGAAATGTTAGAATTAAATTATGATTTCAGCAGATAATAAAAATGTATTTCTGTTATAATAACAAGAAAAAAACGCAGTACATGTAATTAAAATTGTTAAACCTGTATTTCGCTTTTCTCAATTGGCATTACTGAATAACATCCATTTTCTTTATTGCAGTAAACGATATTCATCTATTTCAACTTCACAATACCTGAACAAGTTCAGTATTCATAAATATACTCGTACAATTATTATCATCTTATGAGCGAATTGTAGGGATATATTATTTACATTTTTATTTTATTCACGAAATAGTCCTAACAAATGTCATTCGAGGTCTGAGATTTCCCACATAAATCCACTTGCTTGGCTCGTGAATTTATCAGGAAATCTCATACCCCTTGTGACATTACTACAGACTATTTCACAACTAGAATAATAAACAATTATTAACAAAACAGAGATAATTTTAATTAGTTATTTAACAACGCTGTATCAACTACTGGATTATTTACCATTAATGAAATGGTGATATCGAGATGGTATTTGGCGAGATGAGGCCGAGGTTTCGTCATAGTTTACCTGACATTCGCCTTCTGGTTGGGGAAAACCTCGGAATAAACCCAACCAGGTAATGAGCGCAAGTGGGAATCGAACCCACGCCTAGCGAAACCCGAATCAGTAGGCAAACGCGCTACCGCATATAATTACTTTAAAAACCAACAACTGTAACGTAGACTATCAGCCTACATGTCCGGAATTATATAGGGGAAAGTTGGCCAAAACAAGATGATACGGCAAAACAGGATACCACATTTATTTCGTAGGAAAATGCTGCCACCTCTCAAATGAGATTTGTATTCCCTTCCTACACTTAAGCTCTTCACTGGGGAGTTATTATTTAGTGAGAATTCCCTCGTGTGTGTGTTGTGGGAATCAGAATTTAGAAAACACCGTGTTTCCTAAAATATTTCCTTCATTTTAATGTGTTCATAACGAGGCATTTAACTTCGACAGCCAATAGGTAAGTGTCTGAAATAATTCTATAGTTATTAGTCTTCAATTATAGTTTAGATATTCGATATCTTTCTTCGTAACTGTCGGTGCTTTATATTTTAAATATCAACGCGTGGTCCGACAAAACGAGATACCACATGGTTGGCCAAAACGGAATAGTGTCTTGTTATTATGAAAATTCCCCAAGTCGGTATAACGTAGGACCACAGTCTACTATATACAGTCGCGAAGCTTGAGGTGATTTTTTGCAAATCTCGTGATAAAGCGCTCCAAGCGGTTAGCAACTAGAAACAATAGACTTTCCACGGTCGGCTTTGGACTGAATCGTATTTCCATCGAGTGCTAGCTCGTTGCGTATTTCACATTGATGCTTGTGAAATGTTCGTTATTGATTGTAATGAAAATGTTAATGGCTAAAATACAATAATTGGAATAATAATATTTTACTAGAGACGTAGAAAAATTAAGTTTGTTTTAATGAAATTTATTGATCACGTTTTATTTTCAATTCTGGTGGGATTATTATTGCTTAGGCCTACTTCTTTTTTTCAAAGAATATGTTTTTAATTATAACTGTTAATTTTGTTGTTATTTTTATTTGTTACTTTACTAGAGACGTAGAATAAGTCTGTTACAATAAAATTTATAATCACGTTTTATTTCCAATTCTGGTGTGATTATTATTGCTTAACCTCAACTACGTAACCCTACACTACAAGTACCGGTACGCGTAAGTTAATCCATTAATTCATATTTCCATTATTATTGTTGTAAAGGGAAATGAAAATTAATATTTATTGGTTTCATAGTTAATTATCGCTATAATCTTGAATGAGTGAAGCGATTATAGTAAATTCCAGTTCGTTTTGCACAAACAAAAATAATATTAACCTATTTCTTTCAGGTATCTTCGAGTTTATGGTGGAATTTAATATACTTTATTAAAATAATAAATTAACTTTATGCATTTAACATTTCAATAATGGAAGGAAGATGTTAATTTTTCCAAAAGAACACAACGAAAGTGTAACATATTTTGTCTGCTGCTAGGAGAGAGATCTGCGATGATGAGGCGATAGTAGCGATCCTAGTGGTGGGCAACTATCCATGTTTGCATTTTTACTACATATTGAGCTTCGCGACTGTATATAGTAGACTGTGGTAGGACCAACAAATAATGATAGAAGACGAGGGAAGTCAGCAATATCGACCTCTCCGCCTTACAAGAATGAGCTTGTAGTAGCTGAGGAAACAGGGGCAAAAAAAACTGTAAAAAATTAAACTCTAAGAAATCGACAGTAGGCCTAAATGTGGCAATATGTTTTCTGTGGAAAACAAAAAGTCGAAAAGCAATTCAAGAAAAGTTAGGTCCATTGATCCCTTAAACAGCTCTGAGGAGGAAGAAAACGAGGACAAAGATGAGGCATGCATTTATTGCAACGACTTGTATCCAAATTCAAAATCGGAAGAGGGGTGAATCCTGTGTGCACAGTTCCAAGAGTGGACTCGCGAGGAGTGTAGTAGCATAGATCCAGAAGATTTTGTAAATTAACATTTCCCAATTTGAATAATTATAATATTTATAATAATTAATAGCAATATAATGTAGCCTACAAATTGACATAATAGTAATATACGTTACAAGAGCGGTATGTTGACGTTTTCATGTTCGAGGAAAAGATTGAAAAAGCGAAACGTAGTTGAGCTTTTTTTAATTTCCGAGAACATGAAAACAAACATACCGCTCGTGTATCGTACATTATTTTGTGCGAAGATCGTTTATTACACACCTGAAAGACGAATTTCTAATTAGTTGCAATGAAATCTCCATGTTGGTTTCTGTTTAATGACGGCAACTTCGGAAAACCAAAATATCTTTCTTCAACATTGTTGCTATAAAATGTTTTCTGTGTTTACTATACTCCAGCAGGCCGTGATATACGTCTGTCTTCCCCCCCCCCCAGTCTATAAATACGAACTTAAAACAAACGGTAAGGTTATGTAAGGATTTATTTTTCATTTTAATATTTTAACAATATTATTTATATAGCATATGGCAGTAATAACATCGGCATCTGGAATCTTGTTGATTTTTTCACGGCTTCCTTAATGTTACTTGTATCAGGAATAATATAGTTTCGTGGAGTAGTAGACTTTACTTAATTTTTGCAAATATTTAAAAACAATAATTAACATTGCAATTTAGGTGAAATTGCAGTGGTAAGTTTCCAATTTATAATTATTACTATGTTAAACGTCTCTAAAAATAATATGTTAAAAGCCTAAAGCAGTAAAATGAATGTCGCGCTTACGCGGTAAGAAGAGGGAAATTGTTATGTGTGTTACGTTGGGAATACTGAATGTGGTATTTCACACTTACCGCGTATTGGTTCTGTGCGGAAAACAAGCAAATACGCACAATCTCGCACAAAAATGATTTGTTTGGTCATACTCATGTTTTTTGCACAATCTTTGTGACTTATTAATTAATATTATAACAATTTCAATTGATTTATGTAAGTATCCACTTTATCCAACCAGTTTGGCAAAACGGGACACTTGCACAACTTTCAATAAACATTATTTTCCTCTCAAGCATTGTGGTACAGAGCAAATTTCCAAATCATTTATTAAAATACATTCCTTAGGCCCGTAACACACTTGAAGAGTTTTCGCTAGCGAGAAATGTGTTGCGAGAAAGAGGCGAAGAGCCTTCCCCCACACGCTTGGCGAGTTGTCGCTATCACAGATCACACCTTGCTATGATCATCTATGCACTGCCTTCATGCAGAAAGCATTTATCTGATTATAGTAATGACTCGTTGGGGGAAATATTATAGGTTATGTACTTACGTATATTGGCGTACTTAAATATATAACCTATAAGTATATTATCGTACTTTACAAATTACGTACGAACGCTATGTTGAATCTGAGTATTCAGGTGATGAGGAAATGGAGTTACATCAACATATTTTGTTCATGAAAAGAAGAAGTAGGCCTAAAATTAAAGCCAGAAATATCTGAAATTCACATTGTATCTTACGAAAATAAGGGCGAGTTTTGGACACTGGTTTCGATTTGAATGATGATACATTTAGGCGTTATTTCAGGTTTAATGGACCACAGTTTTTTTTTTTTTTTTGCCATTCATGATATGATATAGAGAATTCTTAGCTATATTCTGATTAAAATTACGTAAACTGTTAAGACATATAGGTACATTATTTCAAATCTTTAATCAATACTATTAAATCTCAACAAAATAAAATATAGCCCTAATTATTTTCAGATAATCTGATATTTGTCTCTTCTTTAGGTTTCGTGTTTTTATAGTTTTCATCCCGTGTATCATATAAATAGGCCTACGGATGACATCGTACAAGTTCGATAAGTTTCTGACTGCATTTATCAGCCATCTTTCCTCATTTTCAAATAAAAACAATACAATTCATCTACATTCAATCGTCATAAAGAGTATAAATGTCAAACATCTTTGATAAATGTGTCAAGAAAATTCGCTGAGCTACCGATCCCAGCGAGCAACTCGCGCGAGGCTTTTGCCTCGAACGAGAATCTCTTCAAATGTGTGGACGTCCATTTGAATCCATGTTATCAATTTTTTAATTTTTTCGCAACACATTTCTCGCTGGTGAAAACTCTGCAAGTGTGTTACGGGCCTTAAGGGACTCATAAACAATAATTGTTTCTTATTCTTCTCAGTGATCTCGAAGATATTAGCTATTTCGCGCTAAGTATCTTGTTTTGGCCAACTCTCCCCTATTTCCAAATAGTTTTCTTTAATATATATGTTACTGTAAATGTACGAAGATCGGTAAATCTTAGAATTTGCCAGTATAACCTAACATTTACCGTTATAGTGCGGTAAAACCCCGAAATATCTTATTAAATGTATACATTTTGAAGTTTTACCAAGAGATGTTTGTAAATCTCAGGATTTACCGATCAGTTGTGGTAAAATCGTATTCATTTAATAAAAAAATGTTTACTAAGATTTGCCGTTCTTCGCATTTTTACATATCTATTTCCGATTTATCTTTCTATTGTTGTTTTAGGAACTATTTAAAGACATAAATAAAAATCACCTCAGCAATGACTGAAATAATTTGTATTTATCTTAAACTGAAGTTATTTAAATATTCTTACATTCCCATGCGAGTATAATAAACATATTCCATATTAAAAATAGTGAAAAAATATTGTAGTTTAACCACTGTCTGTTATAGTATTCCATACATTTCCTAAACAATCCAGATCCACAAATAAAGTAAAACAAACTTTATGAATGTTAATTCTTTTCACAATAAGGTTGGCGTTTATGACCTTTAGAATTACTCAACGTGGAAGACGATTTACACAAAAACATTTTTTTGTTGAACACTTTTTTAAACAATTACACTTTTTGAACCCTTGTCCTCCAACGAATGATAGTTTGCCAACCACTTCCCGTACACTAATTTCTTGTTTTCCTACTTCTTCGATGATGATAAAATTTTCTTTGCACAATATAAATTATAAATTGTTTTCTCGTATACAATGACTTCAGTTTGCCAGCTTTGCCAAGTTGATGAAACTTCTCATCTTGAATATTTGTGACCACTGCTATTATTGATTTTGCGTCAATTTTTGCCCGGTCTACATCCGGTACTTTGATTCTCAAATTCTGTCTGAAAGTTTTGGAATTTTACTTTCATTTTCTTCGCTTGCATTTCAAGATCTTCTTTGTCAGCCTCTCGGATCCTTTCACTTTATCGATTCTGCAAATATGTCTGAACCTGCACAAAGGGGGCAGGATTCTTCGTTCTGGATTCTTCGATCTAGCTTTTACCAGCTCGCATCGGTAAATCCTGAGATTTACCAACATTTCCTGGTAAAAGTTCAAAATGTATGAATATAATAAGATATTTTGGAGTTTTACCTCGCTAGAACGGTAAATGTTAGGTTATACCGGTAAATTCTAACATTTACCGGTCTTCGTACATTTACGGTAACATATACTGTATATATTTTTTTCATTTCATTCATTCATTTATTTTATTCCATAGATCTTACATGAGCAATGAAGCTTTAAGATGTGGAACATGTCAACATTTTACAATATTACAATTACAATTTTTACAAATTTTTATAGTTTTACAATTTAGTAATTTTCTACAATTTTTACAATTTTGTACAATTTTTTTTACATTTTGGCGAGATGTAGTGAGATGAGATGAGGTCCGAGGATTCGCCAAAATATTACCCGGCATTTGCCTTTTCGGTGGGGAAACCTCGGAAAACCCAACCAGGTAATCAAATCAAAGGGGGTAATCAAATCAAAGTGGTTGATGCCAAGGACTCGCCATAGACCATCCGGCTTCAGTCCCACGGCTGGGGAAAACCTCCGAAGAAACCAAAGTCCAAAGGGGGATCCAACCCAAGCCCGAACGCAGCTCCGGATCAGCAGCCCAGCGAGTCTGCCGACTGAGCTACATCAATTTCCCACAAATTTCCTTTTTCTGGCTTAGACTACGCCTTTTAAAAACCCCGATTTAAATACATTTATTTAAAAAAAAAAATCCGTTCTCATTCTGCCGTTTCCGTTCCCGGTTTATTGTGAACCAGCCTTAACTTGCGACCAGTCTCTTCCGTTAACAGAGCACGGTGCGTATTATACGGGACGGGTCGCTCAATTGGCTTAGGTGCCCATTTCCTCCTTCCTGCCCACGTTTCCTCGATCCGATGCTATCGTCCGCGCCCGGCGGACTCTGAGCATCTCCGTGAGGCTGGGTGGACCGCGTAATATATTTGTACGTGCGTGAAATGCGTTTTATTTCGACGTCAGATCGCTGCAGATAGGCCCCAAATTACTGCCCTTCAGTTTGTGTTCATTTACACATTGGCCCACCTCGGGTCCTCTACGATGTCTTTAAAAGTCGCGGACCGCCTAGAAAACCCGCGGCGCTTGGTAATATTGACACGGGCGCGGAGGCGGGGATTAACTTGTCAATTTCATGCGGGAATATTTTAGACTGAATCGCAACAGAATTAAAATGCTAATTAAATAAAGATACAAATTGTAAATTATGGTAAAGAAACCAGGAATGAATTCTACTACTTTTTTCTCGTTCAGAATGTATTAATTCCGGCCACTGGAGACCCCCAACGATGGAGGATTGCTGCGTTTGGCAACCAATATAAAGCAAGGAGGTTCATCATAGTTGCTGTATGACTGAATAAAGGTACGGTCACACGTCGCTACTTTTGCAGCGCTGCAGTACAAAAAACTGCGCAACTCTCGTACTGCGACGTGTGAACAACGGTGCAACCCGAAAAGTAGCGTAGCGGCTGCCGAACCTGCTGCCCGCTACTTTTTCATGCTGCGCGCAACTTAAAAGTAGCGACGTGTGAACAGGGTTCTCAGGGTTGCAGCCGCAGCATTTTTGATATTGAATTTGTTGAAACTTTTGCCGCGGTTGCAACCAGTGTTGCCACCCAAATGTGTCAATGATACTTTTATTGTTTTGATATATTTTAATGTTAATGTGATGAAAATAAATTATTTGTAACAGTTATTAAGTATACAACACAGTCTGAGCATAATTGCTGACGATATAATTCACTTTTTAAATTTTCCGTAGCGTAGTTCCAAACAGGAAGGTTCCCAACATTGATTACGTGAATATGCTGTTGGTTATCATTTAAGTATATAGGCGTTTTTAAAACCTTTATAGTAAAAATAATGTAAATTTCTGAATACTAGCTACGACAAAAAAGCAAATAATAGATAAGGAGGCTTTCGCATGAATTTCTTAATAATGCGAATATAACCACAAAATGTATATTGAGAAGTCAACACGGAGACGGAAACCTGCAGCATGACTGCGGCTGCAAAAGTAGCGGCTTGCGTGTGAACAGGCTCGCAACCTCCAGTTGCAACTTTTGCAGCACTCGGGTTGCGCAGCACGAAAAGTAGCGTGCAGCTCGCTACTTTTGGCTTACGTGTGAACACGACACGCAACTTTTGCAGCTGCAGTACAAAAGTTGCGCTGCAAAAGTAGCGATGTGTGACCGTACCTTTACTTTGGTGGATTACGGCAACGATGGTGATGGGGCTAGTTAAGCAGGTGGTATGATGAAAGTGGTAACGGTGACGATGGTGTAATGCAGAGGTACTAACGTGGTGGTGGTGGTGATGATGGTAGTGTTAGTAATGGTATACTGATAATGATGGTATAATGAAACTAGTGATGATGGTGTAATTAAGTTCGTGGTTGCAACGATATAATGAAGTTGATTGTAATAATGGTGTATTGAAGTTGGTCGTTGTGATGTCATGAGTGTGGTGCGACGGTGGTGCTGATGATGTAATGCTGGTTGCAAACGGCATAATGCTGGTTGCAAACGGTGCAATGCTGGTTTCAATGTGTAATGCTGTTTGCAAATAATGCAGTGTTGATTGCAACAGTGCAATGTGGTTGCAAACAGTGCAATGCTGGTTTCAAAATAGTTGAATATTGTATGCAAACGTACATTGTTGGATTGTAAACGGCAAACGCTGGTTTCAATGTGTAATGCTGTTTGCAAATAATGCAGTGTTGATTGCAAACAGTGCAATGTGGTTGCAAACAGTGCAATGCTGGTTTCAAAATAGTTTAATATTGTATGCAAACGTACATTGTTGGATTGTAAACGGTGCAATGCTGGTTTAATGTGTAATGCTGTTTGCAAATAATGCAGTGTTGATTGCAAACAGTGCAATGTGGTTGCAAACAGTGCAATGCTGGTTTCAAAATAGTTTAATATTGTATGCAAACGTACATTGTTGGATTGTAAACGGCGCAACGCTGGTTTCAATGTGTAATGCTGTTTGCAAATAATGCAGTGTTGATTGCAAACAGTGCAATGTGGTTGCAAACAGTGCAATGCTGGTTTCAAAATAGTTGAATATTGTATGCAAACGTACATTGTTGGATTGTAAACGGCGCAACGCTGGTTTCAATGTGTAATGCTGTTTGCAAATAATGCAGTGTTGATTGCAAACAGTGCAATGTGGTTGCAAACAGTGCAATGTGGTTGCAAACAGTGCAATGTGGTTGCAAAGAGTGCAATGCTGGTTTCAAAATGGTTGAATATTGTATGGAAACGTACATTGTTGGATTGTAAATGATGCAACGCTGGTTTCAATGTGTAATGCTGTTTGCAAATAATGCAGTGTTGATTGCAAACAGTGCAATGTGGTTGCAAACAGTGCAATGCTGGTTTCAAAATAGTTGAATATTGTATGCAAACGTACATTTGTTGGATTGTAAACGGTGCAATGCTGGTTTCAATGTGTAATGCTGTTTGCAAATAATGCAGTGTTGATTGCAAACAGTGCAATATGGTTGCAAACAGTGCAATTCTGGTTTCAAAATGTTTAATATTGTATGCAAACGTACATTGTTGGATTGTAAACGGCGCAACGCTGGTTTCAATGTGTAATGCTGTATGCAAATAATGCAGTGTTGATTGCAAACAGTGCAATGTGGTTGCAAACAGTGCAATGCTGGTTTCAAAATAGTTTAATATTGTATGCAAACGTACATTGTTGGATTGTAAACGGTGCAATGCTGGTTTAATGTGTAATGCTGTTTGCAAATAATGCAGTGTTGATTGCAAACAGTGCAATGTGGTTGCAAACAGTGCAATGCTGGTTTCAAAATAGTTGAATATTGTATGCAAACGTACATTGTTGGATTGTAAACGGCGCAACGCTGGTTTCAATGTGTAATGCTGTTTGCAAATAATGCAGTGTTGATTGCAAACAGTGCAATGTGGTTGCAAACAGTGCAATGCTGGTTTCAAAATAGTTAAATATTGTATGCAAACGTACATTGTTGGATTGTAAACGGTGCAATGCTGGTTTCAATGTGTAATGCTGTTTGCAAATAATGCAGTGTTGATTGCAAACAGTGCAATGTGGTTGCAAACAGTGCAATGCTGGTTTCAAAATAGTTGAATATTGTATGCAAACGTACATTGTTGGATTGTAAACGGTGCAATGCTGGTTTCAATGTGTAATGCTGTTTGCAAATAATGCAGTGTTGATTGCAAACAGTGCAATGTGGTTGCAAACAGTGCAATGTGGTTGCAAAGAGTACAATGCTGGTTTCAAAATGGTTGAATATTGTATGCAAACGTACATTGTTGGATTGTAAATGGTGCAATGCTGGTTTCAATGTGTAATGCTGTTTGCAAATAATGCAGTGTTGATTGCAAACAGTGCAATGCTGGTTTCAAAATAGTTGAATATTGTATGCAAACGTACATTGTTGGATTGTAAACGGCGCAACGCTGGTTTCAATGTGTAATGCTGTTTGCAAATAACGCAGTGTTGATTGCAAACAGTGCAATGTGGTTGCAAACAGTGCAATGTGGTTGCAAAGAGTGCAATGCTGGTTTCAAAATAGTTTAATATTGTATGCAAACGTACATTGTTGGATTGTAAACGGTGCAATGCTGGTTTCAATGTGTAATGCTGTTTGCAAATAATGCAGTGTTGATTGCAAACAGTGCAATGTGGTTGCAAACAGTGCAATGCTGGTTTCAAAATAGTTGAATATTGTATGCAAACGTACATTGTTGGATTGTAATCGGCGCAACGCTGGTTGCAAACGGTACAATAGTTTCAACAGTGTAATGGTTGTTACAGTGGCTTACAAATACTGTATCTGTACTCATGGTATCCAAAATGTTATTTTCTGCATTTAAATGCGGTATAATCTCCTGGCGTGATATATCAGATTACAGTATTTTCCCACTGGCTCTGCAACTTCAATGGAGACTGTTATATAGTGTTTAAAATACTACAAAGGTGGCAGTAAAAGCTTATATACTCCAACAAATCCTATTCCACACAGTCTTTGACTAGGAAACAACTTGGTCTCGCCAGAATATTAATTCGGATCTGCAAAGTGAAAAGACAATGTTTTCATTTAATTAATGGTGTATTCATATACACTGCTACACACATTAAATAAAAATAATTTAATTTATTATTTCCATGTTAATACATATTATTAAATACATTTAATTTCCAAAATTTCACATTTTCCTTCCCTCCCGCCTATTGAGTCTGTTCCAGCATTCAATAGCCGCAATGATGCAATTTGACAAATACTTTATTACTTCTTACTTCTCTTTCCCTTTGCAACTCTTTCTTCCTCCGTTCAACAGCACTTTCCTTAATAACGTTTCCTTTTTCCTATTTTTTTTTGTTTCATTTCCTTCGCTTTTAATCACTCTCGTTTTCTTTGTTAGTATTGTTCAACTCTCCTTCATTTCAGACAATATGCAAAAATGGCGACATAAAACTCACAACACAACAAAGAGCCGTGTCTGTATGTATCCCGCTCTAGCACAGACGCAGCTGGAGTTTCACAACCTGCAGGTCGCGACCTGGAGATACAATCAGCAGCTCTACCTTGAGAGCAGTAATCCCTTTCAATCATCAGCTTTCTCTCCTGCAAAACTATGCACGCTCGGATATTCTCGAATTCAATATCGATACTTGCATGTTCCACAACATGGCATCATTGTGTGGCTCTGGTGGACGGGTCACGACTGTCTTTTGTTCGTTTTCGCAATCCACTGAACTAGAGAACAACATCTGGAACAAATCACAATCGTCATTGTTTCCTTGTGATACAGCTGATGTTCAGATTTGTGTCCGGCTGCAGAGACGCCAACTGTAACAATCTCCCACGCTGGGCGTGTATTATTCCCTTTAAAGCGGAGGTTTCAAAGTGGGCGTAACCCTTGCAGAGGAAAGACAATTCAATTCATTTTACTCCCACGTTTATGACAATACAAAACATGAACTGTGGCAATGAATATCACGTCGATATATAGATTCAGAGAGTAGGGTAACATAATATTGTTCAGGGAAGGGATAAGTGAAATTACTAATCCATGTAATAAATATAGAAACAAACCAAAATATTTCACTAATATTTTAGTAACCTGAAACTTAATGCCACTTTTCAATATATACCCGCCCCTTTTCATATATGGGCTATTTCATATGAAATCGATCAGTAAAAAACCTCGCACTTTTTTATATTCTAATTTTTTTCCTTTTTTTATACAAGGTGCTGAGGAGAATGCATTTTCAAAAATATACTATCGAAAGTCAAACGGTTTTCGTATTGCTGAGCGAGAAATTTAGCGTATTTTATAAAAAACAAGCCTCTTTCAGCGCTCAGAACTCTGGAACCATTTACTGCAGAACATTGAACGAGAGCTTATTTTGAAGCTGACATTTGGTAGGTTATGTTAAGAAGTAATCCTTATTTTTATTGTACACAGAGACAGAGATAATCTGATTTTACTTACTTTTAGGCTTTTTGTCCATTTGTAAAAATGGACAAAAATATTGAGAAAATAACCTTGCATTATTAAGAGGAATTCGGCATTGTTTGCTTAGTGGTATGGCAATAAGTTTCGAGGGTATTAAAGAGAATATTTTCACACACCTGGACTTGAACGGCGCAGTACCGCACGCACTGGCCGAGAGCTGAAGATAAGCGAGCGTTGGGCGTCATTTTACTCCTGTGTTTATGAAAACTTGTGATACAGCTAGCCCAGCTATGAGCTACTAGACGAAACATCACGTGTTTGTCTCCTGGCCTTGCTTGCTTCGGCTAGCTCCCGTCTCACAGTCAGCTGGTTAGTTCACGCGCGTACTATTTATTTTCTTTATTTGATATTTTCAATATTTTCCTGTCAATATACCATCAGTAAAAATTATGTGTTTATTTGTACTTTCAATGCAGAATCGAACTGTATATTTTTAAAATATTTTTTCCTTGGCAAAGGCGTCTTAATGAGGAAAAATCTAAATTTCTCCATTTCCATAAAAAGTAACAAAATCTGTTTATATGTCAATATAAACTGTAATTTCTCAGCATCAAAATAAACCATGAATTTGATTATTGGGTGAAATGGTTTCGGAGCTATAACAGTTTAAAGTTGCTAATTTTATGAAAATACGACAAATTTAAATATTTTTAATTTAAACACTATGATGTTCTGATGCCTCAAACTTTGCACAAAGCTTTGTACCACAGTTCTCTCGTACAAAAAAGTTTCATTATATTTAGAAATTGTAAGGTCAATTTTCTCTATATTTCTGTCGATTTGAGATGGAACAGCTCATATACTTTTGTTCAATCGTTCTACATTCTTAATAAGTCCTGCAGAGTGGAAATCTATCTCGATGTCGTAGTCACTCTTGAACTCTTGTTTTCACTTGATCATTTTAATGAATTTTATTCTTCTGAGGACGTTGTTCATGGACTGTAAGGAAATAATACAGAATCTCACAGCCTAGATACAGTCAGTATCTTATAAGTACCTACGTAAGACTACCAAACATGACACAATTGCCTATCACCAGCGACAAGGCAAAAATAACTATACTCTAAAATAGAAAATATTGCAATGATAGATGCACCTCATTGGTGGAAATTCAACAGATTCTTACAGTCAATTGGTAAATCGGTATATGACTGAAAAAAATTACTAAAATCAGATTTTTACATAAGAAAACGTAGTCTCTGTCAATCGTAAGATGTGGTATTTATAAAATACAATAGAATCTCTATTATCCATGGTAATGAAGGGGGTGAGCTGAGCTGTTAATGGAAAAAATCGGATAATCCGTACCATAGAAAACTTTCATAAATTAAGTGTTGCATAATGCAGTTTCGTGATTTTCTCCGTGGTCATGTGTTTTAACATATTACGTAGTGGATCAGAAGTTTTAAGTATAACACCTCTGTTGGAAAGAGTGCGTGAAGAAAGAATGATGCTGAAACTGATCAGGAAGAGAAAAAGGAATTGGCTGGGTCACTGACTGAGAAGAAACTGCCTACTGAATGATGCACTGGAAGGAATGGTGAACGGGATAAGATTTCGGGGCAGAAGAAGATATCAAATAATAGACGACATTAAGATAAATGGATCATATGCGGAGACTAAGAGGAAGGCAGAAAATAGGAAAGACTGGAAAATGCTGGGTTTGCACTGATAGAAAATTATGAATGAATGAACGAACAAACGAATGTATGAATGAAAGATTGTCAGTGACTGGTTTTCAAGGGTCAAGGAAACTTCCTATGATAGATTTCTGTGGAAAGATAGGAAAAGTGTAGGTCTCATGTTATAGATTTAAGTAGTTTATACACTTTATCCTTGTTTTTTTTTTATTAAATCCCGCACAGTTGTAACTCTAATCTCATATTCCGATGTGAGATGAACCACAGTTCCTCTTTTCCAAAACCACTCAATTATATGCACTTCTCTTCGATACTTAGCACAACATGTATTCTTTTGGAACTTCTGGAAGACGTTTTGCAGAGAAATTAAACAGGTCACTCGAACAGTAGATCATACTGTGTAAGGGCAGAGGCTTGTAATATCACTCTCTATAAAAAAAAATACGTGCTAATGTATATGATTATGTCTCGTGACCAGAATATTGTACGAAATGGAACTATAAAAATTGGAGATTTATCCTTCGAAGAGGTGGAAAAATTCAAATATCTTGGAGCAACAGTAACAAATCTAAATGACATTCGGGAGGAAATTAAACGCAGAATAAATATGGGAAATGCCTGTTATTATTCGGTTGAGAAGCTTTTGTCATCTAGTCTTCTGTCAAAAAGTCTGAAAGTTAGAATTTATAAAACAGTTATATTACCGGTTGTTCTGTATGGTTGTGAAACTTGGACTCTCACTTTGAGAGAGGAACAGAGATTAAGGGTGTTTGAGAATAAGGTTCTTAGGAAAACATTTGGGGCTAAGAGGGATGAAGTTATAGGAGAATGGAGAAAGTTACACAACGCAGAGCTGCACGCATTGTATACTTCACCTGACATAATTAGGAACATAAAATCCAGACGTTTGAGATGGGCAGGACATGTAGCACGTATGGGCGAATCCAGAAATGCATATAGAGTGTTAGTTGGGAGGCCGGAGGGAAAAAGACCTTTGGGGAGGCCGAGACGTAGATGGGAAGATAATATTAAAATGGATTTGAGGGAGGTAGGATATAATGGTAGAGACTGGATTAATCTTGCTCAGGATAGGGACCAATGGCGGGCTTATGTGAGGGCGGCAATGAATCTACGGGTTCCTTAAAAGCCAGTAAGTAAGTAATGTATTGTGCAGTACTCGATATTTTTTCTGCAACAGAACAGGAGAGTATGACAAGGATAATCCAACAATCGGTTAATAGGATGATGGATAATCGGGGTTCTACTGTAATCAAATTCAATGATTCTGTATGACCAAAAATTAACCTTTACGTAAATCAAATCAAATTAAATTAAATTTTGACCCGTCTTGTCAATACAATAGCGAAAACAAATCCCATAGCAGACAAACGAAAGAAAAACCAACCCTGAACCCTGTGTGTCCCACTTCGGAATGAACTGGACTCGACACGTGGATCAGAAGCATCGCAGGATGTTTACTGTGCGGTCCGTCCCGGCTGCCCACGGGGTGCTGTTATTAATGCACATTAAACTTGCTCGTCCCACGATCCGAGCCAACACGTGGGCCGCTGATTAAAATATTGAATACGAAATGAAGTGCCAGGCTCGAGGCACACGAGCGCGTGATGAGTATCTCATTATCGCTGAAATACGCACATGCGTCCAAGACGTCTTACTACGGCCTCAGTGCTACATGATCAGACTGTTCTTCGACTGAACTATGCAAAACTGTTGTAGATGTGACACTCCTTACTAGTTCAGGCATGAGAGCCTCAATTACCCAACACCATATTATCGCGACAAGCGTCCGAAGACATCGCCGGAGACGTGTCAAACGTCCGAAGACATCGACAGAGCCGTGTCAAACGTCCAAAGACATCTCCGAAGTCCTGTCAAACGTCCGAAAACATCTCCGGAGTCGCGTCAAGTGTCCGAAGACATCGCCGGAGACGTGTCAAACGTCCGAAGACATCGACAGAGCCGTGTCAAACGTCCAAAGACATCTCCGAAGTCCTGTCAAACGTCCGAAAACATCTCCGGAGTCGCGTCATCCGAAGACATCGCCGGAAAAACGTCCGAAGACATCGACAGAGCCGTGTCAAACGTCCAAAGACATCTCCGAAGTCCTGTCAAACGTCCGAAAACATCTCCGGAGTCGCGTCAAGTGTCCGAAGACATCGCCGGAGTCGTGTCAAACGTCCGAAGTCATCTCCGGAGCCGTGTCAAACGTCAAAAGACATCTCCGGAAACGTGTCAAACGTCAAAAGACATCTCTGGAGTCCTATCAAACGTCCGAAGACATCTCCGGAGTCGAGTCAAACGTCCAAAGACATCTCCGGAGCCGTGTCAAACGTCCGAAGACATCTCCGGAGCCGTGTCAAACGTCCGAAGACATCTCCGGAGTCGTGTCAAACGTCCGAAGACATCGCCGGAGTCGTGTCAAATGTCCAAAGACATCTCCGGAGCCGTGTCAAAAGTCCGAAGATATCTCCGGAGTCGTGTCAAACGTCCAAAGACATCTCCGTTGTCATGTCAAACGTCCGAAGACATCGCAGGAGTCCTGTCAAGCATCCGAAGACATCGCCGGAGTCGAGTCAAGCGTCCGAAGACATCGCCGGAACCGTGTTAAACGTCCGAAGACATCGCCGGAGCCGTGTCAAACGTCCGAAGACATCTCCGGAGCCGTGTCAAACGTCCGAAGACATCTCCGGAGTCATGTCAAACGTCCGAAAACATCTCCGGAGTCGAGTCAAACGTCCAAAGACATCTCCGGAGCCGTGTCAAACGTCCGAAGACATCTCCGGAGTCGTGTCAAACGTCCAAAGACATCTCCGGAGTCGTGTCAAACGTCCGAAGACATCGTAGGAGTCCTGTCAAGCGTTCGAAGATATCTCCGGAGCCGTGTTAAACGTCCAAAGACATCTTTGGAATCGTGTCAAACGTCCGAAAGCATTGTCGAGTCCTGTCAAACGTCCGAAGACATCTCTGGATTCGTGTCAAACGTCCGAAGACATCTCTGGAGTCGTGTCAAACGTCCGAAGACATCGCCGGAGTCGTGTCAAACGTCCGAAGACATTGCCGGAGACGTGTCAAACGTCCAAAGACATCTCCGGAGTCGTGTCAAGCGTCTGAAGACATCGCTGAAGCCGTGTAAAACTTCCGAAGGCATCGCTGAAGTCGTGTCAAGCGTCCGAAGACATCGCCGGAGTCGTGTCAAACGTCCGAATACATCGCCGGCGTCATCTGAAATGTCCGAAGATATCGCTGAAATCGCGTCAAACGTCCGAAGACACCGCCGGAGTCGTGTCAAGCGTCCGAAGACATCGTCGGAGTCGAGTCAAACGTCGGGGATATCGCTGGAGCCGTGTCAAACGTCCAAAGACATCTCCGGAGCCGTGTCAAACGCCCGAAGATATCGCCGGAGTCGTGTCAAACGTCCGAAGACATCGCCGAAGCCGTGTCAAACGTCCAAAGACACCTCCGGAGCCGTGTAAAAGGTCCGAAGACATCGCCGGAGTTGTGTCAAGCGTTAGAAGACATCGTCAGAATCGCGTTATGCCTTTGTTTTTCTGAACCGACGCATGGGACGTGTGTCTCATGGAATTTCGCTAGATGTCTGTAAGAGTCCTAATGAATTCGTGGAAAGACGTCTCGGGGTTGCATGAAATGACGGAAAATATTTTTAAATTGACAAGACATCGTAAACTTTCCCTGAAATTGTATGAAATGTAGAACATTCATTTTGGTCGTAGCGTGAAAATCATTGCCGTAAATATACACAATACCAAGAGATTTTTCTGAAGGCATACAGAATGTCATCATTGCACAATGAAGTTGCAAGAAATGTCTAAAATATACAATTGAATCGTACGCAATATCAAAAAGGTGCAATACAGTTTCACGTAGTCTAAAAATTCACATTCCACTTGCAAGGAATCCACAACGTATTATTATGGTTCTAGGAAATGCCAAAAAACACTATGCAGTCGCATGGAATGCCAAAAATCCAGAATAGTTGCACGAACAGCCAAAAATCCACATTTCAGTTACACGAGATTTCAGAAATGCAGTTATACGAAATGTCAACAATGCAGACTGAAGCTATAGAGAACCCCAAATATCTAATTAAAAATTAAATAACGTAAAATATCTAGATTGTAGTGCCATCTTTACTGACAGAGATGTAAAAGACTCTTAGGAGTTACACCAAATGTCAAAGGCTGTCGGTGGAATCTTATAGATTGACAAATGAACATTCTGGATATGCATCAAATGCCATATTCCTGAGGTAAAATTCCATCGAGTGATAAATTGAAAGGCTAATTAACACGAAATGAATTCAAAATTTTCCAGATTTCTGTAGCATTTTTTTTAAATTATATCCAATAATTATTTAATAATAGATCTCAATGGAATTATAAGACATTTCACTGAATCTAATAGATTTATTAAGAATAGTTAATCTCCGATGAAAGGTTGTTCCATCTTTCAGCATTGTTTTAATTCCTCCTGCATTTCTATTGAACTGTAGCGGTCCTAACTGGATTTATACGGCACTGGTTACATATTTAGTTCGAAACGCTGTCGTTGCATTTTGGTGAATGCGAAATGGCATTTCCCGGATTCCTATTCACTGCGTTTGGTCCCGCTGCCTCTCGCTGGGTTTCCAGTTGGAGTACCGCTGCCCAGGGCGATCTTTGTATGCTCACAGCGGGTTATAAACCACTCCACCATTGTCTCCGCACGACGATGGTCGTAGTTCAACACTGCGGGCACACGCTCGCCTGATAATTGACATGTGTTACATGCGAGATCGCGGGCACCGCCGTAAAATCAATGGTCGATGTTCCAACGTACAGCCCCGTCCGTTTATTTGAAGTCGTCTGTTTGTTTTGGTCTGTATTTTTGGATGTTTCAGCATTTTTTGTGTATAGTTTATATTTCACCGGTTTGCTGTAATGTAGCATACCATGTAAGCTTATTTTTCAGGTAATTTGTTACATATTACTGCTTTTCTTTTCCATGTATATATAATAAATGCTATTATTAAAAGCAATTGAATGTATTATTATTACTTACTGGCTTTTAAGGAACCCGGAGGTTCATTGCCGTCCTCACATAAGCCCGCCATTGGTCCCTATCCTGAGCAAGATTAATCTAGTCTCTACCATCATATCCCACCTCCCTCAAATCCATTTTAATATTATTTTCCCATCTACATCTCGGCCTCCCCAAAGGTCTTATTCCCTCCGGCCTCCCCAAAGGTCTTATTCCCTCCGGCCTCCCAACTAACACTCTATATGCATTTCTGGATTCGCCCATACGTGCTACATGCCCTGTCCATCTCAAACGTCTGGATTTAATGTTCCTAATTATGTCAGGTGAAGAATACAATGCGTGCAGTTCTGCGTTGTGTAACTTCCTCCATTCTCCTGTAACTCCATCCCTCTTGGCCCCAAATATTTTTCTAAGAACCTTATTCTCAAACACCATTAATCTCTGTTTCTCTCTCAAAGTGAGAGTCCAAATTTCACAAACATACAGAACAACCGGTAGTATAATTGTTTTATAAATTCTAACTTTCAGATTTTTTGACAGCAGACCAGATGACAAAAGCTTCTCAACCGAATATTTATTTATTTAATTAATTTAATTTATTTATTTATTTATTTACTTATTTATTTACTTATTTACTTATATACTTACACATTCACTTACCTGTTTACTTATGTAGTTATTTATTTATTTATTTATCTATTTTTTATTTATTTTTTTATTTATTTATTTAATACTTTACACTTGAGCTACATTAGGCATTGCAGCCCGAAAGAGCAGAAGGTCGTGCTCGGGCGCAGTTCAGATCAGTTATACAAAATATATCACAAAATTAAGAGAGTTCATTGAGCACAATAACTTTAATAAATGGTAAAATACATACAGCATGTAATAATAGAGACTATATACTCGTACAAATAGAAAATACAAAAGTACATGAATATTAGAGTATCAATTCTTAACTCAATTAGCTTAAACAATTAAATAATTAATCTGATTTGTTTTTTAAATCTATGTGTGTTAAGTGTACTTAGCTCAGGGTAAGCTCTAATTAATGCATTATACATTTTGGGTCCAATATTCATGCTGTGTTTTAATCCAGCAGTTCTGTGGCATTAGGGAGTATTTAGAAAAAAAACTGTAGTTTTGTCTCGTATGACATTCATGAGGATCAAATTTAAATTTATTGTGAATAATAGCAGGCATTTCCTATATTTATTCTGCGTTTAATTTCCTCCCGAGTGTCATTTATATTTGTTACTGTTGCTCCAAGATATTTGAATTTTTCCACCTCTTCGAAGGATAAGTCTCCAATTTTTATAGTTCCATTTCGTACAATATTCTGGTCACGAGAAGTGGCTAGCGAGAAATTTGTTTTACATGAACAAAATATAGAAAAAGTTTCCGTAAGTGGCTTGTCATCTAATGCTGAATATGCTTTTGGTGTCGTCAGATCGTGTCATAAGCAGTTTCACAAAAAAAAAAACGCGAAAGAGAAGTGGAACTATACTCAATAAAGTTCTTTAATACTGAATCGAATTTTGCGCGGCCAGATATCGTAAAAGGATCACTTTGCGTCGTGATGAATTTGGGGAGTTACAGTACAGTAAGTGGAGAAAGACTTCTAATCATCGCAGAAAGCCTGAAGTGGAAATGGGGAGGGCACGTGGTAAGGATGGACCACAGACGATGGACGCACAGACTGACATTGTGGGATCCCAGGATCGGCAGAAGAAGAGTGGGACGCCAGACAACTAGATGGGCCGATTTCTTCAAGAAGAAGGCAGGACCACATTGGACGAGCAGTACAAGAGACAGACAGCTATGGAGAAATCTAGAAGCCACCGTCCTCAGTGTATAGTGTGGTGCGAATCTTACAAGTGCATATAGTGTTTGTGTACATAGAACACTCCTTAGGATCGGCTCACCTAACGAGTGAAGTCTACTGAGCCAAGCTCTGTCAATCAGCAGGCCCTTGCCCTTACGGGATCTAGTAGGCTAAATTTATTATTTATTATTATTATTTATAAGTGGAGAAATCTGGTCCCGCTATGGATTTTTCAATGACAAATCTCAGGTCTGACCGGGTTTCGAACCCGGACTGCCTGCTTGACAGGTTGGTCTGCACCACAGACATAAGTTACATCGGTTTTAGCAGACGTTACATCAAACATGTCACAGAGGTGTCCATGTATATATGAATGAAGTCTTTTGAGCAACTCCAGTTTGCGAGCCACTGGGTTAATACTTTACTGGTGACCCTTATCTGAAAGGCCACGAGAAACGGAGCAAAATCTTTATCTGAGAGTGATGACTAATGTTGGTCAGGCACAGTTTAACGTTCACTTCCTCTGCTATGATATACGAGCTACAGTTTAAGAAGATATCTATGTTTCTCAGATGGAAGAACTCTGTTGTCACTCTCCCGATAAGAGAGCAAATACATATAGGCTACTCCACCATTCTATCAACTTGTCAATTACCACCAAACATCTACTATTTATCCACCTAGCTGCCTAACAATCCACTTGTCCACACCTGTGGAGTAACGGTCAGCGCGTCTGGCTGCGAAACCAGGTGGCCCGGGTTCGAATCCCGATCGGGGCAAGTTACCTGGTTGAGGTTTTTTCCGGGGTTTTCCCTCAACCCAATAGGAGCAAATGCTGGGTAACTTTCGGTGCTGGACCCCGGACTCATTTCACCGGCATTATCACCTTCATATCATTCAGACGCTAAATAACCTAGATGTTGATACAGCGTCGTAAAATAACCCAAGAAAAAAAAACAATCCACTTTCCGCCAGGGTTTAAGCCACAGTCGCATTTCGCTACTCAACTTCGAAAAATGCAACAAACTTTCAATGTAAATTTAATGCGACAACCACATTGAACTTCAGAAACGAAGATGGTAATGGAGAAAATGAAATCAGAGATGTGTTTGAACTAATCGGAATTTAAATTAAATGCTAATGGCATGGGCAATGTTCAAAAAGGTATTGAGCAATAGATGTTCAGGAATTGATTTCAAAGAGTTGGTGTAATTCATGTAAGTTAAGTGAACAATTTCTTCTAATTGATTTAAATAATTCCATCGCATACTGTAAATTGTGAGCGAGGATTTAGTTGCATGAATCTTGTAAAAACCGCCTTTCAGTAAAAGGAGTTAGCACTCTGCTAACAATAAATCTTGAAGGGCCTACTAATCAAGAATCTCAAATAGAATACCCGGCCCCGGAACAATTTTTCCCTCGAAATTATTCAAACCAACTTTACAGGGAGTTATACCTGAAAGCTTGATTTGCAAGAATCTCAAAGTTTAGAGTGCCCATAAAATAATATATTTTAATGTGACGTAAATTCAGCAGTAATTGATACTACATAAGTATATCTAGAGTGTGATAAGATGGATTGAAAGTAATAAAACTCCAAGAAACAAATTACATAGCTTTTTGTTTCTGCATACCGGTACTTCATTAATTTTATCTTACTGCACAATTATTTATAATATTGCACAAGAATTTCGCAATTTGCACAAATACAATTTTTCATTTGTGCATTTTTGCGCCAATTATTTATTTTCTAGCTTAAGAAAGGTTATGGATGGATTTTAGGATACTGTTACAGTTTCCTGGTATAATTTCAGCCCTGGATTGTACACACATTCCTACAAATCTTCATCCTTCTTCTTTTTAGAAATACCATATTTTTATATAATATATTTAAATCTAGTAATTAAGTCTATCAATACTTGAAATTCACACTGGAATATAATCATTTGCGCTTTTGTTTCCATTTTGTAAGATTTTAACATAACAGCACAAACAAATGCAACACGCAAACATAACAGCGCTCAAAGGCAAACAAATGCAACGCGAAAATATAGGAAACATTCGTTTCGATATAGAACATAGTAAGCGCAGTCGTTTTTAGATGTCGACTATAATCTTGGCAGAGGTATGGATGCTTTCCTTTCGTCATTTTGTAGAAACTGTGTATAGTCCGACCATCGGATCTGTGCCCCCGTAGATATGCGAACTGAACCTTAATTCCTTTTCAGCCTCGGCAATTCATTTCTCCCCCTGTATTCCTATTTCTCTCTTTTCTACCCCTCTCTCTTTCTCTCCCCCACTACTCACAATTTTGAGCCTTCTTGCGGGACAGTTTATTTGCACTTGCAGTCCAGTGTTGTCAACTCAACATGAATACTGTAGCACGGAGTGGCGAAAGAAATATTATTAAGTAAGTAATAGCATTTTGCATAAGTCAATCAGCGTCATTAGACCTACTTAAATTAAATTATGAATAAGTAATAATTAACCTTACAATATTATAAGCAATATTCAAGAGACATGACACTGTTTGACGTAAGTTTGACAACATCCCTATTCGGCAAGGTTCGTGGGCTGCTGTTTGACGTAGTGGGAGAGAAACGGGTGGAATGGGGTGAGTAGAGGCGTTAACTTTTCCAAGAACGACGACAGCGCTGAAGGGGCATAGATCCGATGGTCCGACAATACCACCACAGACTTTACCCTGGTTAAATGAGATGTAGGCTAGCCATGTTTAAGTAACCGATGATTATGAATGGTACACAGAAATTACATTTTAACCACGGTTACTGTTTAACAGCGGTTTCGTAACCTATAATTACTGCGTTTTAGTCGAGGTTGCTACACATCGTCATTAGACAACTACTTACGTTCCGCCATCCTGTCAACGAAAAAACTACCAACCAAACCATCTACGTATTTACCCATCTACCTATTAAATTACCCACTTCTCACATACTTACACACAGTGGCGTAGCATGAAATTTTGAGCAGGGGAAGCTAACTCAAGTTGTCTTTCATGTACATATGAGAAAACGTATTACAAAAATATAGTCTTAAAATAAATAGTAGTCAATGTCAAGCCAGCAGTCCGAAGATTGGTTGGAACCTCGTAAGTAACACCAATAAGGCATGACCTCAAATGGTAAAATGTGATTTCATGGTTTACACATATCTCTAACAAACAGACACGGTCATTTGTTTTTTAAATCGCACTTTTGTTCGTAAGTCAGTCTTGATAATAGAATTGTCCTAAAAATTCAAGTAAATTACTGTCAGAAACTGTTATTTCGCTCATTATTTATTATATCAGCCACAATGCACACTAACACTTCAACTGAACACAACTGACGAAAAGGGATAACTCGGAAACTTTCAATGTAAAAGCTAGCTTCTTCCGTGCCTTGCGAGCAGGGTAGGTTAGTTAGAAAGGGATGGAGAATCTGCGGGATGGGTTACACAGAAGAATGAGTGAAAAAAACCAGTCTGCTTGGAAGCTGGTGTGTGCAGGCTTCTTGTTTACTGCTGCATCACAAATCATCCTGAGCTGCCGCATCACAATATTTAACGCGTAAATATAAATTCTATTAAAATTAATAAATAATTTTGTTCATAAACTGCAGGTTTATTATGAAATTATTATTAACTGGGGAAGCTAAGCTTTTTAGCTTACATTGGCGCTACGCCACTGCTTACACAACCACCTATGCATTTATGACGCTACAAACTAATGATCTAACTTTGCACCTAAAAATTGAAACAGGAAATCTGTAGGCCTACAAAGTAATTAACAACACATTTTTAGCTTCAGAATATTAGCAGATTAAAGAAATGACACTTCTGAATAGTTCATTCTCTATTTGTGATATTCTTTTACCCTTAAAAATAAAGAAAAAATGTATTTTACTAATAACTTCAAATTAGTGTAACTCTGAAAATACTGAGATTAGAAAACTATACGACATCTTTTGCTCTGAATGTCTTAGGAAATAAGCTCCGTAAGTGGCGGTAAATCACCCTGTATATCAGTGTATTAAAGATTACATTATTTTTTCTATATTCTAGTACTTTCCAGGATTCCAATTCGTAAATCTTTAATCCAACCTGTGTTTTCTCGCTCTACTCGTATCTCCCTCCATCCCACATGATCGTCGGCGATGCGGTAGCTATCTTCACACCACCACGGCACTACCGTGAAAAATGCAGATTTAATTACGGAGCCTGCAGCAACCTTCTGGATGCTCGCACCAGGCACGAACTTTAACTAGTAGAACTGCGAAGTCAATGCCGATGTCAACTAACGGCTCGACTGCCGTCAATAATATCGAGAATGCTAGCGACATATTATCGATATCTCGAGAAGACAATAGATGTTCGTTTTTGAGCACTTAGAAGATACTGTAAAACTCGGGTCACACAGTGAATCCAATCACAGAGTGATGGCAAGTTCCTTAGTCAAAATTTCAGTTTGCCTTCAATATAGGCTAAATTCCTGATTTTAGTCCGAATTTCCAGCAATTTAATATTGGCCCAGAACAATAACTAAGGACCGTATTCATAGACATTCTTAGCGCTGACTTCCGGTGGATGATCAACGAACGTTTTTCGTATTCATAAACCAGTGTTAGCGATATGATATATAATATGTGATATGAGATATTATATCTGATATGTGATATGTGATATGAGATGTGATATGTGATATGAGATGTGATGTGTGATGTGTGATGTGAGATGTGATATGTGATGTGAGATATGATATGATATAGTGATATGAGATGTGATATGTGATATGAGATGTGATATGTGATATGAGATGTGATATGTGATGTGAGATGTGATATATGTGATGTGAGATATGATATATATATGATATGATAGTGATATGAGATGTGATATGTGATGTGAGATGTGATATATGTGATATGAGATGTGATATGTGATATATGTGATATGAGATATGACATATGATATGATATAGTGATATGAGATGTGATATGTGATGTGATGTGATATGTGGTGTGATATGTGATATGAGATGTGATGTGTGATATGAGATGTGATGTGTGATATGAGATGTGATATGTGGTGTGATATGTGATGTGTGATATGAGATGTGATGTGAGATATTATATGTGATGTGAGATATGATATATGATATGATAGTGATATGAGATGTGATATGTGATGTGAGATGTGATATATGTGATCTGAGATGTGATATGTGATATGATATATGTGATCTGAGATGTGATATGTGATATGATATATGATATGATATAGTGATATAAGATGTGATGTGATATGTGATATGAGATGTGATATGTGGTGTGATATGTGATGTGTGATGTGATGTGTGATGTGAGATGTGTGATATGAGATGTGATATGTGGTGTGATATGTGATTTGTGATGTGATATGTGGTGTGATATGTGATGTGTGATGTGAGATGTGTGATATGAGATGTGATATGTGATATGAGATGTGATATGTGGTGTGATATGTGATGTGTGATGTGAGATGTGTGATATGAGATGTGATATGTGATATGAGATGAGATGTGAGATGTGATATGTGGTGTGATATGTGATGTGTGATGTGAGATGTGTGATATGAGATCTGATATGAGATGTGATATGTGATATAAGATGTGATATGTGATATAGATGTGATATGTGATATGAGATGTGATATGTGATATGAGATGTGATGCGTGATATATGTGATATGAGATGTGTGATGTGTGATATGAGATGTGATGTGTGATATGAGATGTGATGTGTGATATGGTATGGTATGGTGTGATATATGATGTGGTATGATATGATATATGATATGAGATGATATGATATATGATATACGATACGAGATACGATAAGATATATTATATGATATATGACATGACATGATATGATATGATACATGATATGAATCCTGTACAAGTCAGTCGATAGCCGGGGCTAGTTTCGCACACTCGTAGGGCGGGCTAGCGAAATGTCTATGAATAGCACCCTAAGAGAATAAGGACTGTCTAACGAATTCAACAGATACTTTCTCCTTTTCCTGTGACACGTATATGAAGGGTTCAGAGCAATAGTGGGCCAAGCGCCATTTATTAAAAACGGAGAAAGCAAGGGTTAAACTTAAGTGAATACCATAGTTTAATGAAGATTGACATATCATTTAGTTTTAATGTGTATACTTTATCTTACTTGCTATATGTTTCCATAGAATTATGGTAATAACTTCATTTTAACCCTTGTTTTCTACGGTTTTAGTAAATGGCGCTTGGCCCACTATGGTTCTGAACCCTTCATATATTCAAATGAACCGATTCTCAAAATCATATGAAACGCGTCACAGTATATTGGTTACGACTACTAAGTCAGATGTAAGAGGTGATTTGGATTTGAAGAAAACAGCGCATTGGAAGCAAACAATAATCAAGGCGGGATATTGAACAAATATATTATATACATACAGCGTGATTCACGATAAATTACCATCCCTTACGGAGCTTATTTTCGAAGACATTCTGAGCAAAAAACGTTATATAAACTTTGTCTTAATTTCAATATTTTCAAAATATTTTGAAGAATCTGCAGAAAGTAATACAGGGACATCATTTTATTTTTACTTCAATTTTTATTGTACCTGCGTTTCTAAATGTACTTGAGACTCCCACCCCTTTCACTAATGTCCTTGCTAACGTCAGTCACACAAACTTACGGCCGCTGTTGCTACCAGTGAAATAAACAGTACAGAGTACAGTGTGTTTCAGAAATATGTTGCATTTTTCTATAGAAGAAAGAGCTTATATTATTGAAGTTTATTTTCACACAGGTATCGTGTGTAACATAACTGAATTTATCTGTGTGGACTGAGCACAAGTGAAGATTAGAGTTACCGAAAGTACGGTACCCTATAATATGGTACGGTACTTAACAGCATTATTTAAACAAGAGTTTTGTTTCACTGTTTGTAGGTATGAAGGACGATGATGGAAACTGGAATTACAATATAACCGAATGTGAACAACAGTTTTTTTTTTTCACAATTTCCTGATTAAATCATTGCAGAATATTTTCGTAGAAATGTCATTAATCTGGTAGGTAAATTTAGAGCAACAGAGTGTACAGAAAGGAAGAAAAGTGTAAGATGGCCAACAAAGGTGACAGAAGATGCTGTAGAATATGCTAGAGAAAGGATGCAGCGAGGTCCTAATAAGTCGGTCAAGAAGTTAGCTGTAGAAATTGGGGTTTCTTACGGAAGTGCTCACAAAATTCTCAGGAATAAATTAGGTTAGTAATATGCTGAATAAAGTAGATATTACATAATGAATATAACCGCCTGAAGAGTTGAGTTTGTGAAAAAACAATTGTTACTAGTCTACTGTTTTTTTTTAATAAAATACTGTAAAAGTGATGATCAAACTGAAAATCGTAATACTGTATTTCCCTGTAACATAAATGGATACACTACTTTTCTCTCCTCCTATAGCTAGTAAAATTATTTGTTTACATATTGCACTAGCAACTCCAAACTCCTGTAATGGAAGGGGGGAACAGTGTTTCCGAGTATAGCCGGGTTAATGTTAAAAATGTTGGTAAAAATAAAGTGATGTCCCTGTATAATGAGGTTACAGCTGCGTACCGAAATCAGTCAGAGAACGGTCCGAAACAGCTGTGTTTACATCTCCACCCCCTCCCAACTTTTCCCTGTACGACTGGTTGCTGTACTTTGAGTCGCAGGGTGCCCTTCCATGATCTAGGATAGCGTTTCTCAAACTTTTCTGAAGTGAGGACCACTTTTTTAAGTCAGAACAGTTCCGCGGACCACCTTACTCTTGTTCCCTTCGAAAGTAAATTTATAATTTTTGTACCATATTTTAATACCAGTATACTTATATTTTAAAATAGAATTAATTAATTAAAATTAATTTAATTCAATTAATTTTATATTAGTATTAGCTAATTAAGTTAATGTTAATAGAAGAAAGTTTATTTTCGTTTTGTTTTTAATAATTCAAGGCTATTAGAGTTTGGATAATCTTTAACTTATTAACTAAAAAATAAATAAATGTTGGTACTCACATTAGTGAGATGAATGAGCCTGTCGATTCGTACACAGTTGTTCTAGACCTATATTTGAATGACTAGATATTTCTTTAATGGCACTAGAATCATTGATATTAATATCTTCACACGCAGCTTCTGAACCATTAGCAGAGCCTAAATAAAGCGTATCATCACGTTCCTTTCTTTTCAAAGATCCGGATCGAAGCCAGATTTTCATTATGTATAATGAGCACTATTTAACAGAGACATAGACAACTACTAGTGTGTATCACATGAGAAAGATTTAAAGTCATAAATACATGAAAAGATTCGGTACTTTGGTCCTGTGTTATGAATTCGGATGGCCCCTGGCTGGGTTACAGGTGCAGTACCAAAAGTGCAGGGAAAAGATGGCGAGAAACACTACGTTCATAGTGCTTTAAATCCCTCTTTTGTTGCTGAGAGAAGAGTGGGAAGTCAATAGACGGTTAAGTAATAAATTTCATAAAATGTCAGTAGCCTACTGGAAGAAAAAGTGAAAGCGATTGTCAGGTATAATTTCCAATCTCTGAGATTTTCAGCTATAATGTAATACGCAACTCGTTTGAATTTTATTTTTTCTTCTGTCTTTTTTCAAGGACCACAAGGCAGACCTCGAGGACCACAGGTGATCCGCGGACCATAGTTTGAGAAACGCTGATCTAGGACGATACCCAAGATTTCCTTAGGGATTTGCAGAATTTATCCAGCGTCGAAATCCAACGTAAGCGAGAATTGGCCCAACAATTTCGTCTGGTACCATATATCAGGGCTCGGAACCCTCCTTTTGCAAAGACTGCGGCAGTCCAACTCAATCTACAGACTTTTAACATCTTCCGGCATTCCTGTCCTGATAATGTTCTGTGTTTTCCCCCCCCCCTTATGTGGTAGTTATTAAGTAACGTCAATTTTCGTCTTTCTCCTTCAAGAATCTCTAGAGTTTCTTAAGTGGAACGGCGAAACTTCGAGTGAGACAAGTGGCCAACTGGCTTGGAGCTCACATATTCAGTTTTTTGAGCTCCAAACTTCCTTGCAAGGATCCGTTCGCGTAACTTTCAGTCTGAATGTTTCGTTCCCCCATTTCCTCAATTAACATTGATAAATCAGGGACAACGTTCTTTTACGTGCCATAAATTTACAACAAGGCTTTCGATCTTTACTTCTCTTACCGAAAGAAAACCATGCTAAACTAATGCTTTAGACCGAGACTGGACTTAACCAACCTCTGGGATCCAAAGAAGAACTGTACCGCTGCAAACAACACATATGTTATGAAACATCCTATACTAATTTAATGGTTTCACCATGTTTTACAACATAATTCCATAGTTTTAAAGCACCCATTAAAACTTCAATCACTATGTGTTTATCTTCAAATAAGTACAATCCCTGTTTCTAAGAAACCATGCGTTACAGAATATACATAAAAAAGAAACATTTGGATGCTTTTCTGCCTGCTTCTAAGAACTTTTTCCTCCTTTTTTACCATATATCTTTCCTGTTTTTAAGCTTACGCACTCCGGAAATACTGAAGTTAATAATTTATTCAGAGAAAACAAAGCCGTAGCATTAGACGGGGAACTACAGCTCTATTTATGCCGGAGATCCAGGTTTAAACCGCTGAGAATACAGATGGAACTTATAATGGACAAAGTGTTGAAAAAGTTTTCAGAATACTTGTATTTTCCCTAGCATATTTTACAAATTTTCATCCAAGATATCACCATTGCATAATCAACTATCTGGCCTTATGAATCAGCATAAGAAAATTTTCTTCGGCATATATGATCCCCATTGAACGGGTTACATCAGCTGTTTGTCTATGCGGATGACGTGAATGTGTTAGGAGAAAATCCATAAATGATTAGGGAAAACACAGGAATTTTACCGGAAGCAAGTAAAGAGATAGATTTGGAAGTAAATCCCGAAAACACAAAGTATATGATTATGTCTCGTGACGAGAATATTGTACGAAATGGAAATATAAAAATTGGAAATTTATCTTTCGAAGAGGTGGAGAAGTTCAAATATCTTGGAGCAACAGTAACAAATATAAATGATACTCGGGAGGAAATTAAACGCAGAATAAATATGGGAAATGCCTGTTATTATTCGGTTGAGAAGTTCTATCATCCAGTCTGCTGTCAAAAAATCTGAAAGTTAGAATTTATAAAACAGTTATAATACCGGTTGTTCTTTATGGTTGTGGACTCTCACTTTGAGAGAGGAACAGAGATTAAGGGTGTTTCAGAATAAGGTTCTTAGGAAAATATTTGGGGCTAAGAGGGATGAAGTTACAGGAGAATGGAGAAAGTTACACAACACAGAAATGCAAGCATTGTATTCCTTCACCTGGCATAATTAGGAACATTAAATCCAGACGTTTGAGATGGGCAGGGCATGTAGCACGTATGGGCGAATCCAGAAATGCATATAGAGTGTTAGTTGGGAGGCCAGAGGGAAAAATACCTCTAGGGAGGCCGAGATGTAGATGGGAAAATAATATTAAAATGGATTTGAGGGAGGTGGGATATGATGATAGAGAATGGATTAATCTTGCTCAGGATAGGGACCGATGGCGGGCTTATGTGAGGGCGGCAATGAACCTTCGGGTTCCTTAAAAGCCAGTAAGTTAGTAAGTTATATATGATCCCCATGACCGTTATAGTTGGTTTTCGTGAAGGGATCCGGCTAGTTATCAAAAACTGGGTTATTTAGCGTCGATGAAATTGGTGATAGCGAGATGGTATTTGGCGTGGTAACGCGAGGATTCGCCATAGATTATCTGACAATCGTCTTACGGTTGGGGAAAAACTCGGAAAAAATCCCAACTAGGTAATCACCCCAAGCTGGAATCGAACCCACTCCCGAAAGCAACTCCGAATCAGCAGGCAAACGCGCTACCGCCTGAGCCACGTCTGTGGCTAACAAAATAATTATTTCTGTAACTATTGTCAATAATAATTATACATAAACTTCATACTGCAGAAGGCCAATGTCTGTATTTATATCCTCTGCTTTCTAAGAAAACAATAAGAAAGCAATAGGTAAATAACACTATATGATCCTTTTATTCGCGTCAAAATTACCTTGCCGAATTTTAGTTGTCCTACGGCAATTTACAGTAATATCGCTTGTAACTCATGTTTCTAGTCATGAGAAATGTTTCTCGACCTACAATAATATTACATTTTCACTACGTCATACTACTTTTGACCAATAAAGCGGTACGGAACTACGTGTTTCAACCAATCATGGCTGCTTATCCTACAATTTTTATCACTTCCCTAGCATTCGTTTTTATCATCTCCCTAGCAATTATTTATTTGTTTGCCAACACAGTACTTTCAATAATTAATTGTACTTTTTAAAATGATTCATGTTTATTTCATCATCTTAAAAAAAAATTAGTATGTTTAACATTTTTTTTTTTTATTTTTACGATTTTTTTTTTTTCAATTCATAATGGTGGTAGTTCACTGTGCAGTGATGAAGCGTTTCTCTGATAACTCACAAACTTAACTTCTTCATGTTCTCTCTCTTTTATTTTATTGCTCAAACTCATGTTTACAATATCATTTCAACTTTCAACTACATTTATTTATTTAAATTTAATTTATTCATTTTTTATTTATTTTGTGTTAAAAGAAAATACTGATATTTGACCATTTTTTTAATGATTTTATTTTTTTATCAGACAATCTATCAAAGGTAGAGAAGTGATTTTGCATCATATTGTAGATATGACATGCATAAATAAACAAAAAAAAAATATCATCACGGAATGTTGGATAGTTCTTGAGTTATGTGGGAAACGCTTCATCACTGCACAGTGAATTGAATTTTTAAAAAATTATTATTTACATTTTTTTTTTCCCAAATCGTAAAAATATTTTTTTATATAGCAGGAGAACACATACTAATTTTCATTATTGTACAAGATACAGTAATGGAGAAAAAAAAGTCGAATGTTTCTAAAATTTTACTGCTGTAAGCTGTATCTAACCCCTTAATTGAAACTTTTCTATTTATCTTATTTATATTATTTAGGTTATGTTACAGCTTCTGCTGTATGAGGTTATGGATAGTCACGTATCAGAGATTGTTTAATTTATATTGATAAATGAAGTCAAATGCAACTGTTTTAATAAAAATGAAACTGAATCAACATAGTCTTCTTGACTGGTAATCGTCCATAGAGTTGAATGAAGATTGTACAGTTGGCACAACTGGTAACAAGAGAACAGCTGATCATAACATACTACTTACATCTAGCGGAATATCTGAAATTATGAGATGGTATAATAATACATTTTCAAGACAGTTTAATGTTACCACAGTCTAGTATATACAGTCACGAAACTTGAGTTTATGAGGGTACTAGGAACAATATACTGTGCAGGTACTATTTCGCATTGTTTGTGATGAGGCGATAGTAACGATCCTAGTGGATAGCAACTATCTATGGATGCATATTTACTACGTATTGAGCTTCGTAACTGTATATACTAGACTGTAGTATTACCTAGTAAGTCAATTAATATATTATTGTATTAGAGTACTTTATTTGTTATAATATTCATATACTTTCTTCTAATCGTGTAATAGTCAATTAAATCCCACTCGATTGTGATTTTCTCTAGATAAAACAAATTCTCTAGTGAGATTACTACAGATCAAAACCATCCCTTAACTAAAACCATCTTCGGAAAACGTATTATGTCTTTCTCGTGTTAAATGTTTATATTATCTCGTTAACATGTTTCTGCCTGTTATCGGCCATCTTCAGAAGTGATTGTTGCTGGTCTTGGCAGCTTTTGTTTTATTTCCTGTGGGGGTGTGTTTGTGTAGTGTAATGTGGAGTCAAAGAGCGTGTGTGTTCTGAAATTGAGTTGTGTCTTGAGAATTTCAATTGGATGTGTTTTTGTGTGTCTATATATATTTCGTATTGTTCTAGTGTGTTACGTAATGTAAAATTTAAGGGAAGACTCCACTGAAAATCATGAAAATTTTTCCAAATTTTTTTCAGCTATTTCACTTATTCAGAATTTATATTTTCATACCCCAAATGGATTCAGCTCAATTCTGATTACAAATACTCGTATGTTTACACTTTTTAAATTAAGGCTGAAAGGGGGCGTTGAATTTAAAGAGATGTCAAAATTGTTTTTCATCGAAGAATTCTTTTTTAAAATTTCTGATTACGAATATCTAGTAACTTTTTGTTGGCTCCCTGAAGTTACTAGATGAATGTAGCGGAGGAGAATATTAATTTACATAAATATTAATTTTATTTTCAAATCTATTTTTCTGTGTTCATTTTTGTTGATTCAACACCAACTTTCTTATCCCAAATATTAATCAATCTGGATGAAATTTTTACTGCAAGTATTCATGAGGTAGCTGCATGTTTCTATGCATTTATTTTGTAAGAAATGCTGCTAGTTCATTTTATTAAATATTTATAAAATAAACTAGTAGCATTAAGAAAAATATTAATGAAATAAACTAGCAGCATTTCTCACAAAATAAATGCATAGAAACATATAGCTACCTCATAAATACTTGCAGTAAAAATTTCATCCAGATTGATTAATATTTGGCATTGAATCAACAAAATCAACACAGAAATATAGATTTGAAAATAAAATGAATATTTATGTAAATTAATATTCTCCTCCGCTACATTCATCTAGTAACTTCAGGGAGCCAACAAAAAGTTACTAGATTTGTAATTAGAAATTTTAAAAAAGAATTCTTCCATGAAAAACAATTTTGACAGCTCTTTCAACTCCACGCCCCCTTCCAGCCTTAATTTAAAAAGTGTAAACATACGAGTATTTGTAATGAGAATTGAGGTGAATCCATTTGGGGTATGAAAATATAAATTCTGAATAAGTGAAATAGCTAAAAAAAAATTTGGAAAAATTTTCATGATTTTCAGTGGAGTCTTCCCTTAACACGAGAAAGACAGAATACGTTTTCCGAAGTGATAGTAGTGTTAAAAGTTGTGTAACCAAGATGTACTATGTATAAAACTATCTGTACCCATGATGTCAGTGTTGAAACTAATAACTTTGCAAAAACATTCCAACCCATATAACTACACGCCTACTGTGATTCAAATAATGTCATCTTAGTGGTGTTGAAAATCCGTCGAATTCAAAGCTATGGTAATCAAATATAATCTGCAATCCTGAAATCATAACGGAATTGACTATATAGACCAGTCACTACGCCGTATAATACAAAACTGTATTCTAAAAATGGCTGTGAAAGCTATTTTGTGTGGAATCTACCTATATAGTTTATATAAATTCAATATAGGAACAAAACCGTGCTTTTCACACACATAAAGGGCTATTCAATGTTATTATACGATGACGCAATTGATTATTATGAAATAATTGAACATCGTGCCATTCTATCGCCGGTTTAACTTTATGTACACTTCATACTCTTATTTCTGCTAAAGCATAAAATAATAACTGGAATATGGAAATATGGTTATACGCAATTATTCCCTGAATAATGCGCGACGGAAATGAACCGCAACGATTTCACAAAACTGCCGTCATGCGGCGCCGAGCAAAGCGCATATAGAAGGCTGTAGAGGGAAACAGCAATTGTTTCAGTCGATACATCTGGTAAACCTTACAAGGACCATTGAAACAAATCGATTCTTCAACCAAATGAAATACCATGGAGTGGAAAACTCAAATACCAAAACCATTAATAGTAGATGAGTATTTTTAATTAAATAAAATGCAATCTCCATGTTTGTAGTTATCTTTAGCTCTGTAAACGTCATTGCGGTCTCGATAGGTATTACGAAGATAAAAAAAAAAGCGAAATCCAAGCGGGAGCCTATATGCATTGTGGTTATCATGGTAACAAACCATAAATCAATTTATGTAACATCTCCCATTTGATGGCGCAGCGTGCAGTGCAAGATTGGTCTATGTGCCAATCAGATGTCGCGGCAAAACAAGGGAACAGGTGAGGGACAGATCCCATGTCATTGGCCACAACTTACCACGTTATGTTATAATTAGTGTTGAGAATTATATACACTAAAAACCCTAACATACAATGCAAATAATCACTTCAAAACGTTAAAATATGATCTTATACAGGGACGTAATTTTATTTTTACTAACATTTTTAATATTAACTTGCCTATACCTCTGGATCAACGCCGTTTGCTACCCCCTTCCACGACTGGAGTTCGATGATACTGGCGTTATAAACAAACAAATCACTTTACTAGGTATAGGAGGGAAGAAAAATAGTTCATCCATTTACGTAAACTAGGAAATATTGCGCTTTTGAGTTTGATCATTTTCATTAGGTTTTTGTTTAATCAAAATACAGTACAGTATTAACAATGAGTGTTTTTACTCACGAACTGAGCTGTCCACGTGGACGTATTCATTATGCAGTGTATATAAATACCAGATCACTTATCTGTAGCACGCTAAGTATACCTCTTCATAGAACATCTTGTTATTCATCATCTTTTACAATCCTCGCGTCAATGGAATTCCTTGTCACAAAGTATTATTGGCTGCAAGACAACAAACACCTTTAAGAACATCTTAAAAGATAACCTTATTAGCATTTCACTCCAATCATACTGATTTAAACTATCACTGACTACTTTGTTACTTTTTTCTTCAGACATCATCGTGATTGTGCTGTATTTTCAAAATTGTCTCATAATAATCTCTTTCTATTATCTAATATTATTTGAAATATATTAACATTCTATGTATTTTAGTTTAATTCTGCTACACAGTTTATTTCAATGTTTAATTAATAGTTCATACTATTTTGTTGTTTAATTCATAAATAACTCTTGTATACATGTAACTCTCATCTAAATCAAATTGTTGAATCCTTTGTAAGTTCATGCATATGTATATACACTTTTGCTGGTTGAGTGGAAGAGAAGGCCTCACGGCCTTAACTCTGCTGGCTAAAATAAAATAAATTATTATTATTATTATTATTATTATTATACTTATGTTATACTGTCTACAGCACATTAGCGTACAATACAGAGAATGAAGTTAACTTGAAAAATAATCATAATATGGATATTTAAACACATTTTTGAAAATGGTGACCGTTCATTTCGATACAGCTTCAGTTCTAATGTGCATATTATCGCACTATAGACTATTGTACCTAATTCCAATTACCAGTTTCGTTCTTCGTACTAGTAACTCATGTTGAAATAATTCTGTACCTACTCTATAAAAGAGTACCTTACGTACTGTGAATTCAATCTTCACTTCCGCCCGATCCGAAAAGATAAAATTACTCAGACATGCAATCTGCTGTCCGTCCAAGTGGTTATGTCGTCGGGTCGTAGAAAGGGAGGAAATCACGTGACAATTAATTACTTAACGAGGCCTTTTTATTTAAGTTATTTTAAACAGTTGTATAATATTACGTAGACGTCCAATCCTAACAGAAATTAATATTCTCAGAAAGAGCTAAGACAGCCCAGCCACTAGCTGGCGAATAAAAGCTGGTGGGGGAAACCGGGATACGACGTAGGCAAATGGACGACAGTACCTGTGCGAAAATGATTCAATATTGAAAGCTCTTTCGTCACTGGAAAACGCGAACATATTTTTGGAACGTACTGTTTACTATGACCGTAAGGCTACTATTACTGTATATGCGGACTTGGATCTGTGTGGAGGACGGTTGAATTTCATTAGTAGAAGGGGTGGGAGTGAAGTACATTCAAAAACTCAGGTACAATAAAAATTGAAGTAAAAATAAAATGATGTCCCTGTATATAGACTACACCAACAGCTAAAGAGCCGAGAAACTTAGTAGGATCCCACAAAAATAAAACGCTAGCCATATAATAGGAAATATTCAAATTATTGGAAGTAAATAGAAACACATTCGCTTTAACTTTTTAGTTATTACCTTATTGGCTATTACTAATTCAATTAATTAGGATATCTGTCTCCATGATAGGACATGGCAAAATGGCAGACAAATTCGTTAACATATCACAACGTCCTTTACACAAGAAACATCAAAACAAACATACCAACTTCAGCAGCCCCTTGTGAACTATACCGTACACTGAACTCTACCCAAAAATACATCCCTTGAAGTCGTAAGTACTATCTAATTAAATATAATAAAACTTACAGCTTTCCACTCAATTTTAGTATTCAAGTCAAATCAAGGAGTGTTAAATAAATGTTCATAAAATTAGAAAACAGTTTTCACTACAAACAATAAAAATGTGCAAGAAATATGCTCTTAATGTCGTAATAAGCACAAACGTCCAAAATATGCACATACGAGTATATGTACGAACGACAATAATCTTAATTATGTAAGAAATATTTAATCCGCAGTTTTCATTAAGATATACACCTCCGATGTAAGTATGTATTTACAGATATTTCTCATCACTGGTAACAATCTTTAATATCACGTAATAGCTTCTTAACAAAATGATTGCAGTTAAAACCCCGGGAAATGCTCTGTGGTTTACTATGAACAAAAATCTCGCTAGCCATGTTTATTTTTATCGGAGTGGATTACTAAGATACAGTCTTAGGGCCGTATTCATAGACATTTCGCAGCACGCGCTACGAGCGTACTAAGCTAGCCCCGGCTATCCACTGGTTACTAGTACAGAATTCAAATCATATCCTATCGCTAACATTGGTTTATGAATACGAAAAACGTTAGTTCGCTGATCATCCACCGGAAGCCCGCGCTAAAAATGTCTATGAATACGGCCCTATAAGTCTCTATATAGTATTATTCATATAACATAGTTTCACATCTTGCCCATCACTGTATAGCAATTCTTAAATGCAGAATTAATATTGATTTTCGGAATGACCTGTATTTCTTCACAAATAGAGAGGAAGAAGAAAAGCGGTTTACGATCAGCTATGTTCGAGTGCCTTACAATTTCAAAATCTGCACATACTCGTCCGTCCATTCCACGCACCCGCGAAGAGCTCACCCACGAGGAGTCCGCTCGTCCGACCACCTCACACACCCACGAAGGCTCCATTCCCTTTACACACATATACACACACACACACACGAACAGTCCGCTCCTTCCATACACCCACGAGGAGTCCGCCCGTCCGACCACCTCACACACTCACGAAGAGTCCGCTCGTCCATCCACTCCATGCATCCACGAGAAGTCCACTCGTCCGACCATCTCACACACTCACGAAGATCCGCTCGTCCGTCCACTCCATGCATCCACGAGAAGTCCACTCGTCGACCATCTCACACACTCACGAAGAGTCCGCTCGTCCGTCCTCCATGTCCACGAGAAGTCCATCGCATCCACGAAGAAGTCCACGAGAAGTCCACTCGTCCGACCATCTCACACACGAAGAGTCCGTTCGTCCGTCCACTCCATGCATCCACGAGAAGTCCACTCTTCCGACCATCTCACACACTCACGAAGATCCGCTCGTCCGTCCACTCCATGCATCCACGAGAAGTCCACTCGTCCGACCATCTCACACACTCACGAAGATCCGCTCGTCCGTCCACTCCATGCATCCACGAGAAGTCCACTCGTCCGACCATCTCACACACTCACGAAGAGTCCGCTCGTCCGTCCACTCCATGCATCCACGAGAAGTCCACTCGTCCGACCATCTCACACACTCACGAAGATCCGCTCGTCCGTCCACTCCATGCATCCACGAGAAGTCCACTCGTCCGACCATCTCACACACTCACGAAGAGTCCGCTCGTCCGTCCACTCCATGCATCCACGAGAAGTCCACTCGTCCGACCATCTCACACACTCACGAAGATCCGCTCGTCCGTCCACTCCATGCATCCACGAGAAGTCCACTCGTCCGACCATCTCACAAGATCACTCCATGCATCCACGAATCCAGTCCGCTCGTCCGTCCACTCCATGCATCCACGAGAAGTCCACTCGTCCGACCATCTCACACACTCACGAAGATCCGCTCGTCCGTCCACTCCATGCATCCACGAGAAGTCCACTCGTCCGACCATCTCACACACTCACGAAGAGTCCGCTCGTCCGTCCACTCCATGCATCCACGAGAAGTCCACTCGTCCGACCATCTCACACACTCACGAAGATCCGCTCGTCCGTCCACTCCATGCATCCACGAGAAGTCCACTCGTCCGACCATCTCACACACTCACGAAGAGTCCGCTCGTCCGTCCACTCCATGCATCCACGAGAAGTCCGCTCGTCCGACCATCTCACACACTCACGAAGAGTCCGCTCGTCCGTCCACTCCATGCATCCACGAGAAGTCCACTCGTCCGACCATCTCACACACTCACGAAGAGTCCGCTCGTCCGTCCACTCCATGCATCCACGAGAAGTCCACTCGTCCGACCACTCACACACTCACGAAGATCCGCTCTCCGTCCACTCCATGACCATCTCCGACCACACTCACGAAGAGTCCGCTCGTCCGTCCATTCCATCATCATCCCCTCGTCATCCACGAAGAAGTCCGCTCGTCCGCTCGTCCCGACCACCTCACACACTAACGAAGAGTCAGCTCGTCCGCCCACTCTATGCATCCACGAGAAGTCCACTCGTCCGACCATCTCACACACTCACGAAGAGTCCGCTCGTTCGTCCACTCCATGCATCCACGAAAAGTCCACTCGTCCGACCATCTCACACACTCACGAAGAGTCAGCTCGTCCGTCCATTCCACACATCCGCTGGGGTCAACTCGCTCTTTCACTCACTCGTGGGGTCCGCTCACTAGCTCACTAAGTCCCACTCCTTTATCCAGTCGCTCGTGGGAGTCCACTCGAACGCCCATTCGTTTGCGGAGGCCCAATCGAATGCCCACTCCTGTACGAGAATCTGGTCCGTCCACTCCACTTACCCTTGAGGGCCCACTCGTCCGTTCAGTTGTGAAAGTACGCTTATTTAATTTCCCAGAAATGTATACAAAAATAAATAACTAAGCAAGAAATTATTTCATAACGCATGATTAAAATTTCATAATTAATTTTCTATCCCGTTATTAAAATTGCTGTGTATTACCCCAGACACTTATTTTCTTAAAATATTTACAGTAATACAATCCGGCGTTGCTGCAATGCATTCCATGCCGGAATTCGCGCTCTTGTGGCGGTGAAATGTTTCGTTATCCCCACGCAATTTCTGAACAGGCTCTCATAACAAAACACAATCACGGGCCGCAGCATCTTGGAGCGACGTTCTTATTGTTTCCGCGACTCTCTGCAATTATGCTGCCAGCAGCGCCGCAACTTTAATATCTCGCCGCTCGTACAAAGCGATTCTGTCGGGAAAGAATCCGAATAAATTACCAGCACCGCCCCCCCCACCCGCGGAGCACAACACACGTGCGACTCCACGAGCTGGCTCATATTCAGACTATTACGTTAACTGGCTCCCAGTCCCTACCTTCCTCGGAAATACGCATTACCAAAAGCTGAACAATGACTTAATCGCTTGGGTCATTACTCTTAACGAAGTTTTAGTAACTTTTTATCACATATTAAAATAATTAATTACGATTAAAATCCAGAAGAGTCGAAATGGGATTTGTGTAAGCTAATAAACTGGCATTATAGCAAATGCTCTCTAGACAATCACATTTCTTCTGCCCACATTTCAGGCTTTAGGTATAACATGAAACTTTGTTTAGCATGATGGGATCCTTTCGGGTACTTGCACCTTGTCGTTAGTGTAAAGACATTTAAGGGGTTACGTACAGCTTATAGCAGTAAAATTTTGGAAATATTCAACTTTTTTCCTCCATTACTATATCTTATACAATAATGAAATGATTTACATTTTTTTTTTTCCAAAATTCAATTCACTGTGCAGTGATGAAGCGTTTCCCACACAACTCAAAAACTACCCAACATTCTGAGATTAAATTTTTATGGATATATTTATGCATGTCATATCTGCAATATAATGCAAGATCACTTCTATACCTTTGATAGATTGATAAAAAATAAATTCAGTTTAAAAAATGGTCAAATATCAGTATTTTCTATTACGTAAAATAAAAAATATTACATTAGGAAACGAGCCTATAATGATAGTAATTAAGAATCGAGTATGGAGCTCGTTTCATAATTTTCATACGAGCTTCTTAATTACCATTATAGGCGAGTTTCATACGACTTTTATGCTCGACCATATTTCTAACTTGAAATTACCGGTATTCAGATGTATACATTTTATTTGTAACTGACAAGATCGGAAGTGACCTTGTTCTAGGTCGTGAATTGTGAGATGTGCGCAGACGCGAAAGTATTGATTTTTTCCGAGGAACAATAATGTCATTGACTTTGACATAATCCCGTTAAACTTGATAATATTATAATTTTATAACCTTGATTATTGAATTCGATATTGAAAAACGAGATGACAAATTGAATTTATTTGAATATTATTTACAATTAACGCTAATTATTATAGTAACAGAACATAACCTTCTGCGACAGTATTGGATTTCCAGCCTCCGTGACTTTTCGCTAATTGTCTTTCGATTGCATATCCGAGAATAATCGATACTTGCAGGTTTATAACTGTACAAAGGTGATTTGTCATTGGCTGAATAACTGAACTTTAATGAATAGGTGTACTTTAATGAGGTGCATTACAGGGCTACTACCAGGTGTATAATTACTACATTTCGGCATGGTCGACCATAAAGACATTTAAGGGGTTACAGCTTACAGCAGTAAAATTTTGGAAATATTCAACATTTTTTCTCCATTACTGTATCTTATACAATAATGCAAATTAGTATGTGTAAAACACTGTCCTTCTATATGTATATGAAAAAAAATATTATTACGATTTAAAAAATTATTTACATTTTTTTTTTTTTTTTTTTTCAAAATTCAGTTCACTGTGCAGTGATGAAGCGTTTCCCACATAACTAAAAAACTATCCAACATTCTGTGATGAAATTTTGTGTATACATTTATACATGTCATATCTAAAATATAATGCAAGATCACTTCTCTACCTTTGATAGATTGATAAAAAATAAATTCAGTTTAAAAAATGGTCAAATATCAGTATTTTCTATTACGTAAAATAAAAAAAGTATATTTATTAAGGAATGTAGTTGAAAGATCATGATATTGTAAACATGAGTTTCAGCAATAAAATAAAATAGAGAGAACATGAAAAAGTTAAGTTTTTGTGTTACGAGTAGGCTCGGAGACTTCGGACCCAATAGAGCAGTTCAGTGGGAAATCCGCATAACGGCGTACTGAGTATAGTGATAAAGCGTACAGTGGGTGGGGGTACGGCAGAATGGATGCCAACAAATACGCAAAGAAAAACCCTCTGGATTTGAAGGTTCTGATGAATAATTTGGTTTTCATACAAACCTATTTTAAAACTGTGTTTGAAACTATTACACGGTTAGAAAAGTCAGAGCAAGAGATGCCGGAAGCCCTCAAATTAATTGGGAAATGACACACATAATTAATGAGACACCAAGTACACCGGTTACTGAACGTGTAAAACAAGTGGAAATCAATTTTATGTAAAAATAACGGATATGGAACATTGTGTAATATAAAAAGCAAATTAATAGACGTAGAGTCACCCGAGAATAAAGGACTGTCTTGGCTGCAATGATGTTTTGCTCGTAACACGTCATGCCAGTGCAGCTTTTCACAGTACAAACTGTGTTTGGCAGATAACCGAAAAATATTTACGTTTGAGACACTGAAAATGTGTCTTGTAGTGCATTGCAATTCAGTACTGTAACTGCACTTCCTAAATATGACCAATGGGATAAATAAAGAAATTAAAATTGATACATGTTTATTTCCACCATTAACACTGTGTATAATTAAACACAAATGCTTATAAAAGACAGGAGAATAAATGCATTTCACATTCTTTTGACACTGTCATTGTGTAATGTATATTTACTTTCAGACTGTACATATGTGTGTGTTTCTCCATACTACCGTACTCTACTCTAAATAGCAACGTTGTTACCTCAACACACTCTACTTTTCACTACCTGCAGCGAGTCAATAACCTAGAGTACATGCACAGTAAACTTATTGTATCGGGTCCAAAGTCTCGAAGCCTGGTTATGAGGGAAACGCTTCATCACTGCACAGTAAACTGCCAACATTTTGCATTTTGAAAAATAATATATAAATAATTGTTTTGCAATCGTAAATTTTTTTTTCATATAGCAGAAGGACAATGTTTTATACATACCAATTTTCAATTAGTTTTCATACCCATATACTTAGTATGGGCAGCTAATTTTTATATTTATCTAGCTTCTGTAGAGAAGTTGTGCATCGAGTATCAAGGAAGTTTTCGTCATGAGCACATTAAGAGTTCTTTGTTAGCCACATTGCTTGGATTCTTGTTAAAATATTTCCCCCATCAAAGATTATTTATTTTGCGGAAGTGCCAAGTTCTGTGAGTCAAGATAACCCTTCAAAAGCTTAAAATTCAAGTAGGGTGAAGATTCTCGAGGCTTCCCGTCCTCGACTGGGGGCCCGTCTTGCGCATAATGAACACCTTGGAAACGACGCTGTAAGAATAAACTTCGACTACAACGCCATCTCGCGGACGCACAATATCGACTTCATTTGTTTCTGTAATGAAACGTTAACTTGGCGTCAGTGAAAATGAAATCTTCTTCTAAGTCGACACGTCTTCGCGGAGTCGCCTGAATTATTCATTAAACCCGGCTCAACTATTATGTCATACTGTAACGAGAACCCCCGTCAGGACGGAAACCGAAGCTGCGCCAGTTGGATCGCTGCTCGACAATTATTCAGAGACAGAATCCTCTGCGCACAGGAACCACGGCGAAACGTCAATTATGGGCGGCGCCTGCCTTCAACAACGGCCTAACCTCTCGCGCAGTCTTGAGGTAGACTACGTTCGAGCAGCCCCTCATCCATTCAATCCCTCGTTCATTCGTTCGTTCATTCAATCCCAAATTCATTTTCAATCACTCATCCATTCAGTCATTTTCTGATAAATTAATTCATTGATTCAATCTCCCACCCATTCATTCATTCATTCATTCATTCATTCATTCCCTCATCCATTCATTCGATCCCTCATCTATTCATTCACTCATTCCCTCATCCATCCACTTATTCAATCCCTCATCCATTTATTCAGTCTCTCATCAATTCATTCATTCACTCAATCTCTCATTCATCCACCCATTCAATCCCTCACACATCTACTCATTCAATCTCTCCTCAATCCACTCATTCAATCCCTCATCAATCCACTCATTCAACCCCTCATTCATTCACTCCCTCATCAATCCACTCATTCACTCCCTCATCAATCCACTCATTCACTCCCTCATTAATCCACTCATTCAATCCCTCATCCATCCACTCATTCAATCCCTATTCCATCCATTCATTCAATCAATCCCTATTACATCCATTCATTCATTCAATTCCTCATCCATTCATTCATTCAATCCCTCATCCATCCATTCATTCATTCAATCCCTCATCCATCCATCCATTTATTCAATCCCTCATCCATCCATCTATTCAATCCCTCATCCATCCATCCATTCATTCAATCCCTCATCCATCCATCCATTCATTCAATCCCTCATCCATCCATCCATTCATTCAATCCCTCATCCATCCATTCATTCATTCCATCCTCATCCATTCATTCCTTCTATCCCAAGTCAGCCATTCATTCATTCTATTCTCTATCCACACATTTTCCATCCTTCATCCATACATTTCAACCATTCCTCATCCATCCATTCATTAATTTATTCCATCCTTCATCCATTCATTTATTTCATCCATCATCCATTCATTCATTTATTCCATCCTTCATCCATTCATTTATTCCATCCTTCATCCATTCATTCATTTATTCCATCCTTCATCCATTCATTTATTTATTCCATCCTTCATCCATTCATTTATTTATTCATCCTTCATCCATTCCTTATTTATTCCATCCATCCATTCACTTATTTATTCCATCCTTCATCCATTCACTTATTTATTCCATCCTTCATCCATTCATTTATTTATTCCATCCTTCATCCATTCATTTATTTATTTCATCCTTCATCCATTCATTTATTTATCCCATCCTTCATCCATTCATTTATTTATTCCATTCATCCATTCATTTATTTATTTCATCCTTCTATTCACTTATTGATTCCATCCTTAATCTATTCACTTATTTATTCCATTTCATCCATTCACTTATTTATTCCATCCTTCATCCATTCATTTATTTATTCCATCCTTCATCCATTCGCTTATTTATTTCCTTCATCCATTCCTTTATTTATTCCATCCTTCATCCATTCATCCATTCATCCATTCATTTATTTATTCCATTCATTTATTTATTCTTTCATCCATTCATTATTTATTCCATCCTTCATCCATTCATTTATTCCATTCATCCATTCATTTATTCCATCCTTCATCCATTCATTTATTCATTCATCCATTCGCTTATTTATTCCATCCTTCATCCATTCATTTATTCCATCCTTCATCCATTCATTTATTTATTCCATCCTTCATCCATTCATTTATTTATTCCATCCTTCATCCATTCATTTATTTATTCCATCCTTCATCCATTCATTTATTTATTCCATCCTTCATCCATTCATTTATTTATTCCATCCTTCATCCATTCATTTATTTATTCCATCCTTCATCCATTCATTTATTTATTCCATCCTTCATCCATTCATTTATTTATTCCATCCTTCATCCATTCATTTATTTATTCCATCCTTCATCCATTCATTTATTTATTCCATCCTTCATCCATTCATTTATTTATTCCATCCTTCATCCATTCATTTATTTATTCCATCCTTCATCCATTCATTTATTTATTCCATCCTTCATCCATTCTTTTATTTATCCCATCCTTCATCCATTCATTTGTTTATTCCATCCTTCATCCATTCATTTATTTATTCCATCCTTCATCCATTCATTTATTTATTCCATCCTTCATCCATTCATTTATTCCATCCTTCATCCATTCATTTATTCCATCCTTCATCCATTCATTTATTCCATCCTTCATCCATTCATTTATTTATTCCATTCTTCATCCATTCATTTATTTATTCCATTCTTCATCCATTCATTCATTCCATCCTTCATCCATTCACAAAATCCGTCATCCATTCATAAAATCCCTCATCCATTCATGCTTTCCATCGATATTAAAACATGTCCGTACTTTTATTTAACGTTATATCAAAATAATATAGAAACAGATCGTCGTAGTAGCAGAAAGCAGTCTAACAACTTTCTTACAACTTCCTTCTACGAGACGTAAGCTGAAAAGTGCAACTGAAGTTCAAAGCAAACTACAGAAAAGAGCATTAAAGTAGCTTAGAAAAGGTATAATTTTAGAATTACAAAATGAAAAAAGTGTTGAAGTTACTTATTAATAACACATTTATGCAACCTCGATGCCATGGCAGTGGTTTATAAAGAAGAGGTAAATTTCTGTAGAGCATATAACAAGATATTCATTCAGCAGTACTAGCACTAACAGTAGGAATAATAATAATAATAATAATAATAATAATAATAATAATAATAATAATAATAATAATAATAATATGTACCAATTACGTAAAAATAACGAATAGATTACGGTCATCCCGAAACATGTGGCAATACAAAATATGATGTAAACAAAATTATGATCTCAGAAAATATTACACGGAAAATAGAGGCACTAAAATTATGTCATAGTTCAGAAATTTTTCTAGAAAACACATAAGAACACATACAATTCGCACAAAATTATACAAGAAACACAAAGACACTAACATTGTGTATAAAGTACTTTGAAGAAAAGTCAATTAATATTGGAAATTCCCCTCTAACTCTTTCCTTAGTCCAGTAATAGCAGTAATAGCATATTTCTCGAACAATACATTTTAATGCCTGCAAGACTAGACTTCTGGTTGGTAAGTGCATTGTAATAGAATCGAGGAAAAGTTAGAGAACACGAGACGAAGTCGAGTCAAACTCTATTTTCGATATCCTGTTATCCACTTAACACGTGTATTGTATACTATTTTCTGGCCGATCTTAATAAAAAAAATAAATTATTATTAATCATTTTAATTTAAATAAATAGTTTGTTTTTGGACGCTAACATTTTCATGTGTGATCGCCGTTTTTTTATTTGTCGATAGGTGTCATTCATTTGTTATTATTCGCATTAGTCGATATGTGTTATTCATTTGTTATTATTCGCATTTGTCGATATGTGTTATTCATTTGTTATTATTCGCATTTGTCGATAGGTGTCATTCATTTGTTATTCTTCGCATTTGTCGATATGTGTTATTCATTTGTTATTACTCGCATTTGTCGATATGTGTCATTCATTTGTTATTATTCGCATTTGTCGATATGTGTTATTCATTTGTTATTATTCGCATTTGTCGATAGGTGTCATTCATTTGTTATTATTCGCATTTGTCGATATGTGTCATTCATTTGTTATTATTCGCATTTGTCGATATGTGTCATTCATTTGTTATTATTCGCATTTGTCGATAGGTGTCATTCATTTGTTATTATTCGCATTTGTCGATAGGTGTCATTCATTTGTTATTATTCGCATTTGTCGATATGTGTTATTCATTTGTTATTATTCGCATTTGTCGATATGTGTTATTCATTTGTTATTATTCGCATTTGTCGATAGGTGTCATTCATTTGTTATTATTCGCATTTGTCGATATGTGTCATTCATTTGTTATTATTCGCATTTGTCGATAGGTGTCATTCATTTGTTATTATTCGCATTTGTCGATATGTGTTATTCATTTGTTATTATTCGCATTTGTCTGAGAGGCATTTGTCGATATGTGATATTCATTTGTTATTATTCGGCGGCGATTGTGAAAATGTTGTAATAGAATAAATTATAGAAAGAAGTATTGTATTGTATTGTATTTATTAACATTCCATGGTATTCATACATGCTTACAGCTAGAATATGGAACAAGTCAAAAAACTTAACACTATTATAAAATCTTAATTTATAGTCACAGTCTAGATGAAATATATACAGACGAGATTTACAATATAGTCTACTAGTACAACACATAGTTTTAGTATCAATTTCATGAAGTGTTATTGAATGTCATGAATTCACCTACAGAATATAAGGCGTGAGAAATTAGGTGCTTCTTTAATTTGGCCCTAAATAATTTTATGTTTTGAGTTTCATTTTTTATATCGATAGGGACGCTATTAAAAATTTTTACTGCCATATAACGCACTCCTTTTTGATAGCACGATAGACTTGCCGATGGAGTATTAAAGTCATTTTTTTGACGTGTATTTATGCTATGAACTGTTGAATTAGTTACGAAGTTTTCACGATTACATACGAGGAAGACTATTAATGAAAAGATATACTGACAAGCCATGGGCATTATTTGTAGTTTTTTGAAAATAGTCCTACACGATTCCCTAGATTTGGCACCTACTATTATTCTAATTACTCTTTTTTGTAATAGAAATATATTGTTACTATCTGTGGAATTTCCCCAGAATATTATTCCAAAACTCATTACCGAGTGGAAGTATGCAAAGTATATTGTTTTTAAGGTATTGATATTTACTATCTTTTGCATAGATCTAATAGCAAAACAAGCTGAATTTAGTTTGAGGGTAATTTCTTTAATATGATTTTTCCAATTTAACACATTATCGATTTTTAAGCCAAGAAATTTGGCTGTTGTTGTTTCTAATAGGGATCTATTGTTAATTATTGCGCTAGAAATTTGCGACGTTGAATTTGGACAGGATTTAAATTGAATTATGTTAGTTTTGTTACAATTTAATACTAATTTATTGACTGAGAACCAGTCACATATTTTGAAGAGAATTTCCTCTGTTGAAGATTGGAATGTGTTGGAGTTATTGGCTGTAATTACTATACTTGTGTCATCTGCAAATAATATGGGATGACCTACATCTTTTATAAGGGGGACAAGATCATTTATAAACACTAGAAAAAGTAGGGGACCTAATATTGATCTTTGAGGAATTCCATTATTAATAGTTCCCCATGTCGATGTAGATTTCATAGTTGTATTGATTTCAACTTTCTGTTTCCTATCTATGAGATATGAGTGAAACCATTGGTGTGCAACACCTTTAATTCCATAATAATTTAATTTATCTAGCAGCATTTTATGATTTATACAGTCAAATATGTCAGTATGTACGTGACACAATTATACATCTATATAAATAAATAGCACAAATAGAAAATGTTTGCAGGCGACACATTAATTATACATCAGTGTAAATAAATTACATACCGGTATAGGTTAATGCTTGAATACGTAGGCCTAATAATTTTACTCCGTGGATGTTTTCGCGTTCAGCCACGACCCTACGAGTGGCGCTCAGAGCAACAACCGGAAGTCGTCAGAAATGGCTTTCACGCTTACGTCTTATCTATATTAATTCCTGTTTTCTTACAAATCTCCACTCCAATAAATTACTTTAGAAAGAATACAGGTATGATAAGACATTTAGTTATTTCCTCATAATACATAGTGGTGCGCGACACTGATAGTTCGTTACTTTCATATGAATAAGTAAAAGTTGATTTGATTTATTTACTTGCAGCACGTGTGTTGTAATTTCAACTTATAAGGCCTACCAAGAACATCGGTAATGTTAAAAAACACGATCAGCCAAAAAATAAATAACGAATTTTATGTCGCTTTCATTGTTCCTCATTAGCTACTAAACAAATATTTGTAACTAGCCGTACCCGTGCGCTCCGCTGCACCCGTTAGAAATAAATATAAAATAAATACATAATTAAAATAGGACATTTGATCCAGGGAACATTCGTGATTGATAAAAGAATAAATCGTTTAGTATGTTACTTAATTTAAATTGTATTTAAATAAATTAAAATGCGATCATTTTGATCCAGAGACATAAACATTATTTTAGGAAATACAGGAAACGAATGTACAAAATAGCCTATCAAGTTTTCTGTGCATAAGAAGCTATTTTAATCTTACCTGTCCTCGATTCACTCAGAAGTTACTGTAATAACATTATAGCATTATGTCCATCTAGAGAAACTACACTTTCCAATGGTGAATTAATAATTAATTATACAAATCGGTTAATTTAGCTTCCGATATTACTTCATACAAACACAGAAACATTCTCTGTAGGCTATCTTTCATAGCTTTCGATTGTTGTTGTCCAAGGCCCCTTATAGACGAAGTCATTTGTTTTTTATTTCATTACACCGGCCGCCTTGGATGGCGCTGTTATTGTAATATTGAAACTCATTTATCTCATTAAATATCAGTCCTATCAAAATTTGTATAGAATATAACTTATCGGAAATTATTTTTAAAGAAACTTTTGTTATGTAACATTTTTCATGAAAATTAATAATAAGGGAGATATTTCGATTTATTTAATTCGATCCCCCTTATAACCGCCCTTTTAAATAAAATATTTTGAATGCCATATAGCCTAAATTCTAAGTTACCATGAACTTAATTTATATTCCAATTTTCATATAAATTGGTTCAGCCATTATCGCGGGAAAAGGTAACAAACATCCAGAAAGAAAGACAGACAGACAGACATACAAACAAAAATTTCAAAAAAACGATTTTCGGTTTCAGGGTGGTTAATTATATATGTTAGGAGCAATTATTTTTGGAAAATCGAAAATTACCAGAAAATTTATTTTTATTTTTATTTTAGTGTGTTATTTTACGACGCTGTATCAACATCTCAGGTTATTTAGCGTCTGAATGAAATGAAGGTGATAATGCCGGTGAAATGAGTCCGGGGTCCAGCACCGAAAGTTATCCAGCATTTGCTCGTATTGGGTTGAGGGAAAACCCCGGAAAAAACCTCAACCAGGTAACTAGCCCCGACCGGGATTCGAACCCGGGCCATCTGGTTTCGCGGCCAGACGCGCTGACCGTTACTCCACATGTGTGGACAATTACCAGAAAAATTTCGGCTACAGATTTATTATTAGTATAGATTATTTCAGTCATATCCTGTGTTGTACTAAAATTTGCAAGTTTTGCTTGAAGGAAGCAAATGTCGCCTCTCCCACTCAATCTGTAGTTTCAGAAAAAACAATAAAAAGATCAATAATTTCCGGGATTTTAAACCAAATCATCTTGAATACGAAACTAGATCTGAACCTCGAGGCCTACCAACGACTGTGTTGTCTACGGCGTTTTGACCCTGAATTTGGCACCACAATAAAAACAGATGCCTTGTATGCACATCACGGAAGAGGGCGCGACACTGCTGGGATTTTCGCACAGGCGTAAAATGAACTGCCTATGGCGGCATCCACACGCTAATCACAAACAATTCAAACGGCAGGAGAGGGGGGAAAAAGTCAATGTATACAAGCCACTTCTTGTTTCACTACTAATTCCGGATCAGCGGGTGTTCCCGACATACATTGGTCACCCCTGCCTATCATTTACCATCATAGTCATTAGCCTCGTTCAATGGCGTTACGCCCAAAAAACAATTATTGGCATATAGTTCAGTCCTCCTTGCGCAATATGGGTGTACTATGTCATGACCTTCTCTAATAGACAACTCTGCTGACAAATGACAATCGAGAGCACAAAAACAAAAGCCACTGCAATAAAAGCGTCGCTGCTCGATTGTTTAACAAACACGCAAGCTTAACCCTGTTCATAAAGTTACATCTATCGAATTATAAAAAACAAGTTAGATAAGTCCACTAAATGCCACAAAACAGTCGCGTTTTATAGGGATATTTATTTTTTTGCTGTGCGCCAGAAAGTCAATTTTAGAGGACATGTTTATAGCCGGAACACATCATATGGAGACGCGTACCGACTGGATTCAGAGTCATTTAGGAACAAAAACTAGTCATTCAATTTTATAGTCAATTCCTGGGTCAACAGAACAAATGGTTATATTTTGCCATTCTGATGAAAAAAAATTAAGTCCGACATACTGCTGTATACCATTGACTATGAAAATTTGCTAAAATAATCTCACTAAAAGCGGTCGTGCATTTACATTCTATGCAGTAATATGTAACGTGAAAGCATCGAATAATTTACACATTTAAAACGGTCGATCGTCATGAGAATAAGCGAGAGAGAGCGATGATGGAGGTGAAGAATCATAATGGAAAGCAACTTTGTTTCATCACTAGTCATGGCATCTCATCTACAAATGCTACAGATTCCAGAACGATATTCGGAAGGGAAGCGGAGGTTTTTCGATTTCCCATGTATGGACATGATACCTGAACCTCGTCTCTTAAGTCTTAAACAGTGGCTTTGAGTCGGACTAACCACATTACACAAGAGTACAGGGATACATATATCGTTGAAGTTAGAAGAGAAAGCCATAAGATTCAAGCCGTGGAAACATTATCGTGAGAAGGAGATAGATAAAGTTAGAGGGGAATAAAGTGAAGATCATACAGTTGACAACAACAATGAAAATGTGGTGAAAAATGTGGTCATAGTAAAGGAGAGGAAGATAATAAGACTGAAAAAATTGAAGATGCTCAGGAAAAAGAGCTGAAGATGGAGAAGGTGAAAAGAAAGAGACGAAGGGGATAAAAGGAGATGGAGACAAAATGGTGAAAAAGAGATGAACGCTAAGAGTATGAAAAGAGACTGAAGTGAAAGTAACTGAAAAAACGGCAAAAAAGTAGAAAGAAAAGAAGATGAACAAGAGGTGAAAACAGAGAAGGTGAAAAGAGACTTGATACAGAGAGGGTGAAAAGAGACTTGAGACAGAGAGGGTGAAAATATACTGAGACAGAGAGGGTGAAAATATACTGAGACAGAGAGGGTGAAAATATACTGAGACAGGGAAGGTGAAAATATACTGAGTCAGGGAGGGTGAAAATATACTGAGTCAGAGAGGGTGAAAATATACTGAGACAGAGAGGGTGAAAATATACTGAGACAGAGAGGGTGAAAATATACTGAGGCGGAGAAGGTGAAAAGATACTGAGATATAGAGAGGGTGAAAAGATACTAAAATGAAGAGGGTGGAAAGATAATGAAACAGTGAGAATGAAGAGATACTAAGAGAGAGAGGGGGTGAGAAGATACTAAGAAAAAGAGGGTGAAAAGATACTGAGACAGAGAGGGTGAAAAGATACTAAAAGAGGATGAAAAGATACTGAGACAGAAGAAGTGAAAAGATACTGAGACAGAGAGGGTGAAAATATACTGAGACAGAAAGGGTGAAAAGATACTGAGACAGAAAGGCTCAAAATATACTGAAGCAGAGGATGTGAAATGACACAGACAGAGAGGGTGAAAAGATACTGAGACGGAAAGGGTGAAAAGATACTGAGACGGAAAAGGTGAAAAGATACTAAGACGGAAAGGGTGAAAGGATATCGAGACGGAGAGGATAGAAATATATTGAGACGGAAAGGGTAAAAAGATACTGAGACAGAGAGGGTGAAAAATACTGAAATAGAGATGGTGAAGAGGTACTGAGAGAGAGGGTGAAAAGAGGGTGCAATAATACGTAGACAAAAAGGGTAGAAAGATACCGAGACAGAGAGGGTGGAAATATACTGAAGCAGTGAGGGTGAAAAGATGCAAGGACAAAGAGGGTGAAAAGATACCGAGGCAAAGAGGGTGAAAAGATACCGAGACAAAGAGGGTGAAAAGATACCAACACAAAGGGGATGAAAAGAAACTGAGACAAAGAGGGTGAAAAGATACCGAGACAAAGAGGGTGAAAAGATACCCAGGCAAAGAGGGTGAAAAGATACCGAGACAAAGAGGGTGAAAACATACCGAGACAAAGGAGATAAAACGATACCGAGACAAAGGGGGTGAAAAGATACCGAGACAAAGAGGGTGAAAAGATACCGAGACAAAGAGGGTGAAAAGATACCGAGGCAAAGAGGGTGAAAAGATACCGAGACAAATTGGGTGAAAAGATACCGAGACAAAGAGGGTGAAAACATACCGAGACAAAGGAGATAAAACGATACCGAGACAAAAGGGGTAAAAAGATACCAAGACAAAGAGGGTAAAAAGATACCGAGACAAGGTGGGTGAAAAGATACCGAGACAAAGAGGGTGAAAAGATACCAAGACAAAGAGGGTGAAAAGATACCGAGACAAAGAGGGTGAAAAGATACCGAGACAAAGAGGGTGAAAAGATACCAAGACAAAGTGGGTAAAAAGATACCGAGACAAAGGGGGTAAAAAGATACCGAGACAAAGAGGGTGAAAAGATACCGAGACAAAGGGGTAAAACGATACCGAGGCAAAGTGGATAAAAAGATACCGAGACAAAGAGGGTGAAAAGATACCGAGACAAAGAGGGTAAAAAGATGCCGAGACAAAGTGGGTAAAAAGATACCGAGACAAAGTGGGTAAAAAGATACCGAGACAAAGAGGGTGAAAAGATACCGAGACAAAGAGGGTGAAAAGATACCGAGACAAAGAGGGTGAAAACATACCGAGACAAAGGAGATAAAACGATACCGAGACAAAGGGGGTAAAAAGATACCAAGACAAAGAGGGTAAAAAGATACCGAGACAAAGGGGTGAAACGATACCGAGACAAAGTGGTAAAACGATACCGAGGCAAAGAGGGTAAAAGATACCGAGACAAAGAGGGTGAAAAGATACCGAGACAAAGAGGGTGAAAAGATACCGAGACAAAGAGGGTAAAAAGAAAACAAAGGGGTGAAACGATACCGAGACAAAGTGGTAAAACGAGACAAAGAGGGTGAAAAGATACCGAGACAAAGAGGGTGAAAAGATACCGAGACAAAGAGGGTGAAAAGATACCGAGACAAAGGGAGTAAAACGATACCGAGACAAAGGGGGTAAAAAGATACCGAAACAAAGGGGGTGAAAATACCGAGACAAAGGGGGTGAAAAGATACCGAGACAAAGAGGGTGAAAAGATACCGACACAAAGAGGGTGAAAAGATACCGAGAGAAAGAGGGTGAAAAGATACCGAGACAAAGGGGGTGAAAAGATAAAGAGTCAAAAGATAAAGAGACAAAGAGGGTAAAGGGTAGAGATATAGAAGGAGGAAAGAATAAGATGATAAGAATTACAAGAATGTGTACAGGATTCATCATTAGGGTAAGCAACTGAACTACAATATTATACTGAATATCTTACCGAAGAAGATTGAGAATGTGAACATGAAGATGGTGGTTGTAGCGGTAGTGAAGAAAGGTGACGGAAGAGAACTGGCAATGAAGACGCAATGAAAAAGTTATGTTGAATACCTTGACGACGGCAAGTGGTCCCACATATCGCTTTTTTCAACAAGTATTATTGTTGGTCATTCCTGGAACGACAGATTTCAAACAGCTGTTGGTTAATAAATCTTGCATAATTTATTGCTACCTAATTTGGAATACCGTCATCTGGCAGTAATGGTCTTAAAAGTCAGAGTGAATGCATTATGGTAGTGCCATAAAATAACCGAGAGATTAAAAAAGCTATCCTTGAAAGAAAAACCCGTTAAACAAACAGACATATGATTACAAAACCGGTGTCGAGTGGAACTGAACGCGGACCATCTGTCTAAGAGGTATGAGTTACCGTGATATGGTACTATCATGAAACATTCTCACATTTTTAACAGGTTGCCATGGAAACTAATTTTTCAAGTACGAAAAAAAGTAGTCTTCTTTGTAAAAATCTAATTACTGAGTATGAGGAAAAAATGGTAAAAAAAAGTATAGTCCGGTTCAGCTTACTTAATACCCTAAGGGTGAAACCTAACCATTTCCCCCCCATTACAACATAAGCTTATGGATTACGGTGATTTTCTAGTTTGCAAGTTGAATTTTCTTTTGCCAACTTCGTTTCGAATTTCGGTACTGAGAAATACTACAACTGGTAGTGATTTTATAACTGTTATGTTGGCAGCAGTGACACAAATTCTTAAAATTCAAATTGCTCTGGATTTCTGAGCCCATTACTGGAAGCTAGTGAAATTTGAACATACTAATAATTAATTACTATCGGTATTAATATTAATATATAATAGTTATTGTATGTGTTGTGGTTACAATTTCAAGATTATAGTCAGGTAGGCTAAGTGTAAATAAATATAACATATTTCGTGTGATACATGCCCTTGGGTAATCGATAGAAATACCATTTCACATTTTAATTAATTTCTTTCGTGTTTACACTTTTATTAAAATAATGGATTAAATATTCTAAAGCATACATTTCAAAGTGGCATTCGTTTTCGGAATTCATGCTAATCATTTCACGTGATCAAAAAAAATAAATTTTTAGGTTAGGTCTCGTGAATCGTAAACTGTTTAATTAAAGCAATGAATATCATGTTGTCAGACAAAATACATTTTAATATGAGATCATATACTAATCTACTAACTACTAACAATGTGCAAGAGGTCCAGAAGAAAAATATACTCTTTCACAAATTATTGAACCTTTTAGAAAACACCTCCCAAACATAAAGATGAGATGTGGTAAAAAGCAATACTATACTATTATTATTATTATTATTATTATTATTATTATTATTATTATTATTATTATTATTATTACATAAATTGAACTTGTAGGTCACAGCAAAAGTAGAAGAAAAGTCGAGTTCAACTCTACTGCAACACAGCCAAGACACTATAATCATGCGAAGAGAAGTTTCATCTCAGCACAAGGTGGTTATTAAGTAAGTGTCATCTGCATTTTCTTGTGTTTACTAAGTTACTGTAAATTTACTTATTGATTGAAATATTTATTTATTTAAATATTTATTTATTTACTTATTTAAATATTTATTTATTTAAATATTCATTTATTTATTTATTTAAATATTTATGTATTTATTTATTTATTTATTTATTTATTTATTTATTTCTTTCTTTATTTACTTTTTGCTAGACGGGTAAAGTTTCTCATCCCCTTTAAAATTACGTCAGAAGGAGCGGGGTGTAATTTGAAATTCAAAAGTGGAGATGGATGGGGGAAGAACAGAAAATTCAATCAGCAGTGGTTTTGAACTTCCTCTTCGAAAACAAAATCGACGTGTTTTTATCTCAAAATCATATCCCCTGCACTTCTTATTATTCAAGGTGGGAAGTTTTCAAATGAGCACAGGGTATATTATAGATATTGTATGTTGTCTCTGACTTTTTGGCAGCTATGTTCTTTTTTATTAGGTTATTTTACGACGCTGTATCAACATCTAGGTTATTTAGCGCCTGAATGATATGAAGGTGATAATGCCGGTGAAATGAGTCCGGGGTCCAGCACCTAAAGTTACCCAGCATTTGCTCGTATTGGGTTGAGGAAAAACCCCGGAAAAAACCTCAACCAGGTAACTTGCCCCGACCGGGAATCGAACCCGGGCCACCTGGTTTCGCAGCCAGACGCGCTGACCGTTACTCCACAGGTGTGGACATGTTCCTTTTTATGGGGAAATGGAGTCGCTTCTTCTTTACACTTATCCTGTTGTTATTTAGGTAACTGTCCGAAGACAGGTTCGTACCTCATAAGTGACACCAATAAGTCATCACTTATGACGCAAGTAAGCCAGGAAATATACAAATTTCAAAAGATCGTTTCAACATTATGTTGTGGGAAATTCCCTCAAGTGTAAAGTACAGATGTACAGGGACATCATTTTATTTTTACTTCAATTTTTATTGCACCTGAGTTTTTTAATGTACTTCACTCCCACCCCTTCTACTAATGAAGTTCAACCGTCCTCCACACAGATCCAAGACCGCATATACAGTTATAGTAGCCTTACGGTCATAGTAAACAGTACGTTCCAAAAATATGTTCGCGTTCTCCAGTGACGAAAGAGCTTTCAATATTGCATCATTTTCGCACAGGTACTGTCGTCCATTTGCCTACGTCGTATCTCTGTTTCCCCCACCAGCTTTTATTCGCCAGCTAGTGTCTGGGCTGTCATAGCACTTTTCTGAGAACATTAATTTCTGTTAGGAATTGGACGTCTAGGTAATATTATACAACTGTTTAAAATAACTTAAATAAAAGGGCCTCGTTAAGTAATTAACTGTCATGTGATTTCCTCCCTTTCTACGACCTTACGACATAACCACTTGGACGGACAGTAGATAGCATTTCTGAGTAATTTTATCTTTTCGGATCGGACAGAAGTGAAGATTGAATTTACAGTACGTAAGGTACTCTTTTATAGAGTAGGTACAGAATTATTTCAACATGAGTTACATAGTACGAAGAACGAAACTGGTAATTGGGATTAGGTACAGTAGTCTATAGTGTGTTAATATAAACATTAGAACTGAAGCCTATACCGAAATGAACGGCCACCATTTTCAAAAATGTGTTTAAATATTCATATTATGATTGTCTTTCAATTTAACTTCTTTCTCTATATTGTACGCTAATGTGCTGTAGACAGTATAATATACACTGCATAATGAATACGTTCGCATGGATAACTCAGTTCGTGAGTAAAAACACTTATTCTTAATATAGTACTGTATTTTGATTAAACAAAAACCTAATGAAAAGTATCGAACTCAAAATCGCGTTATTTCCTAGTTACATAAATGGATGAACTCCTTTTCTTCCCTCCTATACCTAGTAGAGTGATTTGTTTGTATTTTACGCCAGTATCATCGAACTACAGTCGTGGAAGGGGATAGCAAATTGTGTTTCCGTTTATCTAAAGATATAGCCAGTTAATATTAAAAATGTTAGTAAAAATAAAATGTTGTCCCTGTACAAACTTCAAAAGATCGTTTCAACATTATGTTGTGGAAAATTCTCTCAAGTATAAAGTACAGATGTACAACTGGTACTGTAAATGAACACTAGATTATTAAACCGAGTGCGGGAACTTGCTGGACACACTGTATACCGAGGCTTAAAGAACCCGATGAGAGCAATAAGCGGCTGAGGCCCTTGGACCGCTGTTGCGCGCAGGTGGCTCATCTCGATAGCTTGATGCCACAGCGCTGTTGTTGGGGGGGGGGGCTGCCAGGATAATGGTCAATATCAGCACGGCGACAGAACGGCCTCTGATCGCGGAACAGTGATTTACCAGCAGTTCATACGCGCAGTATGTCTTGAGGTGATGAGACTCCATAATGAATCAAGTGGCTATTTAACAACTCCTGACCAGATGCGTCCTCCAGCCGATGAAAGGAAGGTGCGGCGCGCTACACTCCGCTCACAAAGTGACTAAACTACTTCTCTCTGCTGGTCTTGTTTTGGCCATCTTGAATTCACTGTAACGAGACGTTCACAGACTAGTCGCTAATCGCGATTACGATTCTCGCGATTACCGAAAATGTATGTACACGCAATGTTCACGCTTCGTCCCGTCTGGTCAACAGCTGGATTACCTTAGAGCAGTGGTTCCCCAACTTTTTCAATGCGCGACCCACTTTTGGGCGAGATTTCCGTCCACGACCATCACCCTTCTGTACCGGTTCTTGACTCCATTCGAAAAATACAAATCCCTGAAGCCACCGGCTTGCCTCAGACAGTAGAGGCGCTGGGTTCTTTCAGAGGTTTTTCCCAACAGCAAGGCGAATGACAGGTAAGCTATCGCGAATCCGCGGTCTCATCTCGCCAAATACCATATAGCTCTCACCAATTTCATTGACGCTAAATAACCTAGTAGTTGAAACAGCGTCGTTAAGTAACCAACTAAATACAAATGCAAATACCTGTAAAATCGCAACAATTATAATTTTATGCAAATTTGGCTTTCAGGTAGTAGCTCTCTGTAAAGCAGCTTTGAATAATTTCAAGGAAAAATTGTTCCGGGGCTGGGTATCGATTCAGGGACCCTTCGCTTAGCGTACGAATGCTCTGCTGACTGAGCTACTCCAGGAACTATAGACGACACCGTCACAATTTTTCCTTTATATCCACACAACTTAAAATGGGCTGGGAAGGCGCCAGAACTCAACTTTGAGTGCAAACAAATTCTGTGTAACTTAATTGTGGCTTCCTGTTAACGTACCTCCAGTAACGAATATGTTATGCATAATATATATTATTATATTATATATTTGTGTACACTCAAAGTTGGGTTCTGCGCCTTGTCAGCCCATTTTACTCAAAACCAGCGGAATATTACTCTAAACCAGCGGAATCGAAATTTTATTCAAAACCAGCGGAATATTACTGTAAACCAGCGAAATATTACTCAAAACCAGCGGAATCGGAATTTTACTCAAAACCAGCTAAATTTTATTGAATATTACTCAAAACCAGCGGAATTTTATTGAAAACCAGCGAAATTTTACTCAGAACCAGCGGAATATTACTCTAAACCAGCGGAATGTTATTCTAAACCAGCGGAATTTTGCTCAAACCAGTGAAATTTTACTCAAAACCAGTGGAATTTTACTCAAAACCAGAGGACTTTTACTCAAAACCAGCGGAATATTACTCAAACCCAGTGAAATTTTACTCAAAACCAGAGGAATATTACCCTAAACAAGCGGAATTTTACTCTAAACCAGTGGAATTTTACTCGAAACCAGTGGAATTTTACTCGAAACCTGTGGAATTTTAGTCAAACCAGTGGAATTTTACTCAAAACCAGCGAAATTTTATTGAAAACCAGCGAAACTGTACTCAAAACCAGCGGAATATTACTCTAAACCAGCGGAATATTACTCTAAACCAGCGGAATTTTACTCAAAACCACTGGAATTTTACTCAAAACCAGTGGAATTTTACTCAAAACCACTGGAATTTTACTCAAAACCAGTGGAATTTTACTCAAAACCAGCGGAATTTTACTCAAAACCAGTGAAATTTTACTCAAAACCAGAGGACTTTTACTCAAAACTAACGAAATTTTACTCAAAGCCAGTGGAATTTCACTCAAAACCTGCGAAATTTTACTCAAAACCAACGAAATTTTACTCTAAGCAAGTGGAATTTTACTCAAAACCAGCAGAATTTTACTCAAAACCACAGACATTTTACTCAAAACCAGCGAAATTTTACTCAAAACCAGCGGAATTTTACTCAAAACCAGCGGAATTTTACTCAAAACCAACGGATTTTGACTCAAAACCAACGAAATTTTACTCAAAGCCAGTGGAATTTTACTCAAAACCAGCAGAATTTGACTCAAAACCAGTGGAATTTTACTCAAAACCAGCGCAATTTTACTCAAAACCAGCGCGATTTTACTCAAAACCAGCGAAATTTTACTCAAAATCAGTGCAATTTTACTCAAAACCAGCGGAATTTTGCTCAAAACCAGTGGAATTTTACTCAAAACCAGCGGAATTTTACTCAAAACCAGCGGAATATTACTCTAAACCAGCGAAATTTTACTCAAAACCAGCGAAATTTTATTGAAAACCAGCGAAATTTTACTCAAAACCAGCGGAATATTACTCTAAACCAGCGGAATATTACTCTAAATCAGCGGAATTTTACTCAAAACCAGTGATATTACTCTAAATCAGCGGAATTTTACTCAAACCCAGTGATATTACTCTAAATCAGCGGAATTTTACTCAAAACCAGCGGAATTTTACTCAAACCCAGTGACATTTTACTCAAAACCAGTAAAATTTTACTCAAAACCAGAGGACTTTTACTCAAAACCAGCGGAATATTACTCTAAACCAGCGGAATATTACTCTAAATCAGCGGAATTTTACTCAAAACCAGTGATATTACTCTAAATCAGCGGAATTTTACTCAAAACCAGTGATATTACTCTAAATCAGCGGAATTTTACTCAAAACCAGCGGAATTTTACTCAAACCCAGTGATATTTTACTCAAAACCAGTGAAATTTTACTCAAAACCGAGGAATTGTACTCAAAACCAGAGGACTTTTACTCAAAACCAGCGGAATATTACTCTAAACCAGCGGAATATTACTCTAAACCAGCGGAATATTACTCTAAACCAGTGGAATATTACTCTAAATCAGCGGAATTTTACTCAAAACCAGTGATATTATTCTAAATCAGCGGAATTTTACTCAAAACCAGTGATATTACTCTAAATCAGCGGAATTTTACTCAAAACCAGCGGAATTTTACTCAAACCCAGTGATATTTTACTCAAAACCAGTGAAATTTTACTCAAAACCGAGGAATTGTACTCAAAACCAGAGGACTTTTACTCAAAACCAGCGGAATATTACTCTAAACCAGCGGAATATTACTCTAAATCAGCGGAATTTTACTCAAAACCAGTGATATTACTCTAAATCAGCGGAATTTTATTCAAAACCAGTGATATTACTCTAAATCAGCGGAATTTTACTCAAAACCAGCGGAATTTTACTCAAACCCAGTGATATTTTACTCAAAACCAGTGAAATTTTACTCAAAACCGAGGAATTGTACTCAAAACCAGAGGACTTTACTCAAAACCAGCGGAATTTTACTCAAAACCAGAGGAATATTACTCTAAACCAGCGGAATTTTACTCAAAACCAGAGGAATATTACTCTAAACCAGCGGAATTTTACTCAAAACCAGTGGAATTTTACTCGAAACCAGTGGAATTTTACTCAAACCAGTGGAATTTTACTCAAAACCAGCGAAATTTTACTCAAAACCAGTGGAATTTTATTCAAAACAAATTATACCTCCTGAAGTACGATTTCAAGCAACAGCTTTTTGTGCATTTTTCAGAAGAAACTGAAAACAATTAGAACAGTCACAGATTGATACTGTATCCGCTGTGTTCAACTGGCTGAAATTGCAAAAAATATTAAGGAAAAAAAGTTATTGATGTACCTACTAATGGAATATTGAAATTAAATCCTTTTTTCGGAGAGCATAGACCAATTTTGTATCAAGACAATACCTCAGGCTCGATAAAGAAGCTCTTACATTTTCCTGATCTTTCATTAAAAGTGAACTCCAGTCAACAATGTTTAAACAGACGAGTCTCAGCTTTTTAGTTCGTGTATGAGATCTCGTACTATCTTCCAATTACTATTTTTATGTTTATTTATGCACGCTTTAACATCTGTGGTCATAACGCATCTTTAGAATCTGTTAGTATATCAGTAGGCTTTTGTTACTATTGTTCTTATTTCTATTGTGTTGTAGATGGCTTAAGTTCATGTTACTGAGTTTAGATTCTAATTAATATTAGTGACTGAAGCAATCCAGAAATGCATATAGAGTGTTAGTTGGGAGGCCGGAGGGAAAAAGACCTTTAGGGAGACCGAGACGTAGATGGGAAGGTAATATTAAAATGGATTTGAGGGAGGTGGGATATGATGATAGAGAATGGATTAATCTTGCTCAGGATAGGGACCAATGGGGGGCTTATGTGAGGGCGGCAATGAACCTCTGGGTTCCTTAAAAGCCAGTAAGTAAATGACTGAAGCAGTGATGAATTTGGTATGTAAATTTCCAATCCAGCATTTGCCTTTGTGACTGAGGGAAACCTCAGCCAAAATGGCCGGCCACGGGATTTGAACCCGGGACCTCTCGAATACGAGTCTGAAACGCTACCGTATGAGCCAACTCGCTCGGTTCTTCCAAATTTGTTTTTACTCAATCGCGCATTTTGCGAATAGAGACATTCAACACAGTTAATATGTAGCTTTTAAAGTGAATGTAATTGTTACCCACGCACCAGAGTGGAATGATTTGGAGAAAAACTGTGAAAAGCCCCATTCGCGGGCAGTCAACCTCCGCGAAATGGCTTGCTGGAAGTAGCGGGTTTGGAAATCAAACCCTTCAATTTTATTCTATTTAATAAAGCATGTGAATCCCCCATTTATTTGGGTGGTTCTTGCGGTACACACGATAGATAGCATTTTTAGTATTTACACCAGTGAGCGATGCTCCAACACATCTAGTCGGATGCACAAACGCGACATCAAAGCGCTTCAATAAATAACAAGCAATGCATTTTATATCACAGCAAGTCAATCGCACGTCGCCACAAAATATCGGCAACACTCCCCGCAAAAGCTCTAATTACAGCGATGAAACAGAGGAAGCTTTCCTCTCAAGAACACGCAAAATAAAGGTTTATCGAAATAAACAGTGGCCTGAACACAGTCTCTTGAGAAGAACGAGTGCATTGCTATTGAAATGACTCAGCGTAAGTCTGTAAGTAGGTAATATCATAACTTATGATCTTTCAGAAACTGAAAAAACTTAAGTCGTGGCATAACAAGAAGAATACAATGAGGAAATGGGATTACAAGGAGAATAAGGAAAAGTAATTGGAAAACAAGAGGAATAAGTGGAGAATAAGGGAATTATGGGGTTGTATTTTTATGTGACTAACAATTCCAAAGTTATTCTCTATACCCAGTAAGGAGAAAGATATGATTCTGGTGGAAAGGGGAAGCTACGGAGAACAAGTCAGATACAATGACGACAAGGATAATGCAATGGTAATACAAGGATAACAATGTAATAAAAAGATAACAATGGAAATACAAGCATAACAAGGAGAATGTAAGGATGGCAATAGGAACACAAGAATAACAATGAAAATTTAAGAATAACAATGGAATACAAGGATAACAACGGTAATACAAGGATAAGAAGGAGAATAAAAGGGTAACAAAGAAAATATAAGGGTGACAAGGAGAATACAAGGATGACAAGAATATAAGGGTAATAAGAAGTATACAATGCTAACAAGGAGAATATAAGGGTAACAAGGATAATATAAGGGTAACAAGGAGAATACAAGGATGACAAGAATATAAGGGTAATAAGAAGAATACAATGCTAACAAGGAGAATAAAAGGCTAACAAGGATAATATAAGGGTAACAAGGAGAATATAAGGGTAACAAGGAGAATATAAGGGTAACAAGGAGAATATAAGGGTAACAAGGAGAATATAAGGGTAACAAGCCGAATATAAGGGTAATACGCCGAATATAAGGGTAACAAGAAGAATATAAGGGTAACAAGAAGAATATAAGGGTAACAAGAAGAATATAAGGGTAACAAGCAGAATAGAAGGGTAACAAAGAGAATACAAGGATGACAAGAATATAAGGCTAACAAGAAGAATACAAGGCTAACAAGGAGAATATAAGGGTAACAAGAAGAATACAAAGAATGTAAGGGTAACAAGGATAATATAAGGGTAAGAGGGATAATATAAAAGTAACAAGCAAAATATAAGGGTAACAAGGAGAATATAAGGGTAACAAGAAGAATACAAGGCTAACAAGGAGAATATAAGAGTAACAAGAAGAATACAAGGCTAACAAGGAGTACACAAGACTAACAAAGAGAATACAAGGAAGGAGGATACATGGATAACAAGGAGGATACAAGGATAACAAGGAGGATACATGGATAACAAGGAGGATACAAGGATAACAAGGAAGATACAAGGATAACAAGGAGGATACATGGATAACAAGGAGGATACATGGATAACAAGGAGGATACAAGGATAACAAGGAGGATACATGGATAACAAGGAGGATACATGGATAACAAGGAGGATACATGGATAACAAGGAGGATACATGGATAACAAGGAGGATACAAAGATAACAAGGAGGATACATGGATAACAAGGAGGATACATGGATAACAAAGAGGATACATGGATAACAAGGAGTATACATGGATAACAAGTAGGATACAAGGATAACAAGGAGGATACAAGAATAACAAGGAGAATACATGGATAACAAGAAGGATACAAGGATAACAAGTAGGATACATGGATAACAAGGAGGATACATGGATAACAAGGAGGATACATGGATAACAAGGAGGATACATGGATAACAAGTAGGATACAAGGATAACAAGGAGGATACAAGGATAACAAGTAGGATACATGGATAACAAGAAGGATACAAGGATAACAAGTAGGATACATGGATAACAAGGAGGATACAAGGATAACAAGGAGGATACAAGGATAACAAGGAGGATACAAGGATAACAAGGAGGATACAAGGATAACAAGGAGGATACAAGGAGGATACAAGGATAACAAGGAGGATACATGGATAACGAGGATACAAGGATAACAAGTAGGATACAAGGATAACAAGTAGGATACAAGGATAACAAGAAGGATACAAGGATAACAAGTAGGATACATGGATAACAAGTAGGATACATGGATAATAAGGAGGATACATGGATAACAAGTAGGATACAAGGATAACAAGGAGGATGCAAGGATAACAAGGATACATGGATAACAAGAAGGATACAAGGATAACAAGTAGGATACATGGATAACAAGGAGGATACATGGATAACAAGGAGGATACATGGATAACGAGGATACAAGGATAACAAGGAGGATACAAGGATAACAAGGAGGATACAAGGATAACAAGGAGGATACAAGGATAACAAGGAGGATACATGGATAACAAGGAGGATACATGGATAACAAGGATACATGGATAACAAGGAGGATACATGGATAACAAGGAGGATACATGGATAACAAGGAGGATACAAGGATAACAAGGAGGATACAAGGATAACAAGGAGTATACAAGGATTACAAGTAGAATACAAGAATAACAAGAAGAACACACGGGTAACAAGAACACAAGGATAATATAAGGATAAGAAAGAGAATAAGGAGAATACAAGGATGACAAGGAGTATACAAGTATAACAAGTGGGAATGCAAGAATAACGGGTGTGTTTGAAAAGTTTTTTTGGCCTGACTCACAAATGGCATTGAAAACGTGTCAACAATACTGCCATTGTTAGCGGCCATTTTACATTACTTCAAGTACGAAAAAATCATAATAAAATAATCTGTTGACTACATTTTGTGTAGTTTCATTTTGAAGTTAGTGCGCCGAACATATTGGCAAAAATATAAAATATCGAGTTCCGTGCTGTCATTATATAAATCGTAAAAAAGGAAATGAGTCCAACAGAAATTAAAGCAGACATGAATCCTACACTGGAGGAATCCGCTCCAGCGTTTTGGACTGTGAAAAAATGGGTGGCATTATTTAAACACGGTCGAGAGAGAGAGAGGAAGACAACCCCCGCAGTGGACGATCAGTAATAGCAACAAGTGAAGACAAAATCCACGATATGGTGCTGAATGACCGTCAACTGAAAATGCGGAAAATTAGCGAGGTTATGCGTATCTCAACTGAACGGGTGCGCCCCACATCTCGCTGTCAGTCAGTGTCTTAGACATGTCCAAGATCTCCGGAAGGTGAGTTTTACGTAGGTTGTACCCAGGACGGATTCGTATACTTAGGCACGTTTTGGCCCTTTTACGCCCTTATATGAGATGATTGTCTAAGTTCGACAGATGACCTGGGTACAATTCATGAATCCGACGTTGATAGGTGGGACATCCTGCCTCAGCCGCTGATAGAGCCTGATGATCCCAGGGACTCGGTGCCCCAAACCCTTCCGTACTACCCCAAGATTTCACCCCAGCCTATTTTTACTATTTTGGATGATAGATGAAATGAAGGGGAGTTGGAGTGTTAGTGGAAAACGAGTGTACCCCGAGAAAAACCATCTATGTCTTTTTGTCCACCACAAATTCCATCATGACCTGGCCGTGAATCGAACCCGGGGCTTCTCGATGGAAGGACAGCCACAGACGCGGCAAATTTTAGGTTGGCAATGAAACATAAAAAAATCAACAGGACTGTGCAACGTTTTTCCGACATCTAATGCGCACACCAACGCTTAACGGAACGGCCTCAGAAAGTAGAGATATTTTAATTATTATTTCTGTGCTTATGAGGGCTGCTACCCTCATCAAGAGGACGGTATCTCTCCATTCCTCGGTCTTATCTCTCGGTTTAAATCACTCCCGCAGCGCTTAAGCACTGAACTAGGGGCAGCGCGCGCCTTATCGGAGCACTGATCTCAGAGCGATGGGTAGAAGAAAGTGGATCCAGCAGGTCATCCATTATGCAGCGCCTCTCCTTACGTGCTTTGCTAGCCTCAGTCTGTAGTGGAAATCACACACATACCTAGTGCCAACCTGACTTCAATTCACGAGATCCCACCACGTGTTTCTCAATCTTAAAAAGATTAAGATAAAAATTTGTAAAAGAGTATTATTATTATTATTATTATTATTATTATTATTATTATTATTATTATTATTATTATTATTATAGTGAAGATATCATTGTCATTGCCATCTCTGGAAGTAATAAAAACGAAAGTATGGCTAAGAAAACTGTACTGCGTCATCACAGATATCGTCGTATACGTCGTCACAGATATCGTCGTATGCGTCATATCATAACAGATGTCATATCGTATGCGTCACAAATCGTTGTATGCGTCACCAGATATCAGTTACCTTGGTATATCGTCATCACAGATATCGTTGTATGCGTCATCACAGATATCTTCGTATCGTCGTATGATGTCATCACAGATATCGTTGTATGCGTCATCACAGATATCACAGATATCGTTGTATGCGTCATGTCGTCACAGACATCACACATGTCTTCGTCGCATATCGTTGTATCACAGATATCGTCGCCATATGCGTCGTCACAGATATCCGTCGATATTGTATGCGTCGTCACAGATATCATGTATACGTCATAACAGATGTCAGATATCGTTGTATGCGTCACCACAGATATCGTCGTATACGTCGTCATCACAGATATCGTTGTATACGTCATCACAGATATCGTCGTATGCGTCATCACAGATATCGTTGTATGCGTCATCACAGATATCTTGTCATATGCGTCATGCGTCACCACAGATCATCACAGATATCGTTGTATGCGTCATCACATATCGTCGTATATCGTCATCACAGATATCGTTGTATGCGTCATCACAGATATCATGTATGCGTCATCACAGATATCGTATGCGTCATCACAGATATCGTTGTATGCGTCATCACAGATATCGTCGTATGCGTCATCGCAGATATCGTTGTATGCGTGACATCACAGATATCGTCGTATCGTCGTCACAGATATCGTCGTGCGTCGTCACAGATATCGTTGTATGCGTCACAGATATCGTCACATCACAGATATCGTCGTATGCGTCGTCGTCACAGATATCGTCGTATGCGTCATATCGTCAGATATCGTTGTATGCGTCATCACAGATATCGTTGTATGCGTCATCACAGATATCGTTGTATGCGTCATCACAGATATCGTCGCGCCATCAACGTCGTCACAGATCGTTGTATGCGTCGTATATCGTCGTCACAGATACAGATATCGTTGTATCGTCATATATCGTTGTATGCGTCACAGATATACCGTCGATATCGTATACACAGTCGTTGTATGCCGTAGATATCGTCGTATGCGTCATCACGTCGTTGTATGCGTCATCACAGATATCGTCGTATGCGTCATCACAGATATCGTTGTATGCGTCATCACAGATATCGTTGTATGCGTCATCACATGTCTTCGTATGCGTCATCACAGATATCGTTGTATGCGTCATCACAGATATCGTTGTCATCACAGATATATTGTATGCGTCGTCACTATCGTCGTATGCGTCATCACAGATATCGTTGTATGCGTCATCACAGATATCGTTGTATGCGTCATCACAGATATCGTTGTATGCGTCATCACAGATATCGTCGTATGAGTCATCACAGATATCGTTGTATGCGTCATCACAGATATCGTCGTACGCGTCATCACAGATATCGTTGTATGCGTCACCACAGACATCGTATGCGTCATCACAGATATCGTTGTATGCGTCATCACAGATACCGTCGTATACGTCGCCGTAGATATCGTCGTATACGTCGTCACAGATATCGTTGTATGCGTCATCACAGATATCGTCGCCAACGTCGTCACAGATATCGTCGTATACGTCATCACAGATATCGTCGTATGCGTCATCACAGATATCGTTGTATGCGTCATCACAGATATCGTATGCGTCATCACAGATATCGTCGTATACGTCATCACGGATATCGTCGTATGCGCCATCACAGATATCGTTGATGCACCATCACAGATATCGTCGTATGCACCATCACAGATATCGTTGTATGCGCATCACAGATATCGTTGTATGCACCATCACAGATATCGTTGTATGCGTCATCACAGATATCGTTGTATGCGTCATCACAGATATCGTTGTATGCACCATCACAGATATCGTCGTATGCGTCATCACAGATATCGTTGTATGCGTCATCACAGATATCGTCGTATCGTCATCACAGATATCGTTGTATGCGTCACCACAGATATCATTGTATCCGTCATCACATATCTTCGTATGCGTCACCACAGATATCGTTGTCTGCGTCATCACATATCGCCATATACGTCGTCACAGATATCGTCGTATACGTCGTGGCATGAATCATTGTAACTTACTGGTAGTTTCAGATATCGTCCACTTCGTCGGAGATATAGTCGTCTAATATACTTCGTTGGAGATATCTACGTCGTAGCACATATTATCATTATTTATTAATCTTTGCATAGTCTTGTCATCGACAGCTCCGTGGCATTCGTGATCTCCATCATTATAGTACTTAATATCACGTCACCAAGATCATTAACAACGCTCAAGTATCATTACCATCATCGTCATTTACAGCACATAAAATATCTGGCACTAGTGCAGTTTCAGTTCGTGTCCGACGTTATTTTTATGTGGCTTTAAATTTCAACAGTCTCAATTTTTGTTTTGATCGTATGAAATATTTCTAAATCAGCCCGCTCGACTGAAATCTGCTGCCGCCCTCTAGTATTGAGTTACTACTGGAATTCCCATCGCGCTTGTTCGGCAGTACCAAGATCTATGTCAGTGTTAAAATTCAGGTATTCATTTGTTCTTACATCCTTGTGCCGGTTTGACGTGCAATAAATTTCCCCCATCCCTTTCCCATTACCTATATTCTCTTTTCTTTTTATGACATTTGAAATCTACAACGTTTTTTTTTTTTTCCATAAATCGGATTAGTCCTCTTGATATTTATAAAAAACATTCACGTAACAGTATTATATAATTTATTTTCCATAAAAACGTATTTTATTAATCAATTAATCATTCACTAAATCACGTGCTGGGAATATTGCTATTATTCCGCATTTCCGATCCATGTATGCAAACATTTTCATGTATTTATTCATACAACTCATTTCCTCGCTACGCGTATTAAATTCGACAGGCAGATGTTTGTATTTCTCTGAATTTGTTTGCGCTTCCCATTAAGTCTATTACGACACAGGCCTATTTATTCCACTGATTACCTACAAACTCGTTTACTTTACTCATTCAGTGATGTATTACATTATCTCTACTGTAAATACGCATAAAATAAAAGGTGAAATCATTTCTTTCACAACATATGACTCATATTTCAGTGGAAGAACGACGCAACATGAAACCACAAACGATAACTTGTTGACATTCATCTCCCTTCACGTTTCTTGCCTGATTCTTGATTTTATAGGAAATTCTGAAGAATCCCCACTCAAAAAGGGAAAAGTACAGAACGGATCTAGTAAGTCGTGAATTTTAATCCCGATGATTAAGAAAAAGTATTATTTATGATTTCAGGCATCCACAGTGTTCAAGTTGTGACAGATTTGGGTATCTGCAGATATACAACGTTTCGTAGCTACATATTTGCTTCACCGCCAGTGAAAGCAGAATCCTATCTGTTGGATCCACTACCGAGACCTATTCTCTATTCTTTAGTAACGGATCCAACAGACAGCAGGTGGTGATGATATTAGTAATGATTAAGAAGCCATATTTATTTTATTTTAGTAGGTTATTTTACGACGCTTTATCAACATCTTAGGTTATTTAGAGTTTGAATGAGATGAAGGTGATAATGCCGGTGAAATGAGTCCGGAGTCCAACACCGAAAGCTACCCAGCATTTGCTCATATTGGTTTGAGGGAAAACCCCGGAAAAAACCTCAACCAGGTAACTTGCCCCGACCGGAAATCGAACCCGGGCCACCTGGTTTTGCGGCTGGACTTGCTAACCGTTACTCCACAGGTGTGGACAAGAAGCCATATTGGTGGCGTTGGTTATAGAGAAGGTGGTCATGGTGGTAATGGTTGTGATTAAGGTGATGGTGCTATTTATGATGGTAATGTTGATGGCAGTGTTAATAGTTACTATGATCGTAACAGTGGTGGTGGTAGTGTTGGTGCTGGTGATAACAGTGTTGGTGATTTTATTGATAGTGTTGGTGGTAGAGGTGGTGGTCGTAAGACTCGTGATCATGTTAGAAGTGGTAATGGTAGTGTGATGGTATTCGCGCTAATGATTATGATGGCGGCGCTAAAAGTTTTGAAAGTGGCAGTAGTGATGAAGACTGTGATAGTGGTGATTTCGCTGATAGTGCTATGATGTGACTGTGAAAGTAGTGGTGGTGAATGGTGAAAATGATGGTGATAAGTCGTGAAAGTAGTGGTGGTGAATGGTGAAAGTGAATACTGATGATGGTTGGTGATTCCAGTAAAAGTGGTGGTGACTGGTAAAAGTAGTAGTAGTGACTGAAGTGATGGTGGTGATTGGTGAAAGTGATGGTAGTGGTGAAAGTGGTGATAGTGGTGGCTGGTGAATGTGGTGGTGACTGGTGAAAGTTCTGGTAGTGACTGGTAAAAGTGAGATTGTAACTGGTGAAAGTGGCGATGGTGGTTGGTGAAAGTGGCGATTGTGGCTGGTGAAAGTGACGATGGTGGCTGGTGACTGGTGAAAGTGGTGTTGGTAGTGACTAGTGAAAGTTCTGATGGTGAGTGGTGAAAGTTCTGGTGGTGACTGGTGAAAGTGGGGTTTTAACTGGTGAAAGTGGTGCTGGTAATTGGTGAAAGTGATGGTAATGACTTGTAAAAGTTTCAATGTTGACTGTAATGGTGGTGGTGATTGAAGAGGTAGTGGTGACTGGTAATAATGTTGGTTGTGATTGGAGACTGAAGTGGTGATCTTGGCAAGTGGTGGTCATTTTTGTAGTACCGATGGTGTGGGTTTGATAATGGTGATACTGATTTTTGTCTTAGTGGTGATACTGATTTTGGTATTATTAGTGGTCTTGATTTTGGTGGTAGTGGTGATGGTGACTTTGGTAATAAGGTAGTGGTATGATAGTGGTGACTCCAGAAAGTGGTGGTGGTGATTGTGGTGACAGTGGTATGGTGATTATGGTGGTAGTGGTGGTAGCAGTGGTGTGGTGATTTTTGTGATGATTTGGTGATGATGGTGGCAGTACCGTGGTGATTTTTGTGATGGTGTTGTGATTTTTATGATTGTGGTAGTGGTGATGTGATGATTTGGTGATAGAGGTGGTGATTGTGATAGCAGTGGCGTTGTGTTTTTGGTGATAGTGATAGTGGTTACTGTGCTCGTGGTGACTCGTGAAAGTGAAGGTGGTGATTGTGACGGTAGTGGTGGTGGTGATTTTTGATAACGGTGATAGTGATTGTGGTGGTAGTGGTGATAATTTCGGTGGTAGGGTTGTGGATGTGGTGATAATGTTTATGTGGTAATAGTAGTGGTGGGTTTGGTAATAACGGTGCTAGATATGGTGATTTTGGTTGTTGCGGTGGTAGTAGTGGTGATGATTTTGGTGATAAGCGAGGTGGTGATAGTAATTGTGTGGTGATTGATGGTAGTGGTAGCGGTAGTAGTAGTAATAGTAGTAGTAGCAGTAGTAGTAGTAGTAGTAGTAGTAGTAGTAGTAGTAGTAGTAGTAGTAGTAGTAGTAGTAGTAGTAGTGGCAATGATTTTAACAATATCGATTACATCGCAGTACGTAATGGTGATATGTGGTGATTTTGGTTACAGTGGTGATTGTGGTTATGAATCTCTAAATTCTCTCAATCGTAATACAGTCAGATAATAATTTCTCACAAACTACTGTTCTCCAACCAGGAGATCAACCGTGAAAGGAATGTGCTTACTATTGCGTCATCTATTGGAGCGAAGTAGATAGACGATATTACCGTTATAACGTCAGTTTAAAAACCATGCGCTCTCCTGAATATGTTATTTCCTGTATGGAGAGAATAAAAGACCAGGAAATTAACCGTGATCTAATTTTGTAACTAGGGTAGTATCAATATGTGTGATCAACGTTATGGTTTGTGCTGTGAGAGCTAGCCAATAGAGATAAGAGTACCCACGTGTGTGACTTTATGACATCTTATGACAACATTCATTCACAGCATTATCCCGCTTCGTCTCATTCCCTGGAGACTTTCTCGTGGTTGGAGTACAGTAAACTGGTTCGATTTTCGAAACATGTCACTTTTTTCACTTCACCTTTTTATCCTGCCTTAGTCTGTTGCAGTCAAATTACCTCATCGTCTTTGGTGGTCTCTTCTACTTATAAGAAATGTTAAATAAACAGTTCCAACCTTAGAGTTCTCGAATAAATAGCCATGGACCGCATGTTTTCTCTCTCCTGCCCTACAGACTTCACTGCTATGGAGTAATGATACCAACTATCGCTCGAAACACACTGGTTCAGGATCCGATGCATGGTAAAGGAACAAGAACTCTTCCCATTGCGGAAATACACGACGAAGACACTAAATTAGTGTATTTTTTAAGCTTACGTATCAAGTATTGTGTATAGGCTATATGTTTACTTTTTTTCTTCTTATTTATACCGTATTGCGTCATTATTATAAAGCATAGCGTTGGCTAAAATTTATTCTATTAACAAAAAAAGAAAATTATTCTTTAATCGCGAATAACAAATAGTACTTTTCATTCGGGATATTTATTCGTTTCTAGTGAATATGATTAAGAAAATTTATACGTAATCACAAACAAAAATTACAAATTCTACGACTGAAACGAACATTTCAGTAATGATCTATTTATTTACATCTATTATAAAGTCCATGTGGAATTGAAACTTACAAAACAAGATTTGATCTAATATGAAAGCTTTAATCACAGATTGTGTCATTTACAAATATTCAAATACTGCGTTTGTTTTCATTTGTGATCTTTACTGGACTACAGAACTATTCTCATTTCAAACATTACTTACTTGCGGCTATTAGAGAACCCAAAGGTTCATTGCCGCCATCATATAAGCTCGCCATCGGTTCCTATCGTAAGCAATATTAATCCAGTCTCTACCATCGTACCCCACCTCCCTCAAATCCATTTCAATATTATCCTACCATCTACATCTCGGCATCCTCCAAAGGTCTTTTTCTCTCCGACATCCCAACTAACACTCTATATGTATTTATGGATTCGCCCATACGTAGGCTACTACATGCCCTGCTCATCTCAAACGTATGGATTTAATGTTCCTAATTATGTCAGGTGAAGAATACAATGCGTGCAGTTCTGCGTTGTGTAACTTTCTCCATTCTCCTGTAACTTTATCCCTCTTTGCTCCAAATATTTTCCTAAACACCATATTTCCAACACCCTTAGCCTCTGTTCCTCTCTCAAAGTGAGAGTCCAAGTTTCACAACCATAAAGAACAACCGGTAATATAACTGTTTTATAAATTTTAACTTACAGCTTTTTTTGAGAGCAGACTGAATGACAGAAGCTTCTCAACCGAATAATAACAGGCATTTCCAATATTCATATAATTTATTTGTGCGAAATGTTGTAAAAGCATGAGTAGAAAAATATTTCAAAACAAACTAGGAACAAATTGGAATTACAGTTGACAGCTCTAAAATGAATCGTATTTACTTATTTACTTATGGCTTTTAAAGAACCCGTTGCTGACCTCACATAAGCCCGCAATCTGTACCTATCCTGAGCCAGATCAATCCAGTCTCTATCATCATATCCCACCTCCCTCAAATCCATTTTAATATTATCTTCCCATCTACGTCTCGGCCTCCCCAAAGGTCTTTTTCTCTCAGACCTCCCAACTGACACTCTATATGTATTTCTGGATTCGCCCATACGTACTAAATGGCCTGCCCATCTTAAACATCTGGATTTAATGTTCCTAATTATGTCAGGTGAAGAATACAATGCGTGCAGTTCTGTGTTGTGTAACTTTCTTCCATTCCCTGTAACTTCATCCCTCTTAGCCCCAAATATTTTCCTAAGCATCTTATTCTCAAACACCCTTAACCTATGTTCCTCTTCAAAGTGAGAGTCCAAGTTTCACAGCCATACAGAACAACCGGTAATATAACTGTTTTATAAATTCTACCGTTCAGATTTTTTGACAGTAGACTAGATGACAAAAGCTTCTCAACCGAATAATAACAGGCATTTCCCGTATTCATTTCAAAAATTACCATCAGATAATTTATTTGTGCGAGTTTAGGAGATTTGTCGTTGTTACCTCAGCCCCTGATAGAGCCAGGTTTCATTTTGCGGAGGAATGACCTTATAAGCCCTAGGGGCCCTAAGCCCCAAGCCCTTCTACATCGCAAACCAGTACTACCCCGAAGCCTTTACCCCAGCCAATTTTTAATACTGTGGATGATAGATGATTATTATTATTTAGTTGGTTATTTAAAGACGCTTTATCAACTACTAGGCTATTTTAGCGTCAATGAGATTGGTGATATTTGGCGAGATGAGGCCGAGGATTCGCCATAGATTACCTTGCATTCACATTACGGTTGGGGAAAACCTCGGAAAAAACCCAACCAGGTAATCAGCTCAAGCGGGGATCGAACCCGCGCCCGAACGCAACTTCAGACCGGTAGGCAAGCGCCTTAACCAACTGAGCCACGCCAGATGACAGATGAAATGAGGAAAGGTGAAGAGTGTGAGGGAAACGGGAGTACCCCGAGGAAATCCCTCTGCAATGTCTGCTTTGCCCACCACAAATTCCAGCACGACCTGGCCGGGGACTGAACCCGGGCCGCTTGGATGGGAGATCAGTGCACTATCACTTGACGCGGCATTTGACGGATGCCCAGTTATTAACTGGCCCTACTCACAGCACAACGGACGTGATCCAAAGACTGCTTGGAGACAGACAGGTACAGCACTGCACTCGAAGTTGGAGAGGGGGAGAGAAGGAAAGAGAATACACGAAGGTTGAGAAAGCAACGTATAAATCTGCTACTGTATCAGAAGTATTATAGGCTTTGACAATATCACGCAACAACGCTTTCACGAAAATATTAAATATTTTATTCGTTCAGTGAAAGTGATATAACCATTAAGAGCAATTAAAAATCCTTCTTTCGTTCAAATACTTGGCCACATACTTAAAGTAGTTGTTTGCAAACAGTTGTCAGCGTTAAGTAACTACGAAATTAACAATAAAAAACCTGAAATTTATTCGTCATTGACATCGATTGAAAATAATGAATAATGTTTTCATTTACGACTGACGAAATACTTCGTTATTCACGAATGAATAAATCTTAAATAAATGTGTTGATTTTATATTTATTCAACAATATTCGAATAATGCCCTACACTTATGGCACAGTGCTAGATTATAACCAACTGGTACATCTGCAAACATGAATTTGCGACTTCTATTCGAAAATGAGGTAAAAAAATGAGGTTTGCTGTCAAAAAAAAAAAAAAAAAATTTATTTCGAGCTACATTCATGTATAGTTTTCTGCCCAAGAGCATGTCTGAGTATTATATTTTCTGCCTTGCTCTTTGAATATTACATATTTAATGCTTTAAACTTAAGTTCTGAGCTCGATTCCAATGAAACACGGAGAAACAAATCTAATCTACTTACTTACTTACTGGCTCAAGGAACCCGCCATTGGTCCCTATCCTGAGCAAGATGAATCCAGTCTCTACCATCATATCCCACCTCCCTCAAATCCATTTTAATATTATCTTCCCATCTACGTCTCGGCCTCCCCAAAGGTCTTTTTTCCGGCCTCCCAACTAACACTCTATATGCATTTCTGGATTCGCCCATACAAGCTATTCCCTGCCCATCTCAAACGTCTGGATTTAATGTTCCTAAATGTCAGAAGGATACAATGCGGCAGCTCTGCATTGTAGTAAACTCCATTCTCCTGTAAGACATCCCTCTTAGCCCCAAATATTTTCCTAAGAACCTTATTCTTCAATCTCTGTTCCTCTCTCAAAGTGAGAGTCCAAGTTTCATTGAACAACCGAAAGGCCTATAACTGGTTTATAAATTCTAACTTTCAGATTTTTTGACAGCAGAGTGGATGACAAAAGTTTCTCAACCGAATAATAACAGGCATTTCCCATATTTATTCTGCATTTAATTTCCTCCTAAGTGTCATTTATATTTGTTACTGTTACTCCAAGATATTTGAATTTTTCCAACTCTTCGAAGGATAAATCTCCAATTTTTATAGTTCCATTTCGTACAATATTCTGATCACGAGACAATCATATACTTTGTCTTTTCGGGTTTACTTCAAACCTATCGTTTACTTGCTTCAAGTAAAATTCCCGTGTTTTCCCTAATCGTTTGTGGATTTTCTCCTACCATATTCACGTCATCGGCATAGACAAGAAACTGATGTAACCCGTTCAATTCCAAACCCTCTGCGTTATCCTGAACTTTCCTAGTGGCATATTCTAGAGCGAAATTAAAAAGTAGAGGTGATAGTGCATCTCCCTGTTTCAGCCCGCAGTGAATTGGAAGAGCATCTAATATACTTCTATAACTACAAATTCTTGGATTTAATAAGATCTTTGTATTGAAATTAATGCAGGGATTAATTGCAATTTCAGCGTACACAGCAATGTGGAACAATGGCAGTTTACGTAGTTACTAAAAACGTACGAGGGCAAAAAAATTGCATATAATCTGCAATGTACGAATCTTAATATTAATTCGATTCCAATAAAATTGTATTTAACATCATGTACATACGTAGTTTCGCCCTGTGGTACAATGATACGTTGCTAGAAATCTTACGTCATGGGTTCGATTCTAAGCAAATTATCTCACTCTCAATAAATCTACCTTGTGCAACAACAATATTACACGTCACCATCCGATCGATTGCTAATAAATGTTGTTTCGAACTTTCGAAGTATTTATTTGATTTCAACCCAACTGGCTTTAACCTTAAGAGTCCACCGCTGTGAAAGTGATATCCAGTTTACTACGAACCTTATAGTCCTGGGTTTGACACCAACCAAATTATTTTCACTGTCTATGTCCAATACTGTGGAAGAACGGTATTTAATGTTGCTTCGAATCTTACGGTCCTGTGTTTGCCTCCAACTAAATTTTACCATCGATAGACCACACCGATATAGTACAATGGCAGGAGATGTTATGAATCTTAAAGTCTTAGGTTTGACTCCAATAAATATTGTTTCAAACTTTCGAAGTATTTTATTTGATTTCAACCCAACTGAACTTTAACCTTGACAGTCCACCGCTGTGAAAGTGGTATTCAGTGTTACTACGAACCTTATAGTCCTGGGTTTGACACCAACCAAATTATTTTCATAGTATATGTCCAATACTGTGGAAGAACGGTATTTAATGTTGCTTCGAATCTTACGATCCTGGGTTTGCCTCCAACTAAACTTTACCATCGACAGACCACACCGATATAGTATAATGGCAGGAGATGTTATGAATCTTAAAGTCTTAGGTTTGACTCCAATTAAACTATATCTAAATCTAGTGTTGTGAGTCAAAGTCTTGGGTTTGATATAAATTGAAATGTCTTCCTCTCAATGATTCCACTGATATTGGTTACTACTATTAATTTGATAGTCTTGGGTTCGATTCTAATGAAACTGACTCTGTATCAAAAATACATCGCTGTAGAATGACGATACCGGAAGCAACAAAAGACCTTGTAGTCATGGGTTCGATTTCAATTGACCTTCAATATAAGAGTTTATCGATGTCGAACTATAGTTATCATATAGTATTGGGTTTGATTCCTATTAAACTGTGTCTACCTCAAGAATACAGTTAATGGTGAATCTTCGAGCCTGCTACATACCACACAAGGAGGAAATAACGTACTTTTAATTGAAAACAACTTCAAAATTGTAGCACATCACTCCAAAGGCAAGATGTGATCATTGCGAAAGTTATAAATCCACCCAACCCGCTCAAAATACTTTCGTCTCTTCTATACCCAATGGAGCATTCTCACAGACAATAATGACATGATCCAGTGGTACCACCATTATTTTGCATTACGCGGAAACCGAATATACATCAAAAGCGTATATAGAAGGCATAGTAAAAGCCTGAATAAACCAAACAAAACCTAGCACTGATTCTCGACTTTACCGACCACTCGCTATCTATGCACTTACCTATGAATGAACGCATATTCAAGACATACCAAACGGTAGAGCGAAATTATTTGCTTTAGCGATGCCGTTCGTATTCACAATTTTTCTACTTCTTCCTATGTGGCTACCATCCAAGTATGCCTTAGACTACTCCGGAGGTTAGGTTAGGTTAGGTTAGGTTAGCCCTAAAACTTTCCAACCACACTTTCTCACTTGCTTTTTTGCGGTGTATATCATTTGCTGCAAATAAAGAAAACTGTTTCTATTTACTTTCATCGACTCTTTACGACCATATATCTCGTTTTTTTATTGATTACTTAACGTTTCATCAACTGCTCAGTTTATTTAGCGTCTGAATGAGATGAAGTTTATGCCAGCGAAATGATGCCAGGATTCAGCGCCGAAAGTTATCCAGCATTTTCTCTTAATGGATTGAGGGAAAACCCCGAAAAAAAAAAAAAACTCGACCAGATGACTTGTTCAAACCAGGATTTGAACCCCGGCCCGTTAGTTTCACGGTCAACCTCGTTATTTATTATGTCGGCCACGTTTTCAGTTACTTCCATGAACAAGAAACAAGCGCGGTATCGCTACAGTAAATTATTACCAGTGGAGCGGAGCTAACCTAACCTAACCTAACCTAACCTAACTTAACCTAACCTAACCCGCCACTAGTCGCTTATTTTTCTTTATAGATAATGGCACCACTGCGACTTCCATTACAATGTAACCAATATGTAACAGACTGACATGTTCAAATTCTTTGTTGTGTGTAATATGTTATACTTGGTATATTTACTTAATTTGTGTCTTGTAGGAGTTAAAAAACGCAACGAAAATCAGACGTATGTAGTGTGTAGCGAAATCAAAGATTCAATCCGTTATAAAACAATCATAATATATTTTGCTAGGAGTCATATTATATTCACAAATTGGGTTCAGACCCGATTGTCTTTACCTTTACTGAATTTACATCTCAGGAACATTATTTCTATGAAATGTTCCGTCATGGGTTAGAGTTAAATTCACATGTTTAGTCCGTCTCTGCGTAACGCTGGTAATGAATATTAGTACGAATCTTATTGTTGTGAGTTTGATAGTATGAATCTCATTGTTGTGAGTTTGATGGTATTAACCTCATTGTTGTGAGTTTGATGGTAATGAATCTCATTGTTGTGAGTTTGATGGTACGAATCTCATTGTTGTGAGTTTGGTGGTATGAATCTCATTGTGTGAGTTTGGTGATATGCATCTCATTGTTGGGAGTTTGATGGTACGAATCTCATTGTTGTGTTTGATGATATGAATCTCATTGTTGTGAGTTTGATGGTATGAATCTCATTTTGTGAGTTTGATGGTATTAACCTCATTGTTGTGAGTTTGATGATATGAATATCAATGTTGTGAGTTTGATGCTACAAATCTTAGTGTCGTGAGTTTAATGGTAGGAATCTTATTGTTGTGAGTTTGATGGTACGTATCTTTTGTTGTTTTGTTGTTACTGTCGTGAGTTTGATGGTACGTATCTTGTTGTGAGTTTGATACCAATTTTATTATCGTAAGTTTGATGGTACGAATCGTATTATCGTAAGTTTGATGGTACGAAACTTATTGTCGCAGGTTTGATGGTAAGAATCCTATTGTCGTAAGTTTCATGGTGCGAATTTTGTCGTAAGTTTGATGGTACGGATTTTATTGTCGTATGTTTGATAGTACGAATCTTAATGTCGTATGTTTGATGGTACGAATCTTAATGTCGTATGTTTGATGGTACAAATCTTAATGTCGTAAGTTTGATGGTACGAATTTTATTGCGTATGTTTGATGTACGAATCGTATTGTCGTAAGTTTGATAGTACGAATCTTATTGTCGTAAATTTGATAGTACGAATCTTATTGTCGTAAGTTTGATGGTAAGAATCCTATTGTAAGTTTCATGGTACGAATTTTATTGTTGTATGTTTGATGGTACGAATTTTATTGTCGTATGTTTGATGTACGAATCTTATTGTCATAAGTATGATGGTACGAACCTTATTGTCGTAAGTTTGATGATACGAATCGTATTGTCGTAAGTTTGATGGTACGAATGTTATTGTCGTAAGTTTGATGGTAAGAATCTTATTGTCGTAAGTTTCATGGTACGAATTTTATTGTCGTATGTTTGATGGTACGAATTTTATTGTCGTATGTTTGATATACGAATCTTATTGTCATAAGTTTGATGGTACGAATCTTATTGTCGTATGTTTGATGGTACGAATCTTATTGTCGTATGTTTGATGGTACGAATCTTATTGTCGTATTGTAAGTTTGATGGTACGAATCGTATTGTCGTAAGTTTGATGGTAAGAACCTTATTGTCGTAAGTTTGATGATACGAATCGTATTGTCGTAAGTTTGATGTACGAATCTTATTGTCATAAGTTTGATGGTACGAATCTTATTGTATAAGTTCGATGGTACAAATCTTATTATAGGTTTGATGGTACGAATCTTATTGTCGTATTGTAAGTTTGATGGTACGAATCTTATTGTCGTAAGTTTGATGGTACAATCTTATTGTCGTATTGTAAGTTTGATGGTACGAATCTTATTGTCGTAAGTTTGATTATATCCAAACTGTATTTAATAGCAACAAACGCCACTGCTGTGAATTAATGGCACCACATTTAAAGGAGCCCACAATCCCAAAGAGCTGTGGACATGCTGAGAGGTACTCACAGGATTGTGGTCTCTGGGGGCACTTCGGGCACCCGGTCCAGCTGCAAGAACATGCACCTCACGGTGGTGCGGAAGCACAGACAGCGGGCGGGACACTGGGCGTCAGCCCGCGCCAGGGCGGCCAGCAGCAGCACTGCCAGGGCCAGCACCATCTTCGTCACTGCACTGCACTGCACAACAAGATGTCCTCGCGGCGCGCCGAGCGAGACGCGACTGAGGCTGGGCCTCCTTGATGCTGTCCGGCGGACAGGCGGCGGGCGATCGCAGCGACCCTACCTGCACACAGCGACAACAATGCATCTGCTGTATTTATAACAGCTCTCACAAGTGGACAATAACATTACGTGTTCGTGGATTATCTACCTAAAATGTTTAAGTTTAGATTACAAAGTAATAAATACTGTTGAATATATCACTTCAAATATGAAAATTTAATAAAGGGTATCATGTTAATAACATTATTCTGTCATTGGTTTCTTTCTTTTTTAGTATTAACTCGACTACTTTGTTACATACCGTCTGTAGGATTAGTGATAGCAAAATTTAACAAACGGTGCCATGTTAATGACATTACTCTATCATTGATTGATTTTTTTTTAGTACCTAGATTATTTAACGACACCACATCAGCTACTAGGTTACATACCTTCCGTGGGATTAGTGATAGCAAAATTTAACAATCGGTGTCATGTTAATGACATTACTCTGTCACTGGTTTCTTTCTCTTTTAATAGATTATTTAACGACGCCATATCAGCTATTAGGTTACATACCATCGATGGAATATAATGATAGCAAAATTTAATAAACGGAGTCATGTTAATGACATTTTTCTGTCATTTTCTTTTTCTTTTAGTAGATTATTTAACGACGCCATATCAGTTACTAGGTTACATACTGTCTATGGAATTAATGATAGCAAAATTTAATAAACGGTGTCATGTTAATGGCATTTTTCTGTCATTTTCTTTTTCTTTTAGTAGATTATTTAACGACGCCGTATCACCTATTAGGTTACATAACGTCGATGGAATTACTGATAGCAAAATTAAACAAACGACGTCATGTTAATGACATTTCTCTGTCATTGCTTTCTTTTTCTTTTAGTAGATTATTTAACGACACCATATCAGCTACTAGGTTACATACCGTCCGTTGATGGAATTAATCATAGCAAAATTTAACAAACGGCGTCATGTTAATGACATTTCTCTATCATTGCTTTCTTTTTCTTTTAGTAGATTATTTAACGACTCCATATCAGCTACTAGGTTACATACCGTCCGTTGATGGAATTAATCATAGCAAAATTTAACAAACGGCGTCATGTTAATGACTTTACTCTGTCATTGGTTTCTTTTTCTTTTGGTAGATTATTTAACGACATCGTATCAGCTTCTAACATACCGACGATGGAATTAATGATAGTAAAATTTAATAAACGGTGTCATGTTAATGACATTACTCTGTCATTGGTTTCTTTTTCTTTTAGTAGATTATTTAACGCCACATCAGCTACTAGGTTACATACCGTCGATGGAATTAATAATATCAAAATTTAATAAATGGAGTTATGTTAATGGAATTACTCTGTCATTGATTTCTTTTTCTTTTAGTAGATTATTTAATGACGCCATATCAGCTACTAGGTTACATACTGTCAATGTAATTAATGATAAAAAATTTAACAAACGGCGTCATGTTAATGACATTACTCTTGTCATTGGTTTCTTTAGTAGATTATTTAACGACGCCATATCAGTACTAGGTTACATACTGTCTATGGAATTAATGATAGCAAAATTTAATAAACGGCGTCATTTCACTCTTTTGGTTTCTTTTTCTTTTTAGTAGATTATTTAACGACGCCATATCAGCTTACTAGGTTACATACTGTCTATGGAATTAATGATAGCAAAATTTAATAAACGGTAATGGCATTTTTCTGTCATTTTCTTTTTCTTTTAGTAGATTATTTAACGACGCCGTGGAATTAATGATAGCAAAATTTAACAAACGGCGTCATGTTAGGTTACATACACGTCCATGGAATTACTGATAGCAAAGTAGATTAAACGAAACGACGTTACATGTAAATTAATGATAGAAAAATTTAACAAACGGCGTTACTTTACTTGTCATTGGTTTCTTTTTCTTTTGGTAGATTATTTAACGACGCCGTATCAGCTACTAGGTTACGTCGATGGAATTAATGATAGTCAAAATGATGGAATTTAAGACGGCTTTAAAAACGGCGTCATGTTAATGACATTACTGTATCATTTTTCTTTTTCTTTTAGTTATTTAACACGCCGTATCAGTTACTAGTTACGTTGGAATTAAATAGATTTAACAAACGACGTCATGCAATTACTGTTCATTGGTTACTTTTTCATTTTTCTTTTTCTTTTGGTAGATTATTTAACGACGCTGTAAAATTTAACACCGATGGAATTAATGATAGCAAAATTTAACAAACGGCGTCATGTTAATGACATTACTGTGTCATTCGTTTCTTTTTCTTTTAGTCGATAATTTAACGACGTCATATCAGCTACTAGGTTACATACCGTCGATGGAATTACTGATAGCAAAATTAACAAACGGCGTCATGTTAATGACATTACTCTATCATTCATTTATTTTTCTTTTAGTAGATTAATTGATGATGATGTATCAGCTAGTAAGGTTATATACCGTCGATGGAATTAATGATAGCAAAATTTAACAAACGGCGTCATGTTAATGGCATTTCTCTGTCATTGCTTTCTTTTTCTTTTAGTAGATTATTTAGCGACACCATATCAGCTACTAGGTTACATACCGTCCGTTGATGGAATTAATCATAGCAAAATTTAACAAACGGCGTCATGTTAATGACTTTACTCTGTCATTGGTTTCTTTTTCTTTTGGTAGATTATTTAACGACATCGTATCAGCTTCTAGGTTACATACCGACGATGGAATTAATGATAGTAAAATTTAATAAACGGTGTCATGTTAATGACATTACTCTGTCATTGGTTTCTTTTTCTTTTAGTACATTATATACGACGCCACATCAGCTACTAGGTTACATACCGTCGATGGAATTAATAATATCAAAATTTAATAAACGGCGTCATGTTAATGGAATTACTCTGTCATTGATTTCTTTTTCTTTTAGTAGATTATTTAATGACGCCATATCAGCTACTAGGTTACATACTGTCAATGTAATTAATGATAAAAAAAATTAACAAACGGCGTCATGTTAATGACATTGGTTTCTTTTTCTTTTAGTAGATTATTTAACGACGCCATATCAGCTACTAGGTTACATCCGTCGATGGAATTACTGATAGCAAAATTTAACAAACGACGTCATGTTAATGCCATTACTCTGTCATTGGTTTATTTTTTTTAGTAGATTATTTAATGACGCCATATCAGCTACTAGGTTACATAGGCCTACTGTCAATGTAATTAATGATAAAAAATTTAACAAACGGCGTCATGTTAATGAAATTACTCTATCATTGGTTTCTTTTTCTTTTAGTAGATTATTTAACGACGCAATATCAGCTACTAGGTTACATACCGTCGATGAAATTAATGATAAAAAAATTTAATAAACGGTGTCATGTTAATGAAATTACTCTGTAATTGGTTTCTTTTTCTTTTAGTAGATTATTTAACGACGCCGTATCAGCTACTAGGTTACATACCGTCGATAGAATTAATGATAGCAAAATTTAACAAACGGCGTCATGTTAATGACATTACTCTGTCATTGTTTTCTTTTTCTTTTAGTATATTATTTAACGACGCCATATCAGCTACTAGGTTACATACTGTCGATGGAATTAATGACAGCAAAATTTAACGAACGGCGTCATGTTAATGACATTAATGTCATTCGTTTCTTTTTCTTTTAGTAGATTATTTAACGACGCCATATCAGCTACTAGGTTACATACCGTAGATGGAATTACTAATAGCAAAATTTAACAAACGGCGTCATGTTAATGACATTACTCTGTCATTGGTTTCTTTTTCTTTTAGTAGATTATTTAATGACGCCGTATCAGCTACTAGGTTACATACCGTCGATGGAATTAATGATAGCAAAATATCATTAATTCAAATACCAAAGTTAAAATGTAATCAGTTATTTAAACTACCAACTGTTTAAAACGATGTCAGAGAAGCAGCAACGAATAATCCTAAGTTGGCCATGGAAGAAGCTGCAATGACGAACTTAAGAACAGTTCCAATATAATAATAATGTCATAAAGTAGGACATCACTATAATAAATGTAATTCTAAAAATACAGCCAGAAAGTACACAAAATAGGCTTTAATATTATATATTACAATCTGTAAATGCACTACTTATTTCGTTGAATGAAACGGATAATTATGGAGCAAATCCGGCAAACACCGTTAACACAATATGGCCTTACCTCATGGTAAGAGATATTGGTAATGCAGCTTGCGTATTCAACGAAGTTCTATCGCATCATGCATCAAGTTATTGCTGTCAACTTTTGGCCAAATATCGCATCTTAACGAAAATGACGAGTGGCGAACTTTGGAGACCTGGCGAAATTAGAGATACCTAACTACCTTATAGGCCTATGTTATAATTAGGGACCGGATTTGTACGTTTTTACATATTTTTTTCCTTGCTTCTGAACTCCTAATTTCTTCAATACTTTTCTGGATCATGATCATAGGAGTCGCATAAGTGAATTCTGTTGAACCTAAAAAAATCTAAATTGTACTTTAGTACCTAAAAAAACCTACATCATTATTGATAAGCGTTATTCTGTATTTACTGCGTCATATATTGATTTTTTTATTTTGAGAGAAATATCAATATTTTGCGAGAGAGAAAGAGAAAAGAGAGAGAGAGAGAGAGAGAGAAAAACACACTGGATGTGGAGGAGGCTGCCTCAATCCCTAAGGCAAAAATCTATACTTAGCAGTGACAACATCTATGGCTCCCTTGCTTTTCTCGAGGCACATTTCAGCGACCTTCCAAAATATATTGAGTACTTGGAATCTTCTTCGCTACAACTGAAAGATGCAATTGGTGTCATTGACTCGCTTCTACAGAAACAAGTACCAGGACTCGTGGGTGAAGCTGAACTGAAGAAAGTATTGCAGAGGAATCCAGGGTTTGAAAAAATTAAAAATGTGTGCTCCATTCTCCAGGGGGAGAGCTTCAATTGTCAGTTACCATGGGTACCTGCTGCAGTGGCGGCGATCAAATTTGCACCTATGACGTCATGTGCTGTCAGAAGAACCTTTCGGTCGGCATGGTTGGCGCAATTGGTATAGAGCTGGCCTTCTATGCCCGAGGTTGCGGGTTCGATCCCGGGCCGGGTCGATGGTATTTAAGTGTGCTTAAATGCGACAGGATCATGTCAGTAGATTTATTGCCATTAAAAGAACACCTTTCCGTTCTTCAAATGGAGACAAAAAAAAACTTCCGGGACACTTAAAAAGACGGTCTGATATAACCTCGGAACAGTTGGCCTAGCGTCGTTAAATTAATGTTGTTTTGAAGAACTTTTCCGTTCTTTTTTAAATGTATTTATGAGTTTGAACAAATGTAGACAATATGAAAAAACTTTATCATTAAAAATTTAAATAAGTATTTGGTCATATATTACAAGGCAAAATAGTATTAGTAAATAATGTTGTTTTGTTTATGTATTTGTTACTTTTTTAAATAATTCTTGATCAAGTTTGAACAAATGTAATTCAAAAGTTGTGTTTGTACTGTACCTTTTATCTAATGGAAATTGAAATAATTATGTATCACCTAGGTATATCAAATAACAAAGATTATATTAAATAAAATGTTAAAATAAATAAATAAATAATTTATTCAAACTACAAATAATATTAAAGGAGAAGGAGCAAAAATTACGAATCATATAAATTTTTAGAATAGTTTTATTCTTGAAAAGGTCAGTTTCGTGGTCCATGTTGCCTTAATAAATAAATATTTATTTTTAAGGAAAAATGTAAGCAAACATTTTTAACGATAGAGTAGTTTTTGCGATCCCTTTCAAAACCTATTTCACCTATTCCAAAAGTCTAAAATGGCCTTTTTAAAAATCTAAAATCCGGTCCCTAGTTATAATACTCTGCTGCAAATATAAATTTGTTTTACATTATTAACCATTTTCTTCAAGCAAATCAAGCTTTCAGGTATAACTCCCTGTAAAGTTGATTTGAATAATTTTGAGGGAAAAATTGTTCCGGGTCAGGGTATCGAACCCGGGACTTTCGGTTAAATGTACCAACGCTCTACCAACTGCGCTACCCGGGAACTCTACCCGACACCGATTCAACTTTTCCCTCTATATCCACAGACCTCAAAGTGGGCTGACTACCGTCAAGCAACCAACATTGAGTGCACACTAACTCTGTGTGACTTAAATTGTGGTTTTCTGTTAACGAACAGTGACGTGTATTATGCAAATCAAGCTTTCAGGTACAAGTCCCTGTAAAGTTGATTTGAATAATTTTGAGGGAAAAATTGTTCCAGAGCCGGGTATAGAACCCGGGACCTTTGTTTAAATGTACCAACGCTCTACCAACTGAGCTACCCGGGAACTCTACCCGACACCGATTCAACTTTTCCCTCTATATCCACAGACCTCAAAGTGGGCTGACAACCGTCAAGCAACCAACATTGAGTGCACACTAACTCTGTGTGACTTAAATTGTGGTTTTCTGTTAACGAACAGTGATGTGTATTATGCAAATCAAGCTTTTAGGTATAACTCCCTGTAAAGTTGATTTGAATAATTTTGAGGGAAAAATTGTTCCGGAGCCGGGTATAGAACCCGGGACCTTTGTTTAAACGTACCATCGCTCTACTAACTGAGCTACCCGGGAACTCTGCCCGACACCGATCCAACTTTTCCCTCTATATCCACAGACCTCAAAGTGGGCTGACTACCGTCAAGCAACCAACATTGAGTGCACACTAACTCTGTGTGACTTAAATTGTGGTTTTCTGTTAACGAACAGTGACCTGTATTATGCAAATCAAGCTTTCAGGTATAAGTCCCTGTAAAGTTGATTTGAATAATTTTGAGGGAAAAATTGTTCCGGAGCCGGGTATAGAACCCGGGACCTTTGTTTAAACGTACCAACGCTCTACTAACTGAGCTACCCGAGAACTCTGCCCGACACCGATCCAACTTTTCCCTCTATATCCACAGACCTCAAAGTGGACTGACAACCGTCAAGCAACCAACATTGAGTGCACACTAACTCTGTGTGACGCGGTTTTCTGTTAACGTAACAGTGACGTGTATTATGCAAATCAAGCTTTCACGTATAACTCCCTGTAAAGTTGATTTGAATAATTTTGAGGGAAAAATTGTTCCGGGACCGGGTATAGAACCCGGGACATTTGGTTAAACGTACCAACGCTCTACCAACTGAGCTACCTGGGAACTCCACAATTTAAGTCACAAAGAGTTAGTGTGCACTCAATGTTGGTTGCTTGACGGTTGTCAGCCCACTTTGAGGCCTGTGGATAAAGAGGGAAAAGTTGGATCGGTGTCGGGTAGAGTTCCCGGGTAGCTCAGTTGGTAGAGCGTTGGTACGTTTAACCAAAGGTCCCAGGTTCTATACCCGGCCCCGGAACAATTTTCCCCTCAAAATTATTGAACTATTTTCTTGTAAGATAAAAATGTTAAGAAAATGCTTTATGGGCAATAATGCCTGCGTACTTTCAAATAAATTAAATAAATAAATAAATAAAAATAGAATGGCTAGAACAAACCAAAACGTTACAGACGGAAAATAAGAACACTGACAAAAATAATGATTGAGCCCCAATCTGGGACACTAGCTTGATTCATGATTTATGACGAAGAAGAAGGAGAGCGGTTGTGAGAACTATACCATGACGTTGTTACTAAAAGACGTTCGATAGCATGCTATCATTCCCAAGATAAGGATGTAAATATGAACTATAAATACGGTAATATGGAAATGTTATAAATTTAGAATAAGACATACAAATTTTAGTATCTTATGCAGACAATGCTGTTAAAATAGCGAACTCAGAATATGACCTACATACAGCAGGTTACTGCATAAGTTCCTTATCACAGCGAAACTATGTAGCAACACTATTTCAATAGAGAATTTAGATCCATGGTCGTTTCCAGGGAAACGATGAGATTAAAAAAAAAATTGTGGAGCAAGTAACATCTTGACTGCCTCCGTGGTCTGTTGGTCAGCATGCTGGCTTCCAGATCAGGAGGTCCTGGGTTCGATTCCTGGGCTAGGTTCTCGGTGAATTTTTCTTGAATAAGAGGAATTCCCTGAGTGTCTAGAGTCTGGAAATTTGCATGAATGATTGTGATTGTGAGTGTGCCGGGTTAATATAAATTAACCAATCATCACAATATAAAAATACGTCAGGACTGTCGCTGGGCAGTAACCTGAACACACGTTTCAGCGTCACATTGTTGACAAGTAACTCCATCTGTTAGCACAACCATAAAGCATCTAATAGATGCTATCGAGTTACCAACAACGAAAAAAAAAAGTGACGTCTTTCAATTATTTTGGAGTATACACAGTGGACCAAAAAAAACGGCATAAAATTTAAATGGTGACATTCCAGTAGCTAATGATTTCACTTGAAAGCTTATTTCACAAGCAAATTTCACAGTCCTTGTAGACCGGGAAACTAGTGTAATATTTAATTATTTAGCATTTATTAAACATTATTTTTTATTTTTTGTAAGTCAGTGCAAAATCGATCGTTTATGCCGAATTAAGCATTATGGTCTTACGAGTTCAGCAGGCCAAGCCGTTTGTTGTGCTATCGTCATTTGTTTTCTTCCGTTTTGAGTTCTCATTTTGTGAATAATGGGTCGCTTAAAGAACGAAGACAAGACTTTCATTAAACATTTGCACCAATATGATAATTTATCTGCCCGTCAAATTGTAAGGAACTACGCCCAGCGAGAATGGTCTGTTTCAAGGGTACAACGATTGATTAGCAAGATACGGACATGATATCCCTCCTGAGAGATTATTGCGTGAAAGATCGCATTTCTCAGATTCTCTGATGGTTTCTGATGGAGTTTCAAACGAGGTCTTAATCCTATGGACTATTTTGTATGGTATCAACTACAAAAAGCAGTTTACTATAAAACAAGAATTCGTAATATTGAACATTTAAGACAACGCCTTCTTGAATGTTGGGACCGGCTTGATCAAAGACAGATATCCAGTGCTATTGGACAATGAAGAAGACGCCTACAAATAGTTGTGCGGGCAAATGGCAGTCACATAGAGCATCATTTTTAATTTTGATTATTTGAAAGATCATTAATTATTATTAATTTTACCAACATTGAGTTTCTGCATTTTGAAGTAATAAATTGTCTTCAAAAACCACATTTTTCGCATCACTGTGTATTGACCTCCATAAGATTTTAATGTCCACACCTGTAGAGTAACGGTCAGCGCGTCTGGCCGTGAAATCAGGTGGCCCGGGTTCGATTCCCGGTCGGGGCAAGTTACCTGGTTGAGGTTTTTCCGGGGTGTTCCCTCAACCCAATATGAGCAAATGCTGGGTAACTTTCGGTGCTGGACCCTGGACTCATTTCACCGGCATTATTACCTTCATCTCATTCAGACGCTAAATAACCTATGATATTGATAAAGCGTCGTAAAATAACTTACTAAAATAAAAAAAAATAGATTTTATTTGAGCCTAAAAAAACATAATAAAAAGTCCTGCTCATCTTTAAAGTCTACTCTTTACAACAGTGTATTCATTATAAATTAATGTTATGTATTTCCGAAAATAGAGTATTTCTAATGTGCTTTTTTGACCCACTATTATATAGTTATCGGGGGCGATGAAAGTCTGAAAGTCGCGAGTTCGCTTCCTGATGCGGTTAAGGGTTTCCTTCACACATCTAATTTTTCCCGCGTCACTATGGTTCCGAAGTTCATTCAGATTTTATCAGAAATTAGTACCAGAGTATTTCCTTGGTGGTTACGACGGAAAGTATATAGGACTAATATCTTTACTGCTACTAACGCTGATTTTCTGCAAAAGTGGGAGACTTAGGGTATATGTACACCTACAAAACGCAAAAAATGATGAAAAATTAGAATTTTCAAAATATAACTATTTAATAGAGAATTTTCTCCCCTTTAATTTGATATAAAATATTTCGATTTATGCCTTATGGTTTTTCAGATAAGTCCCATATTCCAAAATGCTGCGTCATCAGCCACGGTCACTTACTTTTGGAGTGCATTACTTTTCGAGTGATCTTCGTAGCAGTCAATCCCCTCGTCCAGCATTGCTTGTAAAATAAACTTCCTTCTAGTCCCGAAATAGATGCATAGATATCTGGGCATGATCGTTAGATTGAAAAAAACTTTTTTACATAATGAAGTAATTAATAATCTTTTACTGTTAGTCATAAAACTGTAAACTTGTATGTCAATGATGTTGTACGTCATTTTAATAAAAGTAGAAATTACAATTCTGAGGAGGATGGGCATAAACCCTGGGACAAACACCATCGCAGGATTTGTTGCATCAATGGAAAATAAGGACAAAAATGCCAAAAAAATCATTCAACACCTGAAGTTAAAACAAGGAGGAGGTATTTGAGTGGCGGAAAGAAGCTGAAACTGGACCGACATGAAGCTGCTTAAGGGGTGACATATGATGATGGAGTCTTCTAGGCTCTGAAAGTTTGTGTCTCATTTCCTGTAAATAGTAATTTTAGAATATTTAATTCTTTCAAACATGATATCTCAGCCAAATATGGTGATACCAAGAAGATACTGGTGTCATTTTGAAGCTTGAAATGTCCCCCAGTGCCTGACAATGAGTAAAATAACATTAATGTAATTAATAATTATCTATGGATTTTTTTACATGATTTATGCGACATAAAATATTATTGTAAGTTACATATATGGTAATATTTAATTAATGTAAATAAAAATAAAAAAAATAGCTCAATGTCAGGCACTAAAGAATAGTTTTAGCTATAAAACAGTGAAAAAACGTGGATCTATCTTAAAAACTGCATGAGCTATCATGTTTCAAGTTGCATGTCAAAATTATAAACAAAATAATTTTTAAAAACAATTTAGACATAAGTTCAAGGGATCTGTTCTCTTCATTCTCTTTCTGGTACCATTCTCAATTGTATAAAAATATTACAGAGCAAAATTTTACAAAACAAAATGTTTTGTATGTAAAGGTGTACATATAGGCTACCTTAACTTCCAATAAGACTAAATTAAAAATCTTTAGTAACAATACTAGGCTAACTCAGTCTTCATTTACGATGCGGAAAGTTGGAAATGAAATGCACCCAGAAGTACAGGTTTTCATTAGTTGATGTATCAGGAAAATTATGCAAATCTAGTCTTTCAGGTAAGGCTCCCTGTAAAGCAGATTTGAATTTGAAAAAATGGGTCTCTGGCGTTTCGTCAGCCCTCCACCCGACACCATCTCAACTTTTCCCTTTATATCCACACAACTCGCGTGGGCTGGAAACGCCAAACCCACATCGGTGCAAAAACTCTGAGACTTGGTTGTCGTTTTCTGTTAACGTGGAGTTCAAATCTAGTCTTTCAGGTGAGCTCCTGTTGGAATTTGAATGGGTCTGGTTTCGTCAGCCCACGCGAGTTTGTGGATATAAACGGAAAAGTTGAGACGGTGTCGGGTGGAGTTCCCGGCTCAGTTGGAAAGAGCGCTGGTAACAATTTTACCCGGCCCCGGAACAATTATTTCATATCAGGAAAATGTTTAAATTTCAGTGGCTAGAGAAAATAAAAAAGAAACTCTACAGCATTTTTCCAGCACGTTTTGCATGCTGCGTCACGTTACATTACGTCATATTACTCATGTATTTTAAAAAGCAGCTACATCGCTTTTTTTATGAAGTTGTGTTTTCACTGTATTTACTTCAATTCCAGCTACATCGCATTGTTTTGAACAGGTGAAGTTGGGGGATAGTTTCAAAACAGATAGATTACTATTTCAGTTTCAAAATCAGATAAACCAGTGAATAAACCGGGCGTCGTTTCCCTACTTGCAAACTTTTTCGCCAGTTGTCACAGCTATTTGATTGGAGGCAGGTTTTAATGGAACTTGGACAAAGCTGACGTCTCAGAGGTTTTTGTCCATTTTTCACTTCAATTCCAGCTATATCGCAACTGTTTGAACAGGTGAAGTTGGATTAGTTTCAAAACCAGACAGATTATTATTTCAGTTTCAAAATCAGATAAACCAGTGAATAAACCGGGCGCCGTTTCCCTATTTGCAAACTTTTTCGCTAGTTGTCGCAGCTATTTGATTGGAGGCAGTTTGTAATGGAACTTGGACAAAGCTAACATCGCAGAGGTTTTTTGTCCACCACAAATTTCAATATGGCTCTTTAAATGAAGAATTTCTGGCCTTATTAGGATTCGAACTCGGAACCCCTGCATGACAGGCTGTTTAGTCTAGAACACCCAGCTGTCGAAGTATTTCTAAAAAAAAAAGTGTTTGTTGTGTGCACATTTATTGCAACGTTGTTAAAATGGGGCACCCATAAGCATACTTGTAACATTCTTAGACCGTCTGGCAGAAAGTCTAAGAATAGCAGACAGCAAGTATAAACAATGACTTAGTACAGGTCTGAGTGAAAAGTGAAATAAACAAAATCAGTGTTATCCCAAACCGAAATAACATAGGCTGCATGCACTTCGCAATGGAAACATATGACGCACAAATACCGCAACGAAGATGGGGGACTCCACTCCGGGCCGAGAACGGTGTGACTAATGCGTCATGATGGCAGGCATGACAGGAAAACCACCATAATGTCATTTAGGCTGGATTCAAAATTAACAGCATTTAATGATGTGATTCATGTAGTATCACGGTCAGCAGCTCGACAAACCATTACCTTTTTAAGAATCTTTCATGACCTATTGAGGGAAAGAAGGCAGAAGACGGACACTGGAAAGTTTTCTTTTCTCAATCGTACTATCAGGGACTGGAATGCTTTACCTGCAGACTTACTAAAGGCTTTACCAACAACCAAAAATGTATTTAAAAATAGGCTTAAGGACCTTACTAATAGACGGTAATTATACACAGTATTTAAAGGGTGTAAATGATATGTTGTTATTGAAGTGTTGTATCAGTGAAGAATTATGTTGTGTCAGTGAAGTGTGTTGTATCAGTGAAGAAGTATGTTGTGTCAGTGAAGTGTGCTGTGTAAGTGAAACGTTTTCCTGTCAGTGAAGCTTTATAGTTTATAGTGGCAGTGCATAGTATTTGAACAGTGAAAGTTTTTGAAGTGTTAGTGAAATCAGGATAGAATCAGTGAAATGTGTCGTAGTTCCATTGCAGTGAGTGAGTTAGTTGACAGCGAAATGAGTGTAATTTGAAAGGTACTTGTGCAGATATGAACGTATCATACTCGTGGGTTTTAGTTCGATCTTAGTTTTAAGATACAAATTAGATTTATTTCAAATGTTATTTTAAGTGATCGTTTCATTTAATTTAGTATATTCCCTGTTGCTGTTGTTGTTGTTGTTATTATTATTAATTATTGTTAGTATTAATTATTAGTATTATTATTAATTGTATTTTTAATTAATAAGTTTATTATTGCCATTATTGAGTGTAATTAGTTACCACTGCCACCGGTTATATACCCACTGCAGTGTGAATAAATACATACATATTTGTTAAAGAAATTAACGACTTGCGTTTCTCAAAATTATTTAAGATGTGCCTACTTTTCTTTCTTTCAGTCGATAATCCGATATGCCCTAATTTTCTGGGGAAATGGAACCAAAATTCGAAGCGTCTTGATTTTACAAAAGAAAGCCATTAGAATTTTATGTAAAGCAAACTATCAGGAACATTGTCGACCACTTTTCAGATAATCACGGATTCAACAATCATAAATTTGTGTATTCTAACAATCATAAATTTGTATATATATATATATAGTAACTAGTACTTTACACTCGACAAAATATCGATAATTACTCATTAGTGGTCAATATACATGATCATGAAATTAGAAATAGCGAACAAATTAATATTCCATATTGTAGATTACACAAGAGCAACACAAACTTTTTAATTATGGGGATGAAATTATATAATAAGCTCCCCAGTCAATATTATAAATTACCAATCAATAGCTCCAAAACTAGATTTTACAATTGGTTATTAAATAATCCTTTTTATTCTTTGCTGAGTTTTTAACACAAATTTGTATGAAATTGTATTTTAATAAATAAGTTTAATTGCAATTTAGTTAGTTTTCTATAATTTAAAAGTTTCAAATTATTTCATGTTTTCATTGTATTATTTAAATTTTACTGTTTCTTTCATAAGTGTTTTTTAAAATGTATTTATATGTTTTTCAATGTATTCTGACGAAGCCTAAAACTGTATGTCTAATGGCCAAATAAATTGAATTGAATTGAATTGAATAGATTACAAAAACTGCGGGACTCCCCTGACATGAGGTCAGTACGACGTCAGGTCTCAGGACATCTCAGGACTTCATATTAACAACAGACTACTTGAATATCTTGGTACGCGTTCGAACTCATGACCGTAGGTTTCTGCAGCGTCAAAGATCAGTAACTTAATCGCTGTGCTTATCATGATTGGTTGATATCAATAGGAACCGGATTTTTATGTAATTACATATTATATTCCTTTCAACCTAACCGAGTATAAATAACAAATCTTTGCGAATCTTGTAATTACCATTAATATAATAAAATTTTATACTAAATACTTTTACATATTTACCCCACATTACATATTATGGCTTGGTATTACATAAATCTACATATTTAGGGGTTTTATTCATTTTTACTTCTCTAATAGGAAAAAAACCCTTCTGCTGGGGAAGTTTACAATTTGAAATACACAGATTTAAAAAGCCTTTTTACCTACCCAAGAAAGGATATATTTCGGGACGAAACATAAACGTCCTTGGTTCCAGAAAGTAATAGAGGCACTCACCCCATTCCGCCCACTGTAAATATGAGTGAGCAAAAGGCAACCTTTCTCATGCAACTACCTTGTATTGTAAAAATCACTCAGAAAGTAGCGTTGCCTTCATGCGGTGTAGTGGGACGAGGACGACATGATTTGTCTCGAACTATAATTGTTCTGCACACGTCTTAACAAGCCGTTCCCATGCAATTTGCAACCTTACCCACCCTCCTCCTAATCCTTCCAGGGAAAACCCGTTTCAAGTCTGGCATGAGCTGCAATAAAGTAGCCGACTTTTGAAAAGAAGGTGGAGTAAAGGAACAATCTGGAAAGATGTTGAAAGATTATAATAAATAGCTTTTCAGGTTATTGCTTGACCTCTTTGCTTTGATTAATTCTTATTAATTATTCTGTAGGACCAAAAAATAATAATCTTTACGTAGATTCTTTACTTTAAATTTAGTGGACCTATATGGAAATGGGATTTTCCGAGCAATTAGAAAGTATGGTTCTCGGCTGAAATAATCCTACCGTTCTGAATGAGACAGGAATGTCACATTTCAAACAGTTTCTAAATGCCTATAGTTTGAGATTTTAGTAGGTACTTTGTTTCTTACAGGGAGCAGCTAAAATGCATGTGTCCCACATCTCCTCTTATTTTCTCCTAATCCAGTAAAGCGAAACAGTGCTTGCAGTTCTGTTGTGTCATTCATTTCACTTAGTTCTCTAGTTTTAGCACTTACAGTATAAAGTGCAAGTGAGTTTATCTAGTGCTTTTAACTTACAAAAATAAAATCATGGATTGCGATGGACGAAGCTTTCACTACAGATGAAAAATAGTAATGTGTCAAGTGTGCGGTAAAAAAGTCGGGTGCTCTATGAAATCAGAACTGGAGAGTCATACCTATCCTATACTTACTTACTTACTGGCCTTTAAGGAACCCGGTGGTTCATTGCCGCCCTCACATAAGCCCGCCATTGGTTCCTATCCTGAGCAAGATTAATCCAGTCTCTACCATCATATCCCACCTCCCTCAAATCCACTTTAATATCATCTTCCCATTTACGTCTCGGCCTCCCCAAAGGTCTTTTGCCCTCCGACCTCCTAACTAACACTCTATATTCATTTCTGGATTCGCCCATATGTGCCACATGTCCTGCCCATCTCAAACGTCTGGATTTTATGGTCCTAATTATGTCAGGTGAAGAATAGAATGCGTGCAGTTCTGTGTTGTGTAACTTTCTCCATTCTCCTGTAAATTCATCCCTCTTAGCCTCAAATATTTTCCTAAGAACCTTATTCTCAAACACCCTTAATCTCTATTCATCTCTCAAAGTGAGAGTCCAAGTTTCACAACTATACAGAACAACCGGTAATATAACTGTTTTATAAATTCTAACTTTCAGAATTTTTGACAGAAGACTAGATGACAAAAGCTTCTCAACCGAATAATAACAGGCATTTCCCATATTTATTCTGCCTTTAATTTCCTCCCGAGTGTCATTTATATTTGTTACTTTTGCTCCAGGATATTTGAATTGTTCCATCTCTTCGAAGGATAAATCTCCAATTTTTATAGTACCTTTCCTATGCCTGCCATATATTGATATTAATTATTTTCATTATTTTACATATTTTGGTACATATTTGACTTATTTTTCTTACATAAATATGTACATATTTCCCACCTTGATATTACATAAAAATCCGGTCCCTAGATATAAATATAGTAATTAAATATACTAACGAATACTTGCATACGATGTTATATTTATTCTGCTAAATATTATTCTATTCGCGAAATAGTCTTATAAAAATTATGCGCTCATGAATTTATCGACATAATGAAAACCTCTTGTAATATTACCTGTGAAAAGTTCATGTTCGAAAATGACATCCCTTGTTCCTCAAGTGACTTTTACAGAGTACCAATTTATAAAGGTTTTGCTGTCTGAGGCTTGAGGATAAAGTGAATGACAGGCTGGCCTTGTTTATGACAAATCAGAAGGGGAAGAGAGACAGATTCCAGACGCTTTCAATAAACCTTTAACAGCAAAATAAAACAAATTAATGCTATGTTGTTGTTTAGTCAACTGTCCGAAGACAGATTTGGATCTCATAAGTTACACCAGTAAGGCATGTCACGAAATCAGAAAATAATGGGGTAGGGTGGCCAGTTCTTTTTCCCCTCCATTGCATACATCTCTGAAAAGTAACATATTACACCAAATCAGACTTCAGCTGCATACAAACAATTACTCTTCCTCTGACACATATCGTCAAGTGAGATGTACTACCTGATAATAGATATACAGTCTTAGAAAAAATGTTTTGTCGCACAGTCCCAGAAAGGAGGCAGTGCACATGATCAGAGGACGAGAGACTTGGTTCATAAAAGGACTAGTTGCGGTAATAAAATTAGTTTTGTTTCATTGTATGTCTGATGATGAGCACAAACTCCTTTCTGGGACTTATAAAGTATCTGTGCGAAAAAAAAAAACTTTTCTAAGACTGTACAAATCAGCCAGAACCTCAACCAGGGGTCATTAATGCTATATAATTAAAAAATTAATATCCCGAAGATTAAGCAGTTTGTCATAACCTATATCACTGTACAACATGAAAAATGCCCTTTACATGAGAACATGTGTTTCTTGTATATTTATGGCTGGAAATAACGAATCTGTACTCGGTTTTTTCCAAAAATTTTCCAAAAAAATCCACAATTTAGTATTTCATGTATTTCCTCAATAATATTGCTATGTTTCCTTAATTTAAATTATTTTTCGAATATCCTGCTCCTTCTATCAAATATTTTCAGTGCAGGGATAGATTTAGACACATTTAGAAATATATATCTACATCAATCATTCACTGCCAGGTTGATCATACCATAATTCCAGCATTTTAAATGTAATTTTTTGTTTACCTTCAGATGTTTCCATTCACCACGTGATACTGCTCATTGAAAGTGCTGTTAAGGGAACCAGGTAGTGTGATTAGAAGTCAAAAACCGATTTCTTATTTTCTGTTTTAAAAACATTACAAAACTTGCTCTTTAAAACAATATAAATACTCTGGGAGGTATTTCTGGAGGTAAGCCCTTTAAATAACCTCTTTAAATTTGACTGTGCATGTAATTCATATATCCTTCTGTTTTTTAAATGCAGTTTTCCATAAGTGGACATTTTTCAAACGTAAGTGCATTTTTCTCTGAAACTACTGAATCAATTTACATAAAATTTTTGCAGTGTTTTCTGCAGCTTTGTACTACATAGTAAACCTAACGGGTTTAAGAATATTTGACAGATATAACACGAGAAAAAATACATTGAAAAAATTGCAGAAAATATGAAAATAAAGTTCAATATTTTTCTGTTTCACTAGGGTGAAATATTTAACTAAATTTTGCTTTAGTATTTACAATACACATTACTATATAACTTAAAAAAATGCAATGTATATGAGTGAAGATTGTAGAAAGTAATGTGCACCTGAAGAATGAGGTACATTTAACAAAGTCGGAAAACAGGTTATCAATTAGGGCCTTTCTTTTGCACTTGGATACGAAACTAATTAGTTGTCTTTTATACCAATGAATTCAGAATGATTGATTGTATCACATGGCAATTTTTATTCCACCCTGAGCACTAAAAGCCTAGAAATATTGAACTAAATTTTGTACTGAAATTTTTTAATCGCACAGGCATCACTACCCAGTTCCCTAAGTGTGAAAATACTAATGTTTTAAGACCTAAGGACACAGTGAACTACATTCAATGCATTATGTCTCGTCAATGTAAAAATAAGCCTGACTTATTTTGTTATTGTGTGTGAAGTTAATTCAAGACTCAACAATGTAGCTTGTCGCCATTGGTTAGAAAGGCATATGAATTGTACTTGATGCAGAGTTGGAGATCAGGATAAGTCTTGGGCTCCACACATATAGCTGCAATTCATGCTCCAGGAATCTGAGAAAGTGGTTACAAGGAAAACGTAGCGCAATGAAATTTGGTGTGCCTATGGTTTGGCGCGAACAAAAGACCACGTAACGGATTGTTACTTTTGTTTGACAGATGTTAAGGGGTTCACGCCCACATCCAAACACTCTATGCGGTATCCAAACATACCCTCCGCTATGCGACCAGTTTCTCATTCTGAAGATCTTCCTGCTACCTATAGCTCCAGATAAATATACTCTTGATTCAGGGGAAGACACTTCAGATGCCCGATCCGTCAAGATCCAGATTTTCAAGCCTCTCCATCTATGACATGTGTACATCATGAAATAAAACAGGAGAGCTTAACGATCTTGTGAACTTAAAACTCTCTCAAACAGATGCAGAATTACTGGGTTCTAGGCTACAAGGTTGAAATCTGTTAGTTAAAGATGTAAAATTACTTCATTTAGAAGACGACAAAGCAATTTTGGGCACTATTTTGCGGAGAAAGAAGGCATTATTTTATTGCTGTGATGTGAATGGGTTATTTCAGGCATTGGGACATGAACACATTGTAGGATATGACGCCTGTTTATTGACTCTTCCAAACGTAGTCTAAAGGCAGTACTCCTCCATATAGGCAATGTTTTTCCTTCTGTTCTTATAGCATATAATGCTGTAAATACCAAGAAACATATGAGGTAATGAGTGCTATATTGAAATTAATTGACTACTCTACATTCAAATGGCACATTTGAGGTCTGGAGACTAAAAGTTATTGGGATATTAACAGGCATGCAACAAGGATACACTAAATTCTGCTGCTTCCTATGTGAATGGGATAGTCGTGACAGAAAAGTCACTACATCCGTAAACAGTGGCCTCCACGACAAAACTACATTCCTGGCACCAAAAACATATCTCAAACAACTTGTGAATCCGCAATTGTCTTTCTTCCACTATTGCACATTAAACTTGGTTTAATGAAAAAATTTTGTAAAAGTTAGCTGGACAGAGAAGGGTTAGCCTTCTTGTTCTCAGAAACAAATTCAAAAGTTTAAGTGAGGTAAAGGTAAAAAGGGGTTTTATTGGCCCATACAAATTAAATCAGTCATGCACGACGAAGACTTTGAAAATAAACTATCAGAAGGAGAAAAAGCAGCCTGGCAGGCATTTAAATCTGTATGTTCAAGTTTCCTTGGAAACGAGAAAGCTGAAAACTATGAAGATCTTGTTCGTGACATGGTGAAATGCTTTCGTGTTATAGGCTGCAATATGTCTTTAAAACTACACTTCTTGGACTCACATCTAGATTTTTTTCCCTCAAAACCTGGGTGCAGTTAGTGATGAGCATGGCGAAAGATTCCACCAGGACATTGCTATGTTTGAAAAGTGCTTCAGTGGACGATGGAATGGAAGTATGCCAGCCTAGATGCCTAAAGCGGAAACGGCAAAAAAATCATTTTAGTGTATGTGTTTTCCGTAATGAGTGTCGCTGTTAATTTTCTCTCTGACCAATTTGTATAAATATGAAAAGCGGGTCTCCCAAAAAAACGGTACGTGATGGACCATTTTGGTTTTCAGATATGAATCAAGCACCTTTTGTTTATACAGAATCACATACTTTCATCTAAAGGGCAGACACAAAGTTCAAATTTGTTGTACAGTGTATTTTAGGAGTTCAGTTATTTTTTCATGTTGCCAATAATATTACTGGCAACAATTTATTTGTTTGAATTAGTAAGAAGATGATTTTTAGTTTTCTGGTTTTCATGCAAAATGAATTCTATTTCATCCCTAAAGTAAGACATTTCATATATATTTTATGTATGTTTAGTATTTTCCAGAAAACGTACTGTATATGCATTGCTGAAGTGCTCTGCTTTAATGTGGAGTGGAAGTCACAATCGTGTGTAAGAATACAGCCCAGGACAGCAATGTCAAAGAAGCAGCACGGGAATGACCTTCAAAACATCCCTCTGCTTACGGTCATAAATTGTGTCAGAAGCAGTCAAACATGTGGCCTACTTTTATGTATACATTGACTCACAGTCAAAATGACATACTTATACTGTTCTTTAAACACCCAAGTACAAGCGTACCGGTATGTTGTCATGGCAATAATATGATGAATATGAATACCCTTTATGAACCTTGTACTCCCTACCTTAGTGCCAAGTATAACATCCCTGTCTTCAATTGGTCAGTGACAGGTTTATTTTTTGGTGCTCGGAGTTCTTTACCAAAATTTACATATACTTTAAAACAATTATCAATATCATCTTTTGAAATTCAAAAAATCATCTCGCAAATTCTTAAAGATTCCCTGCAGATTATACAGTTTCATTTACACCACTCAGAATGCCTTAATTAAGGATATGCTAATTTTAAATAAAATATTTTATTTATAAGTATAATTTTATAGTCATCTTCTAAGATTTTATTTTATAACTGATAAATAATCAATGGTGCTTAATTATTACATTTTATTTTTATAACAATGTTTTATTTAATTGATTATATTTGTTTGCTATTGATTTCCGGATCCTCGTGGTCATCCTTAATTAAGGCCGGACGAGTTATTTCTCTCTCTCTCTCTTTCATTATTTAATATGGGCCATTACACTTTTACTACGTCATACAACTTTTAACCAATAAAACGGTACGGAGAGACGTGTTATAACCAATCACGTTTGCTTATCCCACAGTTCTTATCATATCCCTAGCATTTATTTTATCACCTCCTTAGCATTTATCTGTTGTTGTTTCTTTGTTTGTCAACAATGTACTTTCAATAATTGTACCTTCTAAAATGATTCACGTTCTTCATCTTTAATTAAAACTTTTCTATCATTTATCTTGTTTATATTATTTAGGTTATGTTACAGTTTCTGCTATATGAGATTATGGATAGTCACGTATCGGAGATTGCTTAATATATATTGATAACTAGCCGTACCCGTGCGCTCCGCTGCACCTGTTAGAAATAAATACAAAGTAATTTCATAATTAAATAGGACGTTTGATCCAGGGAACAACTTTTACAACAGCGCAAGATAATCTGCTTCGCTCATTACCCAATTTTTTTTGCATTGCATTTATTGCATATATATTTTATGTATTTTAACACGATTCAATTGAGCGTAGTTAAAATTTGAATTATAAAATAATGGATTGCTAAGCTAACGTCTATTACTGCATACTAAATCAATACACTCTCGTTGTTCATTAATTCTCATTAAAATGAGTGTACATAAATATTATTTTAAGAAATACAGAAAACGAATGTACAAAATTTCAAATTTTCTGTGCATCTATTTTAATCTTACCTGTCCTCCATTTACTCAGACGTTACTGTAATAACATTATAGCATTATGTTCATCTAGAGAAACTACACTTTCCAAAGGCGAAATAATAATTAATTATACAAATCGGTTAATTTACCTTATAATATTACTTCATACTAACACAGAAACATTCTCTGTTTATGTTTAATAGCTTTCGATTGTTAATGGCCAAGGCCCCTGTTTCGATTGTTTTGTCCAAGGCCCCTTATAGACGAAGTCTTTTGTTCTTAATTCATTGCACCGTCTTAGATGGCGTTATTTTAATTTTAAAACTCATTTATCTCATTAAATATCAGTCCTATCAAAATTTTGTAAAGAATAAAACTTATCAAATCATTTTCAAAGAAACTTTTGTTATGTAACATTTTTCACAAAAAAGCAATAATAAGCTATTTCGATTTATTTAATTCAAGCCCCTTATAACCCCCTTTTAAATAAAGTATTTTGAATGCCAGCCTAAAATCTAAGTTACAACGAACTTAATTTATATTCCAATTTTCATATAAATCGTTCATTATCGCGTGAAAAGGTAACAAACATACAGACAGACATACAAACAAAAATTTCAAAAAAGCGATTTTCGGTTTCAGGGTGGTTAATTATTGACCAATTATTTTTGGAAAATCGAAAATTACCAGAAAAATTTCGCAGATTTATTATTAGTATAGATAGATTGAAGTGGAATGCAATTGTTTTAATAAAAATGAAACTGAATCAACAAAGCCTTCTTGACTATTGTCAGTACATTTCGAACTGGAGAATTAAGGTCAAACAATGGACTGCATTTTCCACGCTTGCTTACCCAATTCCTGGACCATTCTTCTCAACTAAAGTCAGCTGGGACAGCAGAGATTACCAGTGCTTCAGTTCACAGTTTTCAGTTCAGTGACTCGTGCGTGGTTTGTACGTTCGAAAATAACCTTGATCCGTCAGTTCGAAATGCATTGGGTATATTAATCATTCATAGACTTCAATGAAGATTGTATAGTTGGCACAACTGGTAACAAGAGAACAGCTCATAACACAGTACTGCCATCTTGCGGAATATTTGCAATGATGAAATGGTACAATAATGCATTTTCAAGATAGTTCAGTATTCTAGTAAGTCAATTAATATTTTACTGTATTGGAGTACTTTATTTCTTCTAATCTTTATATACTTTTCTAATCGTGTAATAGTCAATTAAATTCTACTCGAGTTTAGATTTTCTCTAGATAAATCAAAACCTCTAGTGAGATTACTGTTGACAATGAATATGTCACTAGAAGAAAAAATAGAGTGAAAAACGAAATTAATAATAATAATAATAATAATAATAATAATAATAATAATAAATAACAGTAATAATAATAATAATAATAAATAACAGGGACATCATTTTAATTTTACTAACATTTTTAATATTAACCTGTCTATACCTTTAGAGAACCGGAAATACCGCTTGCTCCCCCCAAGACTGGAGTTCGATGATACTGGCGTAAAACACAAATCACTCTACTAGGTATAGGAAGGAAGAAAAGTAGTTCATCCATTTACGTAAACTAGGAAATATCGCGATTTTGAGTTTGATAATTTTCATTAGGTTTTCTTTAATCAAAGTACACTACTGTATTAAGAATAAGTGTTTTTACTCACGAAGTGAGTTATCCATGCGAACGTATTCATTATGCAGTGTATATTTTATACTGTCTACAGCACATTAGCGTACAATAAAGAGAAAGAAGTTAAATTGAAAAATAATCATAATATGAATATTTAAACACAATTTTGAAAATGGTGGCCGTTCATTTCGATACAGGCTTCAGTTCTTTTGTGCATATTATCGCACTATAGACTATTGCATCTAATTCCAATTGCCAGTTTCGTCCTTCGTACTAGTAACTCATGTTGAAATAATTCTGTACCTACTCCACGTACTGTAAATTCAATCTTCACTTCTGCCCGACCCGAAAATATAAAATTACTCAGACATGCTATCTACTGTCCGTCCAAGTGGTTATGCCGTAGGATTGTAGAAAGGGAGGAAATCACGTGACAGTCAATTACTTAACGAGGCCCTTTTATTTAAGTTAAATTAAACAGCTGTATAATATTACGTAAACTTCCAATTCCTAAGAGAAATTAATGTTTTCAGGAAAGAGCTAAGACAGCCCAGCTATTACAGAGGGGCGAGCAGAAGCAGGTGGGGGAAATCGGGATGCAACGTAGGCAAACGGACAGTACCTTCAATATTGAAAGCTCTTTCGTCACTGGAAAACGCGAACATATTTCTGGAACGTACTATACTCAGTAACTCAGTACTGCTTACTGTCTGCGGTCTTGGTTCTGTGTGGAGTTGGAACTTCCTTAGTAGAAGGGGTGGGAGTGAAGTACATTCAAAAACTCAGGTACAATAAAAATTGAAGTAAAAATAAAATGATGTCCCTGTATGTATATATATATATATATATATATATATATATATATATATATATAAACAACAAACATTCAAAATTCAAGGTCGCAATAAAAATCCCTGCATTTAAATAAAATAACTCTATACCCATACGCATTTAAGAGTATTTGGCTGAAATTTGAGGATTGATTTAGGCTTTTGGGTAATCCACCGTGTCATAGAACTTGAAATTTCCAACGTTTCGAAACTACATAGGCCTACAGGTTTCATCGTCTGGTCTTAGCCCGATGATGGAACCTGTACGTAGTTCCGAAATGTCGGAAATGTCAAGTTCCAAGACACGGTGGATTAGCCAGAACTGTAAAGAATCAAGTTGTTAGAAATCATGTGATCTGTAACAATTGTTGTGATAAGTGTGTAAGAATAATGTAGTTTTTAGTTAAACATTGAAAAAAAAATCTGCACAAAGCGACTAAGGAACTAACAATACATTTTTAGCTTCAAAATACTAGCCTATTGAAGAACGTACACTTCTGAATAGTTCATTATCTATTTGTGATATTCTTTTACCCATAATACTAAAGAAAAAAGATATTCTACAAAGAAAATCAAAATCAGTGTAAGTCTGAAAATATTGAGAATGGGATCCATGTTTACATGACATTTTTTGCTTAGAATGTCTTCCGAAATAAGTTCCGTAAGGGACGGTAACTCCTCGCGAATCACTGAATCACCCTGTATATCCAGAAATTTTAGAGAAATTAATATTTCCCTTTACTCTTTACTCTTTTACTCAGTTGCAAAAAAAAAAAAAAACAGGAATTTTCCTCAACTTATCATCAGTAGTTCCGTGCTTCAGTTATAACTTCACACTTCAATGAATAATAATATCAAGTTAGTTGTGCTGAGTTTTTGTCTTTGCTTGAATTTACGAACTTCATTAGTTTGTTTATATAATTATATGTTATGTTTGTGTTTATACTTAATTATAATTCTATTTACCTATTTGTATTTCATTTACGGCCTTATTTCTGTATTTTCGTCCATTCATGTTATTTATATCAGCTCATTTGAAATTAATGTATGCGGCACGCAGCAAGGTATACAAAATGAACTCGCAGAAGCAACGAACACCTGCTGAAACAGTTCGAAATCCAGCTAGTCATCTCACTGAAATTTCAATAGCCAAAAAAATTAGAGGTCCTGTCCCAGAAGGATGGAAACTGAAAAACTATCCAATAAGGAAAGCTCCAAAATCATCAGACTGATACCTTGTTCGAAAATTTGTTTTATTTACTTATTTATTTACTTAGTTACTTAGTTGTCTATTTATTTATTTATTTACTTAGTTGTTTATTTATTTACTTAGTTACTTAGATGTTTATTTATTTATTTACTTAGTTACTTATTTATTTATTTACTTAGTTACTTATTTATTTATTTACTTACTTTTATTTATTTACTTAGTTACTCATTTATTTACTTACTCATTTATTTATTTACTCATTTATTTACTTACTTACTCATTTATTTACTTAGTTACTCATTTATTTACTCATTTATTTACTTTTATTTACTTACTCATTTATTTATTTACTTAGCTTACTCATTTATTTACTTAGTTACTCATTTATTTACTTAGTTACTCATTTATTTACTTAGTTACTTTATTTATTTACTTATTTACTTAGTTACTTACTTAGTTACTTATTTACTTATTTATTTACTTACTTATTTACTTACTTACTTATTTACGTAATTATTTACTTACTTATTTATTTACTTAGTTATTTACTTAGTTATTTACTTACTTATTTACTTATTTACTTATTTATCTATCTATCTATCTATCTATCTATCTATCTATCTATCTATCTATCTATCTATCTATCTATCTATCTATTTATCTATCTATCTATCTATCTATTTATTTATTTATTTATTTATTTATTTATTTATGTAGAGTTAAGGCCATGAGACCTTCTCTTCCACACTACCAGAAGTGAAATACATAATGAAACAATGACAAAAATAGGAAAGTCATACTTAAATATAAAAATAATTTTCATGTACTCGTACATTAACAAGCTTACATGGGCTGTAATGAAATATTAACTAAACATGATACATAATTAAGTTAGGTTATTTATTGTTATACGAAAGAAAATAAACTTCAATGTAAGAAAATTAGCCTTCCATATGAACTACAAGGTACAAAAATATCTTAAATGGATCAAAATCTGCATTTGAGTAGCTTTGTTTCCAGACTGTTTGAATTCAAAGTCTCTGTCTGATATATCTCATCGCGATCCTTAAATTTTCATCAGCTATAGTTCGGATCAGCTTACTTAATACCCTAAGAGTGAAACCTAACCATTTTTCTCCTATTAACTACTACATATTTTAGTGGATTATAGTGATTTTCTAGATGTCAGGTTGAATTTTCTTTTACCAACTTTGTTTCGAATTTCGAGTATTGACAAATACGACAACTACTGGTAGTTATTTTCTAAGTGTTATGTTGGCAGCAATAATTTTGGTTTGCAGTAAAAGAAACTGATAAAATGCAAGTACGAGTATAACTAACGTTGTGAAATTTGAATGTAATTAATAGTTGATTAGTAATACCGGTATCCATAGTAATATTAATACATAATTCAGTTGCGTTGCGTTGTGATTCCAATTCTACTATAATTATTAAAAAAAATAAGATATAACTTATAGACCTACTTGGTATGAATCATGCATGTGGCTAACGGACAAATATATCTCTTAGTGTTCAGATTTTTATTAAAATATCCAAGAGAGGAAATATCATGATAGCGACTTAGTAGGGTATACATTTCAAAGCAGTATTCTGTTTTCGGAATTCATACTAATCATTTCACGTGATCAAACAAAATACATTTTTAGGTTAGGTCTCGTGAATCGTGAAACTGTTTAGTCAAAGCAATAAATTTCAAGTCGTCAGACAAAATACATTTTAATATTAGATCATACTAATCTACTAATTACCAACACAATATGGGAAAGATCCAGGAGGGAAATATACTCGTTCACTAATTATATTGAACCATTTAGAACTGGCTCCGCCAGGTCGAGTCAAGATCACGAGAGGGCATACAGATCTGCTTACGGCTTCCAGTGCGGGCAGTACAGTTGTACACTGCAGTCTATCAGTGGTGGAACCTATCGAGGTCGCTTGGGGGCACCGGTGCACTGCATTTTGCACCAGGAATATTTGTGCTAAAAACATGAACCTTAGCAATGTAATGGATGTTGTTGTGCGAACAATTAATTTCATAAGGTCTAAAGGACTTAATCACATGGAGTTCAGGGCACTGCTTGATGATATTAACAGTGAGTATGGGGATTTACTCTTCCACACCGAGGTAAGGTGGTTAAGTCGAGGAAAAGTTCTGGAACGTTTTCTCCCACTTAGGAATGAAATTGCGTTATTTATGGATGTACATGGGAAACTTGTTAGAAGCCTTGAAAGAATATATTAAGAATAATACAACAATTGTGCGAAGACTTCGAACGTAGATATCAGGAAATTAAAGAACTTGAATAACAATTTCAGATATTTACAACACCTTTTTCAGTGAGTGTCCTGAATATTCCTGCTGAACCACAATTAGGAATACTTGACTTAGAAAGCGATATTGAGCTAAAGGATAAGTATCAAAACAGAAAAGTATTAACCATTTCTATACTTGTTTTCCACGAGAAAGGTTTCCTAAACTGCACAATCTCGCTGCAAGAACGTTGTGCATGTTCGGGACAACCTACGTATGCGAAACACTGTTTTCTTTAATGAAGTTTACAAAGTCACGTCACAGAAGCCAACTAAGTGATGAACACTGAAAGCATGTTTGCGATTGGCTGGTACTAAAACAAAAGCTCCACAAATTGAAAAGCTGCTTACTAACAAAAAAACTGCAAAAATCGCCGCGGATCTCTGATATATAAGAAAAAGAACTAATATTACAGAATTGTATTTGAATAATAACGTTTGTACTGTTGTTTTATTTTGTTAATTGAATTGTATAGCAATGAGAAGGAGGGAAACAGTGAACAGTTTTATTTCGTAGTGTGTTAATCTGTATAAAAGTGTATATTTTGTTTTGTTTCATTATTGTGCAAACATGCAAAAATTTATTTCGTATATAGTTAACTGTACCAAATTATGTAGATTAGTGTTTTGAGTATAGTGCAATTAACAGTGAAAGTGTACTTCAATTAAAAACTGAAGTTAATTTATATTCTTATCACAAATTTGCTTCACATACAGTACAAGTTCTTAGCTCCACCACTGTGGAAGCAGCTTCGCTTGCCCGCAGCCGTACGTCAGGGCTTGAGGGTTTGCACGCACGCCCGAGAGTGTAGTCACTTGACGCCCCCTGATTTAGAAAAAACCTTCCAACATAAAACGATGAAAGAGTAATGGAACGGAGAAAAATTCTCTCCGGCGCCGGAACTTGAACCCGGGTTTTCAGCTCTACGTGCTGATGCTTTATCCACTAAGCCACACCGGATACAACCCCGACGCCGGTTAGAATCGTCTCAGATTAAGCTCCAACTCTTGGGTTCCCTCTAGTGGCCGCCCTCTGCACTACGTCATAGATGTCTATGAACGCAGGACCGAAGTCCACATATGTGCTGAGGTGCACTCGATATGAGTGACTAGTTGGCCGGGATCCGACGGAATAAGCGCCGTCTTAAATCACGAATGATTTACGCATATCATATATATTATTTTAATGTACCGTAGTACATATGATATTTCCATGCAGATATTCTGCGTCATCATACGATGAAAGAGTAATGGAACGGAGTTCAAGTCCCGGCGCCGGAGAGAATTTTTCTCCTTCCATTACTCTTTCATCGTATGATGACGCAGAATATCTGCATGGAAATATCATATGTACTTCGGTACATTAAAATAATATATATTCCAACATAAAGATGAGATGTGGGAAATAAATAAATAAGCAAGACATTGTTATTGTTAATACTATAATAATGACATTAATGACATTAATTTCAGGGGGTTATTCTTTGAGGTATTTCAAACAAAAAAATTTAACACAATTTTGCACGTTTTTGCTTTCTTTTCGAGATAATAGTTATTTATCAGACAAGTTCGTAAAGGTTCCCCCTTTTTTTGCACGAATGTCAAGTTTGTAAAACGAGGGAAGCAGAGTTTCACAAACACACGAGAGTTGGCGTTACATTTTCTGCAACAGGAACACCATAGCAGGTGCCCATTTGATTTCTGTTCATAATGAACTATTTAAACATTATAGTTTGATGAACTACAGAAGATTAGAAACATTCACAACTGGACTGTCTGATAGTCCCTTCACTACTGAACAGAATACCACACCGCGAAACATTTCGTGCGCGCATGCGCAATAATAAAACTTGTTTTGTTTGTTACTGTACCATATTTTGGAACGGAGAGACTATATTTTAAGAAGTTCAATTATGAGTTTAAGGTACAAATATGACTCCGATGTAGTGTAGGGTGCAGAGTGCTGCATTGGAGTTAAATCGCTCGCTTGAACTCGGTCGAATGTCGCACGCTCGAGTGGGATAAGATCGGTCGTGATACGCTCATAATAAATAGAAGCACAGTACAAGGTCATCTCACCGACATGTCTTATCTTGTATGGAAGGCGACAGATAAGATAGGCTACACATGTCTTGCTCACACGGTAAAAATAAGGCTTTATTTTCTGCGTTTATGACAAACGTTTAATGGAACGTACCAAAACAGTAACATGAAGTTATAAATAAAATAGTATGAAAAACTTCGATATACAGTTATTATTCCTAATTAATCATTATTCAATATTTGATTTACCACATATATAATATGATAAGTCCATACATAGTGTTCCTTCTATATACTGCGACAATGTAGAAACGTTTTACAAAATATTATTATATAGCAGTAAATTAATAACAATATTAGTACAGAGATAACGTCACAGAAAATATAATAAAACGAATAATGATGCTGCACAACTGTTACAGACGCAAAGATTGATACACTAATTATTAGAGATTATTATTATTACTACTTGAAAACTTGATACAGTTCTTGCATTATCGTGATTGTGTTCTCCGTTTATAATAATTACATTTACATCCGATAATATCTATCAGATATGGCAAAAACAAAATCACTCCTGTATTGGGGGGGGGGGGACATTTACCTACAACATTTATATTACATTTTAAAGCAAGTTTTGTAGTTGTACTATGGAGAGGTTAGTTAAACACTGCAAAGTTTTGAAATGATAAACATCTATGATGTTACTACACAGTTCATCACTGTAACAAGAACGAATGTCTAACGCTCGGCTTATACCGTTCGAGGATTTATCGCTCGCGACAATTTTACCCATCGTGCATGTGCATGATTATGCTATGAACTACTTGGCGCTCGAGCGAAAACGTCCGATGCAGACCTCTGGTAGGGTGTGACATACGTAGTGGATTGAAATGTCTAATGTTCAAGGGAAAGAAAGAGTCCCAGGAAAAACACTCATGCTTAGACCCAGACCAACACAACTATATCTGAACGCAAGGAGAAATAAATGCTTCCGTAGCAATGAGCTTAACATGAATGCGAGTGATTTTCATACGTCACAATTCACTTCGTACTTTATTTCTAGGAAATGACATCTTAACTACGAAGGACTTCCCGTTTATATATGACACAGCTGAATTTGCATGAAAGTAGTTAGTGCACGTCATAATGTACGTCATTCTTGATTTCTAGGAATCCGAACATCTTACAAACACTAGAAAATTTCCGTTTATTATTCTCTGCATGTACTGTATACAGGGTGAACCATAAGTAATGACATTAATTTTGGTGGAAGAATCCTTTAGTAAAGAGAAAAAAAAAATTAAGATACCATTTTGTTATATTTTGAATAGTTTTACAGGAAAACGTGTAATTTTAAATACGTGAATTATGAGATCGTTCAACGCTCTCATCAGAAGGGAGTGCACATCAGGTTGCGTTTCTCTGACAACCCCTTCACCTGGCTTCTTCTGAATAGGGAAGTAGAAGGTCATTGCCATGTACAATGTTTTTAAAGTCGCAATAAGAAATACAGATGATATACCTTTTAATTTTCATATATATTTTGATGTACCGAAGTACATATGATATTTCCATGCAGGTATTCTGCGTCATCATATGATGAAAGAGTGATGGAACGGAGAAAAATTCTCTCCGGCGCCGGGATTTGAACCCGGGTTTTCAGCTCTACGTGCTGATGCTTTATCCACTAAGCCACGCCGGATACAACCCCGACGCCGGTTAGAATCGTCTCAGATTAAGCTCCATCTCTTGGGTTCCCTCTAGTGGCCGCCCTCTGCACTACGTCATAGATGTCTATGAACGCAGGACCGAAGTCCATACATGTGTTGAGGTGCACTCGAATGAGTGACTGGTTGGCCGGGATCCGACGGTATAGGCGCCGTCTTAAATCACAAAGTGATTTATTACGCATATCATATATATTTTGATGTACCGAAGTACATATGATATTTCCATGCATTTATTCTGCGTCATCATATGATGAAAGAGTGATGGAACGGGTTCAAATCCCGGCGCCGGAGAGAATTTTTCTCCGTTCCATCACTCTTTCATCTTTTTAATTTTCATGTTTAGTCTGTGTTAGAGAACGGAGAATGAACACTGCTCATTTCACGTTAAACAAAATCTTAGAAATTTGAAAATAAACTCTATAACCTAATTTTAATTAAATGTTCGAAGGACACAGACAATAAGATACGCTTATTTCAGAATAAATTTAAAATATTCAGAAATATTTCCATACTCTCATTTCTAGAGATCGTACATAATAATCACGCTTATTTCACGTTATAAAAACAAAATTCAGAAATATTTAAACCTCTAAACAATAAAAAATACGATATGCTTATTTTACGTTAAACAAACAAAATTAAAAATAATTTTAAACGCTTCGGTTTAATTTTAATTACGAATTCGGTGAACATAACCAATAAAGAAAGCTTAATTTACGTTATAAAAATCTAATTAATGACTAAAAAAATCTTTCCGTTTTTTTAAAGTTATTAGTCCATCATTTAAAATAACAAAATGTCCTACAAAAGGTACAAAAAAATATGCATTAAATAGTCCATCCATGGAATGAAAAAGCCCAATATCTACGTGGTCCACCATATTATAAAGCACATCATACAGAAAGGTCCAACATACAAAGCTGTTCAACAGAAATGAGTTACTAACTACAGGGACATCACTTTATTTTTACTAACATTTCTAATATTAACCTGGCTATACCTTTAGAGCAAGCTTGAGAATCGGAAACACCGTTTGCTACTCCTTTCCACGACTGGAGTTCGATGATATTGGCGTAAAATAGAAACAAATCACTTTACTACGTATAGGAGGCAAGAAAAGTAGTTCATCCATTTACGTAAAGTAGGAAATATCGCGGTTTTGAGTTTGATAATTTTCATTAGATTTCTGTTTAATCACAATACAGTACAATATTAACAATAAGTGTTTTTACTCACGAACTGAGTTAGCCTATCCATGCGAATGTATTCATTATGCAGTGTATATTATACTGTCTACAACACATTAGCGTACACTATAGAGAATGAAGTTAAATTGAAAAATAATCATAATATGGATAATTAAATAAATTTTTCTAAATGGTGGCCGTTCATTTCGATACAGGCTTCAGTTCTAATGTGTGTAATTCCAATTACCAGTTTCGTCCTTCGTACTAGTAACTCATGTTGAAATAATTCTGTACCTACTCTGTAAAAGAGTACCTTACGTACTGTAAATTCAATCTTCCATTCTGCTCGATCCGAAAAGATAAAATTACTCAGACATGCTATCTACTGTCCGTCCAAGTGGTTATGTCGCAGGGTCGTAGAAAGGGGGAAAATCACGTGACAGTTAATTACTTAACGAGGCCCTTTTATTTAAGTTATTTTAAACAGTTGTATGGGTATAATATTTCGTAGACGTCCAATTCCTAACAGAAATTAATGTCCTCAGAAAAGAGCTAAGACAGCTCAGCCATTAGCCTTTACAGAAGCGATAGAAGCAGGTAGGGGAAACCGGAATGCGACGTAGGCAAATCAACAACAGTACCTGTGCGAAAATGATTCAATATTGAAAGCTCTTCGTCACTGGAAAACGCGAACATATTTTTGAAACGTACTGACTGTGTATATGACTGTCTTGGATCTGTCTGTGGAGGACGGTTGAACTTCATTAGTAGAAGGGGCGGGAGGGAAGTACATTCAAAAACTCAGGTACAATAAAAATTTAAGTAAAAATAAAATGATGTCCCTGTATAATAATAATTAGGGCCTACATATATTACTGGTCATCCGGCAAGAGGGCAAAGGCGAGGAGTTCCCTGAAACATGGAAAGTCTATGAATTAGTAATTAATGGCAGACGGCGACAAATAATGTGGTTGAAGAATTCCACTCTCAATTTCAACGACTTGTACAGACACATCACGTGAACATTTGGCGATTCATTAGCCATTTGCAACAACAGAAAGCGGAAAGAGAACATTTAGTAACCCAGGTCCTTGGTAGGGCATACAAATATTAGGCAACTAGTAAATAAACGGTATACAAATAATTAAATCAGAATTTTCAACATTGTCGGTAATTACCAGGATTACTAAGATAGGAATGAAATGTTTCGATATCTTAGATCGATGTCATACGATTTGAAATTATATAGCGACCCTCAAGATGAACAATAGAGGTATCTTCTGTATTACATAATATATGTAATATGTATAACATAATTGAAATGACAATAACTTCCTCGGCACTTTCCTTGAAGTTTTCCTTGTTAGTCATTTTAGGGAAATGGACGAATTTATATGTGGACATTTCTAACCGTTGGACATTTTCGTAGAGAGGACCTATTGCACAGTGGACCATATCTCACTTAACCGAATTTAAAAGCAATAATTGTATCTGTTATGTTTGCATTTCTCGTTGTCCTACCCTCTCTCGAAAACGCGAGCTGCCTTTCTCCAGGCAATAACCTTTGCAGCGTTGTCAGTGTGCATTACGTTTTAAAATTCTTTAATTCAGATCAAATTATTGGACATTTAAAAAACAAGACTAAAAGTCTTTCAATAATTTATCATCATAGTACACTGATTTATTAAATTAATTGAACATCTCGGGAATTAATTCAATAGCTTTCCCAAAATACGATATGAAATGTTTCATATAAAATATTTTTTTCTCGAAAATGAAGCAAAAACGAGCACAATTTGTACTAACCTTTTTTTGTTTGAAAGATCTTAAAGAATAATCTCCTGAAATTAATGACATTACTTATGATTCACCCTGTAGGGCCTATATAGAATTATTCAAAATTCAGAACATCGAATATGAAATCAGTGAAACTTTGTTGGAATAAGATTTAGATAAAAATAAAATCACCATTTTAATATAGAAAATATAATACTATTAATAGTCTTCATTTAAGTGAAAATGGTTGCACAAAAAATTCCATCAAGTCCGCCATTTTGTTCTTCAATAATTATTAATTACCTCTGGATCCAAGACTGGTTATGTACGTCACACGTCAAACCATTTAAATTTCTAAGGACCATATTCACAGACATTCTTAACGTAGGCTTCCGGTGGATGATCAGCGAATTAACGTTTTTCGTATTCATAAACCAGTGATATCGATATGATATGATATGAATCTGTACAACTAATTAGTCGATAGCCGGGGCTAGTTTAACACGCTCGTAGCGCGGGCTAGCGAATTGTCTATGCATAGCACCCTCCGTCTTCTCAGGACGTTAGGGAATTCCATTATTTAGAGCAGCAATGGCGAAAATGTGACTCGCGAGCACATTGTGGTTCGCAATGATAGCTGTGCATTTTTCTTGCTTCCTACCTCCCCCAACCCCCACCCTCTCACTCACTGGAGTCAAACTCCGTTCCATTTGTATTTGTCTCTGACCTGCGAGTGGTGTATCGTCGCAATGTCTCTCTCGAAACCATGTACCTCTACAAAAACGAAAGTTTCAAGTAGGATGGGAGGACGCATTTTTTGCTGCCAATATGATGAGTATATTAAATGTATGATTTGTTCACAAGTATTACGAGGAAAACGGTTGTATAACGGTTGTGTATTATAGTATATGTCACTAATGAAACATTAAGGGTGCTATTCATAGACATTTCGCTAGCCCGGGCTACGAGCGTGCTAAACAGGATTCATATCATATCATATCGCTGACACTGGTTTATGAATACGAAAATCGTTAATTCGCTGATCATCCACCGAAAGCCCGCGCTAAGAATGTCTATGAATACGGCCCTAAAAGGTTAAGTGTTGTTGTTATTATTATTATTATTATTATTATTATTATTATTATTATTATTATTATTATTTATTATTATCATCACTGTACGTCGATCCTTTTTCAGTAGATGTACGAATAATGCGGTTAGATCTTCAATTTAAACGCACAGATTTACAATGTGGTCCACATCTGTGGAGTAACGGCTAGCGCGTCTGGCCGCGAAACCAGGTGGCCCGGGTTCGATTCCCGGTCGGGGCAAGTTATCTGGTTGAGGTTTTTTCCGGGGTTTTCCCTCAACCCAATATGAGCAAATGCTGGGTAACTTTCGGTGCTGGACCCCGGACTCATTTCACTGGCATTATTATCTTCATTTCATTCAGACGCTAAATAACCTGAGCTGTTGATAAAGCGTCGTAAAATAACCTACTAAAAAAATTTACAATGTGATGTAGGCCAGCCATCTCCTTGCGTCGGGGAATGCCATTAAATGATGACAAAATGGAGAAATGACGACGGAATGATGTAGACGCTTAATAATGGGGAAACGGGAAAACCCGGTGAAAACCTCAACTGCGACCTTGTCCGACGCACTATTTTTTTAGCGTCAACATCCATGGTTATTTAGCGTCTGAATGATATGAAGGTGATAATGCCGGTGAAATGAGTCCAGGGTCCAGCGCCGAAAGTTACCCAGCATTTGCTATTAATGAGTTAAGAGAAAACCCCGGAAAAAACCTCAACCAGGTAACTTGTTCCAATCAGAATTTCAACCCGGGCCCGCCCGTTTCACGGTTACGCAAGCTAACCGTTACTCCACAGCGGTGGACAATCACTATGGATTTTTCAAGGAACAGTCCTTGGACCGATTTTATTTTTAATATATATTAATCACCTTTTAATGATAAGACTTTAAAGAATATGAAGGTGATTTATATTCGTATGCTGATGATACTGTTTCACTTTTTATTGCAAAAACTTGGACTTATGCTTATTATAATGCAAATTGCGGCTTAAAATTAATCAAAAAATGGTTCGATTTAAATTCACTTGTAATTAATAAAGATAAAATAATAGCTATCCCATTTTCTTTAAATAATAAAGGTAATAAACCAATTTCATCTACACTAAAAATTAAAATACATAATTTTTATTGTTCCGATATAAACTGCAATTGTTCAATTATTAATGAAGTGAATGAGGTTAAATACTTAGGTATAATTATTGATTATCATTTAAAATGAAATAATCATATTCATTATATTTGTAATAAATTACGTAAAACATTATATTACTTTGTTGTTCTAAGAAATATTTTTCAATTAACTGTTTACGTAGCCTAATTTATTTAGCATTATTTCAATCTATATTTATGTATGGTATTATAGGTTGGGTGGACTTATAAATCCAACCTACATCCGTTAATTTTACTACAAAAAAAATATTAAAAATTTGTTTAAAAAAGCAGAAAGATTACCCAACTGAATTATTGTTTAAACATTTCAAAGTTTTCAACATTAAACAAACATATTATTTTATTTTATTAAAATATTTTCACAGAAATCTTAATAACTTTGAAAGGTAAATACATAAATATAGAATTAAAAATATTAATTCTCTGCGTTTGTCTGAACCTAAATGTAAAACCAATGCAGCTTTTTATCATAGCATGAGTCAAAGTTCCAGATTATTAAACAAATTTTATTCTAATATTATTTTAACCACGAATCCTCTCCAAATTAATAAAAAAAAATTAAAAATTTCTATTGGATTTATAGTTTGGGTTTAAACATATTAAACACTTTTTATTCATTATTCACTCTCAATTTTAATTTTATTTTTGTCTGTATTGGAATCCCCTCCTGAGCACGAGTCTTACTCATTCAGGAGTGGTCTAGTTTATCTTTCACTGTATTAACTTGTATTCATTTCAAACTTACTAGCAATAAAATAAATAAATCCCAGACCTCACCGGGATTCGAACCTTGGCCGCCTGCCGGGGAGATCATTCTGTCGGATCCTGTATTTGGCGAGATCAGTCTGAGAATTCGCCATGGAATTACCTGGTATTCGCCTAACAGTTAGGAAAAAACTCGAAAAAGAATCCAAAGATGCGATCGTTATAAGCAGGATTCGAACCAATGCCTGAACTCAACCTCGGCTAAAGAATCACAATCGTCACCCCTAGACTACGCCAGTGGCTATTTCTTTTGTGTTCCTTAGCTTTAGGTGTTACTCTCACGTCCAGCCATTGGAACATTGCACCTTTAAGGAAAGACCGTCATTAAGTTTCAAGTATCATGGCAGCTGGGTGTATCGAACTCAGTCACCGATAAATATGTCCACGGACGGACGGACATTTTCTTTTGTGCACTTGTTCATGGAATGCTTGAAACCCGGCGACTTAAAAAGACGCCCTCAACAGACAGTGTCACGTTTTTCTAAGGTCCGCTGCCCGTCGCCTAGAAACGTCGTCATAGCAACCTCAAACGGGTCGTTCACTTAATGGAGTCGTCGCTCATGCAGGCAAATCCGAGAGTTGTGCCTTGTTACAAGAGACTCGGCCCACGTGGGAGCTGCAGCAATTATTTTATAACTGCGGGATTGCTCGACCGAAATCGTTAAAAAGAGAGCGGGAGGCGGGAAATAAACGGCGAATGAAAGAGAAAGACAGAGAGGAAAAAGAGCAAAATAGAAAGCAAGAAGAGTTTTAAAAATAGATGAGACAATATCAGACTAACTAAACAAGCTCAGCGATAATAAGTGAACGGTGAATGAGCAACTGACAAATGAACGAAGAAATTTACGAACGAACAGAGGGGCCGACGAACGAATGAAAGAACGAGGGGAGAAATTGATGAACGAACGGAAAAACTGAAGATCGAAAAAAGAATTGACAAACGACGTTGTAACAGAGAAATTCACAAACGACCGCAAGAACAGGCGAAATAAAACAGCAAGCGACTGACAACGAATGGAGTAACCGACGAATGACCAGAGTAACGCACGAACCAACGGAGTAGTTAACGTAAGAACGGAGTAGATGATGAGGGAACGGAGAATCCGACGAAAGAACGGAGTATCGGACAAGAAAACGGAGTAACCTATCCGACGAGAGAACGGAGTATCCGACGAGAGAACGGGATATCTGACGAGATAACGGAGTATAACGGAATATCTGACGAGATAACGGAATATCTGATGAGATAACGGGATATCCGACGAGATAACGGAATATACGACGAGATAACGGAATATCTGACGAGATAACGGAATATCCGACGAGATAACGGAATATCTGACGAGATAACGGAATATCCGACGAGATAACGGAATATCTGACGAGATAACGGAGTATTTGGCGAGAGAACGGAGAATCTGACGAGATAACGGAGTATCTGACGAGAATGATGTACGAAGTTTCTGACAAGAGAACGGAGAATATGAAGAGAGAATGGAGCATCTGATGAGAAAACTGAGTATCTGACGAGAGAATGGAGTACGGAGTATCTGACGAGAGAATGGAGTACGGAGTATCTGACGAGAGAATGGAACGGAGTATCTGACGAAGAATGGAACGGAGTATCTAACGAGATTGGAGTACGGAGTATCTAACGAGAGAATAGAGTACGGAGATCTAACGAGAGAATGGAGTACGGAGTATCTGACGAGAGAATGGAGTACGAAGTATCTGACGAGAGAATGGAGTACGGAGTATCTGACGACAGAACGGAGAATTTGAAGAGAGAACGGAGAATCTGAAGAGAGAACTGACGAGAAAATGGAATATCTGACGAGAGAATGGAGTACGGAGTATCTGACGAGAAAATGGAGTACGGAGTATCTAACGAGAAAATGGAGTACGGAGTATCTGACGAGAAGAGAAACGGAGAATTTGAAGAGAGAATGGGATATCTGAAGAGAGAACGGAGAATCTGACGAGAAAACGGAATATCTGACGAGAGAATTGAGTACGGAGTATCTGACGAGAGAACGGAGAATCTGAAGAGAGAACGGAGAATCTGAAGAGAGAACGGAGAATCTGAAGAGAGAACGGAGTACGGAGTATCTGATGAGAAAACGAAGTATCTGATGAGAGAATGGAGTACGGAGTATCTGACGAGAGAATGGAGTACGGAGTATCTGACGAGAGAACGGAGTACGGAATATCTGACGAGAGAACGGAGTACGGAGCATCTGACGAGAGAACGGAGTACGGAATATCTGACGAGAAACGGAGTACGGAGTATCTGACGAGAAAACGGAGTATCTGGTGAGAGAATGGAGTACGGAGTATCTGACGAGAGAACGAAGAATCTGAAGAGAGAACGGAGAACCTGAAGAGAGAACTGAGTATCTGACAAGAGAACGGAGTATCTGACGAGAGAACGGAGTCCTGACGAGAGAACGGAGTACCTGACGAAGAACGGAGACCTGACGAGAGAATGGAGTACGGAGTATCTGACGAGAGAACGGAGTACGGAGTATCTGACGAGAGAACGGAGTACGGAATATCTGACGAGAGAACGGAGTACGGAATATCTGACGAGAGAACGGAGTACGGAGTATCTGACGAGAAAACGGAGTATCTGGTGAGAGAATGGAGTACGGAGTATCTGACGAGAGAACGAAGAATCTGAAGAGAGAACGGAGAACCTGAAGAGAGAACTGAGTATCTCACAAGAGAACGGAGTATCTGACGAGAGAATGGAGTACCTGACGAGAGAATGGAGTACGGAGTCTGACGAGAGAATGGAGTACGGAGTATCTGACGAGAGAACGGAGTACGGAATATCTGACGAGAGAACGGAGTACGGAGTATCTGACGAGAGAACGGAGTACGGAATATCTGACGAGAGAACGGAGTATATCTGACGAGAGAACGGAGTACGGAGTATCTGACGAGAAAACGGAGTATCTGATGAGAGAATGGAGTACGAAGTATCTGGAAAGAACGGAGTACGGAGTATCTGACGAGAGAATGGAGTACGGAGTATCTGACGAGAGAACGGAGTACGGAGTATCTGACGAGAGAATGGAGTACGGAGTATCTAACGAGAGAACGGAGTACGGAGTATCTGACGAGAGAATGGAGTACGGAGTATCTGACGAGAGAACGGAGAATCTGACGAGAGAACGGAATACGGAGTATCTGACTAGAAAATGGAGTATCTGACGAGAGAACGGAGTATCTGACGAAAGAATGGAATACGGAGTATCTGACAAGAGAACGAAGTATTTAACGAGAGAAGGAGTACGGAGTATCTGACTAAAATCGGTGCAACTGACTAACGAAGGGAGTAACTGATTAAAGAGGGAACTAACTGACGAACGAATGGTACAATTGACAAACGAACGGAAGAACTGACGAAAAGTCAGATGATTTTCAATTTAAAAATTCGTGGGTGAAAGAAAAGAGGAATTAATTCAATTAATGGAGGAAAGATCTATTAACGACAGTTCGAAATAAAGAAACGAATTAAAGCAAGAACTGAAGAATAAACGGAAGCATAGACAAGTGAGAAGTTAAACAATAGAATAAGTACATAAATGAAAAGTAGGAGGAACAGAAGTAATTGAATTAAAGAAGAATGGACAATTGAAGAAGAAAGAAAGGAAAGGTAACGATTCATATTTCATATGACAGTGTTTAAACATCTCTTGAACTGCTATGTATGCCACGTGGATAGGGTTTTTAGCGCGATTGGCACGGAATATAAAATAACCGAAGTGAACCCGGACTCTTCGCCATTGTTCTGCATCCAGATGCAGGGAAGTAAAAACTCAGCCATCGATCGCACTATCTCATTATGACTCCAACAAAGCACAGACGCTTAAGTTGGCAACCTGATCAAGTTGCTGAAGCAAGCCAAATTCAATCCAATTTATTACAAACGAAGTCTCCAGTATTTCATTTCTGAAATATAATCGGTCACAAAAGTTATAGACGCTTCCACACTTTCTATTAATTATAACATGTTACGAAATATTAATTGCGTTATAAGAGCGGTATGTTGAAGTTTTTGATGTTCGAGGAAAAGTTTGAAAAAGTCAAACGTAGTTGAGCTTTTTTAATTTCAGAGTTAAAGAAAACATACCGCTCGTGTATCGTACATATTTTAAGATCGTTTATTACATACCTGAAAGACGAATTTCTAATAAATGAAATCTCCATCTTGGTTTCTGTTCAATGACGGCAAATTTGAAAAACAAAAAAATCTATCTTCAACATCGTTGCTTTAAAATGTTTTCTGTGTTTAATACTTCAGCAGGCCTTTTTTTTCTTCCAGTGTATAAATGCGAACTTAAAACAAACGGTAAGGTTATGTAATGATTTATTTTTCGTTTTAATATTTTAACAATATTATTTATATAACATATTGCAGTAATAATATCGGCATCTGGAATCTTGTTGATTTTTTCACGGCTTCCTTAATGTTACTTGCATCACGAATGTAGTAACTTTAGTGGAGTTGTAGAGTTTACTTAATTTTTGCAAATATTTAAAAACAATAATTAACAGTGCAATTTATGTGAAATTGCAGTGGTAAGTTTCAATTTATAATTATTACTATATTGAACGTCTCTAAAAATAATATGTTAAAAGCTTAAAACAGTAAAATCAATATGTCACTTAAGCGGTAAGAAGAGGGAAATTGTTATGTGTGTCACTGGGAATACCAATGTGGAATTTTAGACTTACCGCGGGTTGGTTTTGTGCGGAAACCAAGCAAATACGCACGATCTCGCACAAAATATTTTGCTGTATTCCTTAACTAATATTTACAAGCCACGTGTAATTTCAGAGTTATACAAGAGCAGAATATTTTAATTCCAAAAATAAGTCGATCACTATCTCAATAAAACCACTGTAATTGGCACAGAGAACTTCAAAGGAATTGATAACATGTACTTCAGTTTAAACTAAAACATTTTCATATTTTACTTATTAACTGAGGCTAAATTTTCACTAAATATCCACTTTTAAATATCAGGTTACGATACTGCATTTACAGAGCAGACAATCCATAAATTAAAAAAATGAATTTTCAATAGCCATAATAAATTCTTTTATGCATGATCAACTGCCACCTTGTAGAAATGTAGACTTCAATTAATGCGATTAAGAATTTACTGTAACAATTTAACTTCGCTAATTGGATCATTTTACTCTGCTCCAGAGAACAGAATATCAGCTTCTGTATTCTGGAAAATCTCTCACTTAATGTGACCTCGTTTTTTAATGGAAGGAGACTTTAATATCAAACACCCACGATGATGTTCTAATGTTACTAATCCCAGGGGTAAAATTATGCATGATCCAGTATTCCAACTCTCATTAATCGTCGTAGATCCTGTGGATCGCACGTATCATCCATTTCCTGATGGCACTCTAGACTATTTGGATTTCTTTTTTTGTAAAACAATACATAATTTTAATCTGAAATGCATATATCAGTCACTTTATTTAAAAAACTAAGAAAATAAAATTAATCAGATAGGATTTCTAATTCAAGAAACGTCACCACTTCCTCTGCATCTCAATAAATTGATAGATATATACTTCTAGATTATAAGACCAATTTGAATCCATGTCTGTGAAATGTAGTGTTCTGCCCCAAATTCATAGACTGAAAGAATACAGAGAGTATGTTCAATATGGCGGAAAATTGGTGCCGATAAAATGTACCAAATATTTGCACGATAAAAAAAAATTACTATACTTATTTTTATTTATTTATTCACTTATTTATTTGTTTATCTATTAATATATTTATTCATTCATTCATTTACTTATTTATGAATTATTTATTTACTTGTTTTTTATTTATTTATTTATTTATTTATTTATTTATTTATTTATTTATTTATTTATTTATTTATTCATTTAATTACTTATTTACTTATTTATTTACTTGTTCTCTTATTTTTTATTTATTTGATCCTTTATTTATTTATTTATTTAATTATTTATTTATTTATATTTATTTGATTATTTATTTATTTGCTTGTTCATTTATTTACTTATCTACTTATTTGCCTTTACTTACTTATTTATGTATTTATCTTTTTATTTGCTTATTCATTCATTCATTCATTCATTCATTCATTCATTCATTCACTTATTTACTAACTCAATCATTCACTTATTTACTTATTCATTCACTTATTTACGTATTCATTTATTTACTTATTTATTTTTTTAATCCTTTATTCATTCATTTGTTCATTTATTCATTCATTCATCTATTTACTTATTCATTCATTCATTCACTTAATTATTCATTCATTTATTCACTTATTTAATTTTTTATTTTTTATTCGTTTATTCATTCAATCGTTCACTTATTTACTTATTCATTCATTTATTTACTTATTTATCTATTGATATTTCATTCGTTTATTCATTTATTTTCATTCATTTATTCATTCATTCGTTCACTTATTTACATATTTAACTATTCATTCATTCACTTATTTACTTATCCATTCATTTACTTGTTTATTTATTTACCTTTTTATTCGTTTATTCATTCTTTCGTTTACTTATTTAATTATTTATCCATTCATTCATTTATTTACTTATTCACTTATTTATCTTTGTATTCATTTATTCATTCATTCGGTCACTTATTTATATATTTATCCTCCATTCATTCAATTATTTATTTATTCATTCATTTATTTACTTATTTATTTATTTACCTTTTTATTCGTTTATTCATTCATTCGTTCATTTATTCACTTATTTATCTATTCATTTATTTACTTATTCATTCATTTATTCATATTTATCTTTTTATTCGTTTATTTATTTATTTATTTATTATTAGTTATTCATTCATTCATTCACTTATTTACTTATTCACTAATTTATTCACTTATTCAATTATTTACTTATGTATTTATTTATTATGTATTCATTAGTCCTAATTTATTAATTCCATTCATTTTTGCTTTAGTAATCCTTTTTGCAAGTTTTGTTTTGGCATTTACAAAAAGGAAAACACGAAACATTAGTGACTTTTTCTAAAGTTGTTCGCTATTGTGTGCTTCTTATTTCAAATAAAGACATATTAATTTATTTTTATAATTATTGTACATAATGTGCATGATTCTCTGATTAATTAACTCTTAGGTACCAACATGAATAAAATTCGAGCAACAGTTTAGGAGAAATCACTGTACACAAATCGAAAAGATAAAACAGACATTTTGGTGTCAGAAATGCAGAGTAAGTATAATGTCAATGAAGAATTCGAAACAATATTGTAATATTGTATTATAATACTTCTTCTCATAGGAAAATAAAAAACATATTTGGACAAAAAATAAAATCTGCGTACATTACCTACTATGATTAACAATAAAATAGTGTCTTTAAAGTGTTTTAATTTCATTACGTAGTGCTTAGTCTAAAGATAAACATTTTTCTCTTTACAGATTCAGCCAATTACAACAGTAAAGACCACAGAGCGTGCAGCCAAGAGAACACGAGAAGTTGGACGTGCTCGCTCTGAACTATGGGTCGTGCTTCACATGTTTTCAGAGTGTTGATTACGTTGCCCGGCACGATCACGGCCCAGGCGAGCGTCCGTCCGCAAACTCGGGCACGAAAATGTGAATGGACTTCAGATATAATCCGGAGAAACAAGAGCGTCTTCATTATAAGTTTACTTGCTTGCAGCATCCCAACTTGGAGTAGCTCGCTTCCTAACCGAGGGAATTTAAAATATTTAACTCGCCTGCAATAAAAAGTTCTCCCTCGATACACAGCGGTGACGATAGAAGGAGTTCTTCGGATTCTTGGCTCTTGAAGCAGGAGGCGATGAAGTGCCTAGAGTCATGCTTCGATCGTTTTGTTAACGGTGCCAATTCCAGAGCTATGAGCTATGAGCTGTCATCCGCAGTGGTTCGTATGGAAATGCATTCAACAGCCACAGTTCGATTCCCGAAACAATGAGCAAGTGGGGAATCATCTCACTTTCATAGAATCTGGTGTGGTTTTACTTTATTGTTGTAGGCGGAGATATTATCCAATACGAATAAAGAATTTTGCTGTAAGCCACTGTCTTTTGATTTCTCTGAGCGTATTTAATAGGCTACTATCAAAATCAAAGTTCAATATGGACGAGAAATAACCGATGGATTTTGCCTCGAGCCAAACATCGCCTCTTATTGAAGGAATATTTAAAACTTTGCTTCAAATGAATTAAAATTAAAACTTTTTCCTTTTTTCCCAAAAGAAGTCAGTTGTAATAATATTTTATATATATTTCAGATAAAATTATATTAATTCCAACTACCTTTCTTCAAATATATCTAAATCAGACTTTAGTTCCTTTTGTTAACAGCTGCCAGTGTTCAAAATTTCAAATTTACGATAAATATAGACCAATAATTCACAGTGAAATTATTTAGATTTCCAAAAGTTATGTGAATGTCCACCTTTGAAAGATGTGCGCAGACGTATGTTTTTTCAAATATCTGGAACATTAATATCATTATTGATCAGAAACAAATTTAAAATGGCCTCATCACATTACTTATCTTTGTAAGAGCTAACAAATAATTTATTTGAATATTATTTACTTAGTAACAGTAAAACAATTTATAAATTCGTTAATCTTCGATGCTACTTTCCTAATGGTAGAGTTCTTCATTGAAATGTTTATTTGGCCATTATTCAATCTATCATTCAATATGGTATAATTGTTTTCGGCATGGTCGAGCATAAAAAATTAATCTTTAAGTCCGTTAAATTTGTATATAAAAACGAATAATTAAAATTTTTTGAAGAAACCATTTTCATTATCAAATAAATTAATTTATTCTGAATTTAATGTTATTTAATATTGAACAAATTTATAATGACGTATTATTTTATGGATCCAATTTATTTTATTTTATCATAAAAATCGTAATAAGTTTGTATTACAGACAACAATTATGACACAAGATTTGAAACGAGTTTCATTATAAATTAGTTGCCTAGAACCTAAATGTCTCAGAACGTCTGCTGGTCTAAAGCATCGTAGCACAAATTTTGGCCTGTACGGTTGTACAATGCTTTAACCGGAAAGTCGTACACCCAGAACTTTGTTAACATGTAACCCACTAACATATAACAAGAAAATTAGAAACGTGTTAATATCTTCAATTTGATTAAATAAATTTATAGCCTATCGTATGAATTAATCAACCTATATTATATTTGTATTCTATAATTTTGAAATATATATTAGTCGGTACTACTTTGAACGCCGATATTATTCTTCTCTGCCTCTTAATATTATATTATAAGTGTAGAAGATTCTATTGCTCATCGGCTGTAATTATATTTTAGTTCCTATTTTATTTTACTTATTTATTTATATTATTATTGTTATTTTTATTTTAATATTATATCAGCGCCAACTGCGATCGAAAGCAGAATCTCACGCTCTCATGGCTTGAAGGTCATTGAAATCAGTCTCAAATTTGTCCATTAATACTACTGTATCTTCTTTTAAATATTTTGCTGTAAGCCACCGCCTTCCAGATTATTTGTATTTCTCTTTGTTTAACCGTTTTGAATTTTGCCATATTTCTTTATTCTGGTAAATATACGGGCCTTAAATTTAAATAAATAAATAAATTAAATTTTCTCAGTCATGATTCACAAGTATTTTACTAGGAATAATCATTATATTATAACACCTATTAGGTTGACAAAAAGCAAGAAATGGTTCAATATTATTTCTTTGGATATCGTCGTTGTTCCTGCAATAACTCCTATGTGAAATATTTATCGATTTTCAGATTTTTGCTCTATTAAATAACTTAAATAGTGATATAGCAAAATAATCAAAATTCCTATAAGTACCCATAATTATACTTCTTTCTTTCGAAAATTTAAGAATTCACAATCTCCTATGTACTACTGCCATAGAATGAATAAATGTGTTTTTCTTCTTACTGAACAATTTTATATTTTGCACATAGGAGTTATTGCAGAAACAACGACGATATGTTTAATAGATTGCCTAAGAATGCCCACTCAGCTTATTTAGATTCAAAGTTGTTTTAAAAATGGCTAATAGATAATCTTTTTATCATATCAATGAATTGTTTGACAGCCATATTAACTTTGAAGTCCAATCTAATTGTGTTTCTTTTGACTATTGTCTATAATTACGTAACTGTAATTCTGACAAATAAATGATTGATTGATTGATTGGTTGATTGATTGATTGATTGATTGATTGGTTGATTGATTGATTGATTAATTGATTGGACTGGTTAGTCAATTGATTGATTGACTGGTTGGTCGATTGATTGATTGACTGGTTGGTCCATTTATTGGTCGGTCGATTGATTGACTGGTTGGTCGATTGATTAATTGACTGTTGGTCGATTGATTGATTGGTTGGTCGATTGATTGACTGGTTGGTCGATTGATTGATTGATTGATTGATTGATTGATTGACTGGTTGGTCGATTGATTTATTGATTGATTGATTGACTGGTTGATGGATTGATTGATTGACTGGTTGGTCGATTGATTGATTGACTGGTTGGTCGATTAATTGATTGATTGATTGGTCGATTGACTGGTTGGTCGATTGATCGATTGACTGGTTGGTCGATTGATCGATTGACTGGTTGGTCGATTGATCGACTGGCTGGTCGATTGGTCGACTGGTTGGTCGAACGATTGGTCAATTGATTGATTGATTGATCGATCGATCGATACACAAACTGCGGCAATAAATATTTACGTGGTTGGGACCGGCATCTTTCATTGATATCTTCTCTCTGTCATATCTCTGTATCTAAGCCGTAGACAATTAGTTGATATGACATTTTTTGTTTGTTTTCAAATTTGTAATACGATGCACATGTTTAAAGTATACAAAAACGGTAAAAAAATGTATAATTGAGAAAATGGGTGTAATCTGAGAAAAACAATTACGAACTTGCCATGTGCATCACTATGGATTTGAATGGAAAATACCGTGCCTGACCGGGACTTAAACCTGGACCTTCTGTGTGACAGGCTGGGGTTTCAGACCTCGAAGCCGACACAGGGATTAGCTTATGGCTTTCATTAATTACAAATAATGACGTCTCTTTCCCTGTCGCTTGCATTCAAGTCTTGCAGCATCCCCAGTGAGTGGCCAGTAATAATAAATTGTTTGAACAAGATCCTGTAGTGTCTCCAAGTTAGTCCTCTTGATAAGGGCATTACATTTGAGGCTTGTTATTAATTATATTTCGTGACAAGGAGGCTTATTCAAATGGCAGACACATACAGGGTGTAAGGGGTATAAGTACCATTATTTTAACTGACTATTACACTTTTACTACGTCATACTACTTTTGACCAATAAAACGGTACCAAAAGACATCTTTCAACCAATCATGGCTGCTTATCTCACAATTTTATCGCGTCCCTAGCATTTATTTAATTCTATCGCTTCCCTAGCATTTGTTTGTTTTTATCACTACCCTAGCACTTGTTTCTTTGTTTGCCAGCATTTCAAACTGCACTGGTCTGGACTTAAAAAAAAAATTACAAACCACTCCAGTCGATGCACAGCAGTTTCAAATATGACTCGCATTGGCATTCAAGAACAAGAATTAACAAAGATCACTGGTCATAGCTATGCTTCTTCCCTGATACCCTATTTACAAATAAATGAAGAGCACCATTCGGAAATCCTGAATAAGTTGAGAAATAAGCCATGTACATCAACGAATTGCACTTATTTTACGTACACGTCCAATATAACACAACTGAACTATCAACCACTAAAACATTCAAATTTAAAAATTGTACTTTCAATAATTGTTCCCCTTTAAAATTATTCATGTTTATTTTTTATGTCATCATCGTTAATTAAAACTTTTCTTGTTTATTTCATCATCCCTAATTAAAACTTTTTAACAGTTGTTTATATTGTTTAGGTTATGTTATAGCTTCTGCTATATGATATTATGAATAGTCACGTATCAGAGATTGTTTAATATTAAGAATTATTGAAAATCATCTATCAAGTGACGTTGATTACTGGGATCCGGACAATTGAAGTGGATTACAACTGTTTTAATAAAAATGAAACTTAATCAACAAAGCCTACTTGACTAGTAACTGTCCACAGAGTTCAATGAAGATTCCATATTTAGCACAACTGATAACAAGAAAACAGCTAAACATAGCACACTACTGCCATCTAGCGTAATATTTGTAATGTTGAGATGGTACAATAATACATTTGAAGACAGTTGTATTTTCCTAAGTCAATTAACATTTCATTGTATTGTAGTCCTTCGTTATTTCTAATCTTTATATACTTTCTTCTAATCGTATAATAATCAATTAAATCCCACCGAGTTTTAATTTTCTCTAGATAAATCAAAACCTCTAGTGAGATTACTGTTGATAAGGAATGAAATATGCCCTTCCAATTTTTTTCTAATTGCAATATTTAACTAATTATTATAGTTTACAATATTGAACTTTTGCAACGTTGGTGGATGGAAAGGAGGTGGTTCAGAAGTATACAGTACAGCTCAAGCGGGGAGGAGGGGGTTTAGAAGAACACAGTACAGCTCAAGCGGATACAGACATACCGATACAAAACAGATGTTCTGTTCTAATGCAGGAGCGGGACATGATAATACTGTTCTTTACGTGAAACGAGCAGCAAATGCAAACTTTCAATATCATTAATAGAATATTATGGTAAATTTACATTTTATGTAAAAATATTGCTCCATTTTTTAATTGTAGGTCTAAAAAATAAACAATAACGGTTTTCTGCACAAAATCATATGAACTTTTTTTTCTATTGCTACATTTTAATCTCTCCCGCTTCCGTAAAGCAGTATCATTTTTAAACAAATTTCTGTTGTGTGATATTCGAAAAGGGGTAAGAGACTTCTAGTTTTTAATAATTTGTTCAGAAACTTCTACAAAAGTTCGCCGATTAGGTAGCCTTCTTTGAGGAAAACATTGACGGCTGGGAGGATCATCGTGCTAACCACACGATACCTCCGTTCTGGTTGGATGATCGTCCACCTCTGCTTCGGCATGTGGGCGTGAGGCCAGCAGCCGGCTGGTCGATCTAGAGCAGTCATGTCAATTGATGCCCATAGGAGCAAGCGCGCTTTAGAGCTCAGGAGAGCCTGAGCGCTTTACAGCGGAAAGGAAAGAGACAGACGAAAGAGGTATATTCAGGGATGGCCAGCACTGATTTAATAGATAAAGGGAAGAGAACTTATTAAAACTGTATCCATGTTAATTTTTAGATTTGCCTGAGAAGTATAAGTACATTATAGTATTAGTAGTATTTATTAGTAGTATTTATTTATTTAACCTGGTAGAGATAAGGCCGTCAGGCCTTCTCTGCCCCACTACCAGGGGACTACAACTATAACATGAACAATAAAATTACAATTAATATTAAATTTACAATTACAATTACAATGAAAATTAAAGTACGACAAGAATACCTGATTAATGAAAGGTAGACATTTTATCATAGAAGTTAAGAACAAATACTGAATTACAAATTAAACCTACAATAACAAAATTCTATAGTGATGAAATTACCGGATATTGAAATATTTTGTGATAGATTAAGAGAACTATTTACAAGAAACCATGTCTGAACGAGTCTCAATTACTGACCAAGTGCCTAGTAAGTTTGCGTTTGAATTCAATTTTATTTCGACAGTCCCTGATGCTAGCAGGTAACGAATTCCAGAGTCTTGGCAGGGCTGTTGTGAAAGATGATGAGTATGAGGAGGTGCGATGGGATGGTATTGTTAGTATTGTTTCATGACGAGAGCGTGTGGTCAGATTGTTGTGGGAAGAAAGATAAGTGAAGCGAGACGACAGGTACGAAGGAATAGAAGAGTTCAAGATTTCGAAGTGAAGGAGAAGTGAATGTAAATTTCTTTTCTTATCTAGTTTAAGCCAACTTATTGCTTCCAGGATGGGGTAATGTGATCATATTTACGAACATTGCTTACAAAACGTACACACAAATTATGAGCACGTTGAAGTTTCGATTTGTTGTCGCTGGAGAGGTCAGTCAGTAAAATGTCAGCATAGTCAAAATAGGGAAATACAAGGGTCTGCACAAGGGACTTTTTTAAGCAAGAGGGAAGATGTAAGTTTTAATTTTAATGCTCATTTTTCACAAGTTTGATTTTTTCATTCAAAAGAAATATTTTCTCAACTTTTCGTATAGAAAAGTGAAATTTTCAGGTATAGGCCTATTTATTTAGTAGCCTTACAGAATGTTTTCGTAAATCTAATGTACCGTATATACGCATTACTGAAGATAGTGTATTGAAAATTTTGAAAATATTCTCATGGAAATTGTTTGTAAGGAAATTAATTAACAAAGCAACTATTGTTACATCATAAGCAAAAGATACGGCTCATGTGTTGTAAAAACGTCAGCTCTATAGCTTCAGCAGATTTCGAGAAAATAATTTAATATTCTGATGATAGGAAGTTGTTCACAAATATCACCTTAAAAGCATATTGCGATAAGAGTTTTGTTATGTAATATAAGTTACACTTAAAACAGATACAATACCTAGGCAACTTCGCTTTCTACTGCAATATTGTTTTGATTAGTTTATTGATTACTTTTTAAGGATAAAGATACCATCAATATAAATTCTAACTTATCATGTCATACTCAAGTTCTTTCTTTGGAATATCACTTTCTTTATGAATGATGTGTTTCATCCACTTAATACAGTATAATATTATACTACTATGGAATTTAAGTGAATATTCCTTCTTAACTCTCTATTATGTTATTAAGATTTAAAACACAAGTGCAATATTAAGAAATCAGTGTTAGTACTTTTGTTTTACAGACAATAGGCCTATAGATAATATTAAACAGAGAGAAGCCATGTAAAAATAACGACATAAAATTTCACGTTCCGTTTGAAGTTTGTGCACCACTGTTTTCTTAATCCAACAGGCTGCTTATTCATATACACAGCCCTTCCTCTTTCCATACTTAGCGCTTGCTGCCCGCGCACGACGTCAAGGTCAGAAAAATGCGCTTGCTTTGACATCACTACTCTAGAGTCTAGACCCTTCACGGGCTGTAGCGCCACGGATTATCATTATTATCATTATCATCATTATCATTATTATCATTATTATTATTATGAATACTTCTAGTGAGTATGTGCCCTTTAGAATCCCATCTGCCTCTTATGATCGAAAGTACGCTTCGGGCACGCAGCGTACGTACTGAATCCAGATGTCAGAAGAACCATTTTACACTCATTTAATGAAGCATATCTACCCGAGGACAAATTCTAAGACTGTAAAAGTTCCCGAACATTAATTTCTATTCAGTAATTTCTTATCTTGTCGGAACAACAATCCTACAACATTTGTGAAGTTTTCTGAGACACCCCGTATATATTTTTTCATTATCGTAGTACGGAGAAATTAAGAATGCAGAATTTGTTTCATAAAATCTTAATAACAAGTAATATGGAATATATCTTATACTGTTTATAGTGTTCTTTATGATGAAAGCTCGATCAAAATTGAAACTCTTTCCTCTCACGAAATGTTTTTATAGACATTCTTTTTATTACGATTTGTACATCTGTTCTTTATTACAGTTAGTTACAACACTTCTCGTATTACTCATTAACATCACTATGTTTGAGTTACAACTTCCTTTCCGACAGTAAATCTCTCCACATTTAGTCATTCCTGACTGATTTTCTTAGTTTATAGCGACCTTCTTGTTTGTTTAATTCATATTCTAAACAACACACATTGAAATAAATGAGATGAGATAATGCTATGATGTGATACTTTATTACACATTTTATGCCTTTAACAATTCGGTTTCCTTCTTGCGAATGGTCACTCACACACACACACACACACATAATATGTGAGGGCGGCAATGAACCTCCGGGTTCCTTAAAAGCCATTATTATTATTATTATTATTATTATTATTATTGTTATTATTATTATTATTATTATTATTATTGTTATTATTAGTTGGGAGGCCGGAGGGAAAAAGACCTTTGAGGAAGCCGAGACGTAGAAATGTTTTTTATTTAACGACGCTCGCAACTGCTGAGGTTATATCAGCGTCGCCGGTGTGCCGGAATTTTGTACCGCAGGAGTTCTTTTACATGCCAGTAAATCTCCTGACATGAGCCTGTCGCATTTAAGAACACCAGGTCGACTCCGCGACGTAGATGGGGATATTAAAATGGATTTGACGGAGGTGGGATATGATGATAGAGACTGGATTAATCTTGGTGGGCTTATGTGAGCGCGGCAATGAAACTGCGGGTTCCTTAAAAGCCATTTGTAAGTATTATTATTATTATTATTATTATTATTATTATTATTATTATTATTATTATTATTATTATTAGTTGGGAGGCCGGAGGGAAAAAGACCTTTGAGAAGCCAAGACGTAGAAATGTTTTTTTATTTAACGACGCTCGCAACTGCCGAGGTTATATAAGCGTCGCCGGTGTGCCGGAATTTTGTACCGCAGGAGTTCTTTTACATGCCAGTAAATCTCCTGACATGAGCCTGTCGCATTTAAGAACACCAGGTCGACTCCGCGACGTAGATGGGAGGATATTAAAATCGATTTGACGGAGGTGGGATATGATGATAGAGACTAGATTAATCTTGGTGGGCTTATGTGAGCGCGGCAATGAAACTGAGTTCTTTTTGTAAGTATTATTATTATTATTATTATTATTATTATTATTATTATTATTATTATTAGTTGGGAGGCCGGAGGGAAAAAGACCTTTGAGGAAGCTGAGACGTAGAAATGTTTTTTTATTTAACGACGCTCTGCCGAGGTTATATCAGCGTCGCCGGTGTGCCGGAATTTTGTACCGCAGGAGTTCTTTTACATGCCAGTAAATCTCCGACATTTTGCATTTAAGAACACCAGGTCGACTCCGAGACGTAGATGGGAGGATATTAAAATGGATTTGACGGAGGTGGGATATGATGATAGAGACTGGATTAATCTTGGTGGGCTTATGTGAGCGCGGCAATGAAACTGCGGGTTCCTTAAAAGCCATTTGTAAGTATTATTATTATTAGTATTATTATTATTATTATTATTATTAGTTGGGAGGCCGGAGGAAAAAGACCTTTGAGGAAGCCGAGACGTAGAAATGTTTTTTTATTTAACGACGCTCGCAACTGCCGAGGTTATATCAGCGTCGCCGGTGTGCCGGAATTTTGTACCGCAGGAGTTCTTTTCAATGCCAGTAAATCTCCTGACATGAGCCTGTCGCATTTAAGAACACCAGATCGACTCCGAGACGTAGATGGGAGGATATTAAAATCGATTTGACGGAGGTGGGATATGATGATAGAGACTAGATTAATCTTGGTGGGCTTATGTGAGCGCGGCAATGAAACTGCAGGTTCGTTAAAAGCCATTTGTAAGTATTATTATTATTATTATTATTACTATTACTATTATTATTATTATTATTATTATTAATTACAAATTCAAATAAATCATTAACTTCGTATTGATGTGTTTGAAGACAGAAATAAAAAGAAATAGCAAACGTTTATTTCACATTTCAAAAAACTTCCTTGCAATCCCAACCATGCTAACAATAACAATCATGACCAGCATAACCGTTCACGCACTTACAGAAATTCCATGAATTCCTTTACACTTTTTCATACTTATTCGGTTATTTAATGATTCTGTATCAACTACTACGTTATTTAGAGTTGACAGAAATGGTGATAGCGACATGAAATCTTGTATTCGAGGATTACCTGATATCAATCGTACGTTTGGAGAAAACCTATGAAAGATCCCAACAAGGTAATTATCCTCAGCGAGAATCGAACCCCGAGCGCAAACTCGGCAACACCCTATCGTCTCATTTACACCGGTTGTTTATAGTTTCATACTTGAAGGTAAAATGTTATTCCATACAATTGAAGGGTTCAGAACCATAGTGGGCCAAGCGTCATTTACTAAAACCGTAGAAAACAAGGGTTAAAATGCAGTTATTACCATAATTCAATGGAAACATATAGCAAGTAATATATAGTATACCAGCGGTGACCAAAACTCGAGCTGCAGTGATTACATGCGACAGACAGCCTATGAAGTAAGGAGACGGAGGAAAGGTACTTGGCATGAAAACTACAACCAGTGGTGGTTCCTGTACTAACATCTTGATCAATCCCGCGGATAAAAATCTCAAGCTTTGCTGTACCAGTAATGTCACTGCTGTCATCAAGAGCCAGTGAATAATATACGATTTTTCTAGCTTCTTTTTGAAACCTTCCTATTGAATATAATTAGGAATTTTCTAAATTCTTCTCTCGATACTTGATCGAGAAATTCGTAGTTTTTCAAAATTAAAAACTTCTTATGAACAAGTATTTAAGCTATTTTAATCATTACCATTTTGAGAAATTCTGTTATATTAAAAGGCTTTAGAGCACGAGATATTTCAACCCCCTTTAGGTAGCTGACTTCCTTACATTTATTTATCTCATCTTTCTCTTCCTGGCTATGATTTAAGACATGTCAATTCCTGGCGTTTAACAGTTCGTTGGCACAAAATATTGAATCAGTTTTTCTACGATATTATTATTAAATGAATAACCAATAAATAGTTACCCTTATCTAAAGATTAAGAAGATTAAAATTGAGATAAAACCTAATAATTTTATCCTTCTAGGGAGAAGATCTAAAAATATTAATATTGTGAATTTTATTAGTAACAACAATGTAATTTATTCGCCACAACAATAATTCCTTTTTACAATTCGCCTTAAACGCTCTCGTCAACAATTGGATTTTCACTCAACACAGTATTCGTTATAGCACTCCACTGACGACAATGACAATTTACTTGGACTAGTACGAACAACAATGAACTGTTAATCTTAACTAATATTTACAATGCACTATTTACAAATCAGAACTATCAGTTCTCAGTTCACAGTTCTTCTATCTCAGTCACTCGAGTTCACAGTATCTCGAACCACAGACCTTCAGAGACAGTTCACTGCACTCGAACTCAGGTCCCTCCAACTGCGGTCCACTGCACTCGAACTCAGGTCCCTCCAACTGCGGTCCACTGCACTCGAACTCAGGCCTTCGGATGCTGACGCAGATGCGGACGCACACTCGAGTCGAACTCCGATACACAAGACTGGCTTGCTTGCTCTGGCTTTCTCACTGACTGGCTGACTAATCAACTGGAAACTGCTGTCGTTCCTTCGCGTCCGTAATTTATAACCACAGCGACGTAGCCTCGAAGGTTCCACGCGTCTCTAGAGATGGCACTCCAGAAAAAGCCAGAGCCCTCTCCTCTCTACCAGCACCAGATGCGCGCGCACTCTCGCTCCACTTTCGCCGCGTTGGCCCTTTCCCCTCTTCGCCGCGCGCCATCCCAAAGTGCTCCGCGCGATCTTCTCTCTTGCGGGACGCTGGTCGTGAGTTCGAATGTCACGTCGCTGTCACAATATTCATGCACATACAGAAGAATTATAGAAACACATACTTAGTGGTCAGTAACAATAACAATTATTATTATTATTATTATTATTATTATTATTATTATTATTATTATTATTATTATTATTTTATTTCAGCGTGGCAATGTTTCTATATACTCCTAATTGAACCGTTGAGCAAAGTAAACATAGGTCTATTACATTTTGTCCGACAGAACAACGAAAAAGTTCTCCTCATTCTTTACGAAACCACCTCAAACTATTTGTAGAGACAGAGTTTGTAGAGCGACATGATACCGGCACTGCTTGCCTTCAATATGTGAATGAAACACACAGCAATGTACAGGAAACTCCTCGTAACCGATTACACGATGTAATCACGACACCCGCTTTGGTCACCGCTGAATTATACACATTAAAACTAAATGATATGTCAATATTCATTAAACTATGGTAGTCACTTAACTTTAACCCTTACTTTCTCCGTTTTTAATAAATGGTACTTGGCCCATTATGGTTCTGAACCCCTCAATTACTCAAGATAAGTTAATTAATTTACTAAGACTTTGAAAATATCTGATGTAATATTTTTATTACCGATAAATCACATATTTTATAGACAAGGAGAGATCGAGGGATAAATTCAGGAGAAAGAGTAAACGAGTATAAAAGTTTTTGCCCACAATTATGAACAGTGGTTTTATTTTTGCTCACAGTTATTGTATTTGTAGGATTTTGTTGCATTAGTCCTGAAATTGCTGTGTTCACATACATCAAGCTTTTAAGTATCTGCTGATTGAAATGGACCTTTGTTCATCGAAAACTAATCAAGCTTTGGTTGTGTAATGGAATTAAAAAAATTATTCCAATTATTGCAACCACAGACACGCAAATACCACCGCAAAAACGGACAAAACGTATTATGGTGATTCACAGAGCGTTACAATATCGAAATTGACATGTTTTATCCCTCATCAGACAAGGTAGTGGTTTTATAGTGCCTGTAATATTAATCCTGGGCGTGACAGCCCATGGAGGGCCAAAGACGAGCAGCCGACTGATGGCCTCACGTCCACATTTCTCAGCATTGCTGAACGATTATTTAACAAGTACGGGAATTCCATTACAGAATTTCGTCTCCCAGCGCTCATTAATTTCTTACCTAACAAGCAAACATTCTTATGAGTGCAGATAAAATAGTACATTATGCAACGAGCCTATAATGATAGTAATTAAGAAGCGAGTATGGATGTTTTTTCATACGAGCTTCTTAATTACCATTATGGGCGAGTTTCATACGACTTTTTACGCTCGACCATATTTCTAACTTGAAATTACCGGTATTCAGATGTATACATTTTATTTGTATCTGACAAGATCGGAAGTGACCTTGTTCTAGGTCGTGAATTGTGAGATGTGCGCAGACGCGAAAGTATTGATTTTTTTCCGAGGAACAATAATGTCATTGACCTTGATGTAATCCCGTTAAACTTGACATAACCTTGATTATTGAATTTTTTTATTGGGTTATTTTACGACGCTTTATCAACATCTAGGTTATTTAGCGTCTGAATGAAATGAAGGTGATAATGCCGGTGAAATGAGTCCGGGGTCCAGCACCGAAAGTTACCCAGCATTTGCTCATATTGGGTTGAGAGAAAACCCCGGAAAAAACCTCAACCAGGTAACCTGCCCAGACCGGGAATCGAACCCGGGCCACCTGGTTTCGCGGCCAGACGCGCTGACCGTTACTCCACAGGTGTGGACTATTATTGAATTCGACATTGAAAAACGAGATGACAAATTGAATTTATTTGAATATTATTTACAATTAACGCTAATTATTATAGTAACAGAACATAACCTTCTGCGACAGTATTGGATTTCCAGCCTCCGTGACTTTTCGCTAATTCTCTTTCGATTGCATATCCGAGAATAATCGATACTTGCGGTTTTATAACGGTACAAAGCTGACTTGTCATTGGCTGAACACATGTAAGCTGAGTTATCATTGGCTGAAGACCTGTACTTTAATGAGTAGGTGTACTTTAATGACATGCATTAAAGGACAGCTACCAGGTGTATAATTAGTACATTTCGGCATGGTCGAGCATAAAAGTTATTTTTTTGTCTTTCATCACGTTAATAATGTCGAAACAAGTGCTTATACAAATTTTGGCCACTCGACCGCAAATACGAGGGCCGTAAAAATAAGTTTCCTTGGGGCCGTTTACAGAAAGAAAACACAATTTCTGTACACTGTGTTCACAAGAGGAATCAGCGGTGAGTTTCTTTATTTTTAAATTTGTTAGGAATGTTTTGGTTTTTATCGAAGCTCATGCGTCCTTCGCACTCACTTAAGAACTCGCATTTCTAAGCTACATGTTTAATGGACTAGGAATCAATTCATGACATGGAACAGCAAATCTATCTTCTGTCTATTCTACACAACTTTTAACATTATACCACTTTGGGAAACGTATTATGTGTCTTTCACGTGTTAAATTTTATTACCTTGTTAACAAGTTTCGGCCTGCTATTGGCCATCTTCAGAACTGGTTGTTGCTGGTCTTGGCGCCTTTTGTTTTGTTTCCTGTGGGGGTGTGTTTGTGTAATGTAATGTGGAGTCAGAAGGTGTGTGTGTTCTGAAATTGAGTTGTGTGTTGAGAATTTCATTTGGATGTGTTTTTGTGTGTTTGTATATTTCGTATTGTTCTAGTGTTTTTAGTTTCTAGCTTTTTGGTTGGATGTGTAGAATTTCCATGTCTGTGTTGATGTCTCTGTATGTGTGGTTAGTATTTGTGATGTGTTCTGCATATGTCGAAGTGTTTTGTAATTTTGTTATGGCTGTGATGTGTTCTTTGTAACATATTTGAAATGATCTGCCTGTCTGTCCTATGTAGACGTTGTTGCAGGTGTTACATTTGAGTTTGTATACGCTTGTGTGGTTTTACTGCATTTGTTTGTTCGTGTTGTTTGTGTGTTGAGATGTTTTTGTACAGTATTATTTGTTCTGTATGCGATGTTGTAATTTAAAATTTCTTGAATGAGGTTGCAATCTTGTGTATGTTTTTGTTTTCGCATGTTAGTGTGATGTATTTTTTGTCTTCTTGTGTTTGTGTGTGTTGAGATGTTTTTGTAGAGTATTATTTGTTCTGTATGCGATGTTGTAATTTTCTTGAATGAGGATGCAATCTTGTGTGTGTTTTTGTTTTCGCATGTTAGTGTGATGTATTTTTTGTGTTCTTGTGTTTGTGTTTCTTTTCATACACATAATTTTTCTTGAATACACTTGTGTGTACAGACATCAACACAGACATGGAAAATCACATCCAACCAAAAAGACATGGAAACTAAACACACTAGAACAATACGAAATATACAAACACATAAAAACACATCCAAATTAAATTCTCAACACAACTCAATTTCAGAACACACACGCACACACACACTCTTTGACTCCACATTACACTACACAAACACACCCCTACAGGAAATAAAACAAAAGGCGCCAAGACCAGCAACAACCAGTTCTGAAGATGGCCAATAGCACTCCGAAACATGTTAACAAGGCAACATAAAAAAGACATAATACGTTTCCCAAAGTGATATAGTGTTAAAAGTTGTGTAATCAAGATGGACAAATTTCTGTTAGAAATAGACAGAAGATATATTTTACTGTTCCCTGTCATGAATTGATTCCTTACTTACTTACAGTACCTACTTACCTACTGGCTTTTAAGGAACCCGGAGGTTCATTGCCGCCCTCACATAACCCCGCCATTGGTCCCTATCCTGAGCAAGATTAATCCAGTCTCTATCATCATATCTCACCTCCCTCAAATCCATTTTAATATTATCTTCCCACCTACGTCTCGGCCTCCCCAAAGGTCTTCTTCCCTCCGGCCTTCCAACTAACACTCTATATACATTTCTGGATTCGTCCATACGTTCTACATGCCCTGCCCATCTCAAACGTCTGGATTTAATGTTCCTAATTATGTCAGGTGAAGAATACAATCCGTGCAGTTCTATGTTGTGTAACTTTCTCCATTCTCCTGTAACTTCATCCCTCTTAGCTCCAAATATTTTCCAAAGCACCTTATTCTCAAACACCTTTAACCTCTGTTCTTCTCCCAAAGTGAGAGTCCAAGTTTCACAACTATACAGAACAACCGGTAATATTACTTTTTTTATAAATTATAACTTTCAGATTTTTTGAGAGCAGACTGGATGATAAAAGCTTCTCAACAAAATAATTACAGGCATTTCCTATATTTTTTCTGTGTTTAATTTCCTCCCGAGTATCATTTATATTTGTTACTGTTGCTCCCAGGTATTTGAATTTTTCCATCTCTTCAAAGGAGAAGTTTCCAATTTTTATATTTCCATTTCGTACAATATTCTCGTCACGAGACCTAATCATATACTTTGTCTTTTCGGGATTTACTTCCAAAGCTATTACTTTACTTGCTTCAAGTAAAATTCCCGTATTTTCCTTAATCGTTTGTGGATTTTCTCCTAACATATTCACGTCATCCGCATAGACAAGCAGCTAATGTAACCCGTTCAATTCCAAACCCTCTCTATTATCCTGGACTTTCCTAATGGCATACTCTAGAGCAAAGTTAAAAAGTAAAGGTGATAGCGCATCTCCTTGCCTTAGCCCACAGTGAATTGGAAACGCATCTGACAGAAACTGACCTATACGAACTCTGCTGTACGTTTCATTGAGACACATTTTAATTAAACGACATGAATTGATTCCTAGTCCATTAAACATGTAGCTTAGAGATCCGAGTTCTTAAGTGAGTACGAAGGACGCATGAGCTTCGATATAAAACCAAAACATTCCTAACAAATTTAAAAATAAAGAAACTCACCGCTGATTCCTCTTGTGAACACAGTTGCATCATCAGTTTATTCATAGGATCGCGGAATGCTCCTTAAAAGGCGAGTGAAACAGACATTCGCCAACTCGCAGACAATAAAAGCGCCCGTTATAAGTGATAGAACACTGTAAATGGGAGCGTTATAGCGGGGATTCGCCATGCCGGAAGATCGTCAACGCAGTAAGACATCCTTCTCCTCGCTCCTCTCATAAAACATTCACTGCCTATAAAATATGAGGAGAAGTCGCTTAATACAAGCGACTTCACCTTGAACATCGGTCGCGCCGTCGCCACGGACTGTTTATTGCCTTCACTTGCACTTTCAGTGGTGGCCAGTAGATACATACAAGAGACAGAAAAATTCTCTCCTAGGAGGCACGTAGAATACGTTACCAAGTTGCTACAGTTGTTTTGATTTGAATTTTCTAATTTTTATTTCGGTTTACAAATAGAGATTATGAGCCTAGAATAAAATAACTATTTAATGAAGGGTCTGTAATATATTTTCTCATGTGAAGTGACATTCCGAAATTAGTCTCATGACTGGACAGTGGATGCGGGATGACTTAAGGAAAAGTGAAGTTGTTTCGTATCGGAGTATATAGCACGTGCCGCGTCGTCCGTCTTTTGTGTACCTGGCGAGTACAGCAGCGTAAAGAACCCCGGTCCGTTAATAGTAACATTGCAACGCAATGTGTGTAAGTTGTGTTATCCTGCTCAAGTATTTAGTACGAGTTGAATAGTGTAACGCTGATCCATTCATAATGTCGAAGTGAAAACATTAAATTCGCTCAGAGATACGAAATGCAATTAAGAAGTATGAGAGTGACATTTATGTATTAATGAAGACAATATCGTGTGTAATGTATGTAAAATTGAAATAAAAACCAGAACAACTCAGGCTACAGAGAAACATTGCAACAATACATCGCACAAGAAATGCGTTGAAATGAAATCTGAGGAATCATCATCATCATCATCATCATCATTTTAGTTGTGCGGTCTAACGACAAGTGCAACATGATGCTCAGTACAAATATTCCTCTAAAGAAATTGAGTGATCTCAATTTTAGAGTAAGAGTAATGGAACGGAGAATAATTCTCTCCGGCGCCGGGATTTGAACCCGGGTTTTCAGCTCTACGTGCCGATGCTTTATCCACTAAGCCACACCGGATACCACCCCGGCGTCGGACAGAATCGTCTCAGATTAAGCTCCAACTCTTGGGTTCCCTCTAGTGGCCGCCCTCTGCACTACGTCATAGATGTCTATGAACGTAGGACCGAAGTCCACACATGTGCTGAGGTGCACTCGTTAGGAGTGACTAGTTGGCCGGGATCCGACGGAATAAGCGCCGTCTTAAAACACGAAGTGATTTACGCATATCATATATATTATTTATATATTATTCCATGCAGATATTCTGCGTCATCATACGATGTAAGAGTAATGGAACGGAGAAAAATTCTCTCCGGCGCCGGGATAAAGCATCAGCACGTAGAGCTGAAAACTCCTTCTACTTAAAATAGACAGCGGAAGATAAAATAGGCAAAAAGGCAAAATAGAAATTGGTTCTACCGTGCCGCAATGTGTAGGAATATAATTTTCTGTATTAAACTATTTCGTGTAGCTATCCGGTTAGAAAAGGCATTTTACCTAACTTCCGGTCTTTAATTATGAAATTATGTTAATTCGTGGCAACTTTCTGAATTTCTTGGTCTTCAGTACACCGAATTGGTACTAGGACAAGAAAGTTTAAGAAGCCCTGGTCTAGCACATTATAGCCCCAAGTTCTTCATCTATCTCTGCAGAAAGAGATCATGTTTTGGGTCTGCGGGTTGTCTCAAAGGTTTTGCACTGCAGAACGTGCTTTTCTGAAGAGATGAGGACACGGAGCATCTCCCACTGGGCAAGAGTGACTCACGTAAACTATTCGACAGCCGGCATGCCCAGCGTGACTACTTCGTGATATCAGAACGTGATTACGTCTCTGTTTGTGACATCATCGACAGCTATGACTTCACTTCCGCTGACCGGAGCATTGTAACAAATATTAATTTCCTTTGCTCAGCACATCACTTTGTGTACAGTCGGGTTTTGTGTTTAATAATTTTTCAACCGTGATGTTTCATATTTCAGTGCTGATGTTGGGCGTAACATGGGTTATCCAAGTTTAGGATCTGTTTCTTAATAAATGAGTAACGACTAGATACCGTGCAGATCCTGCCTAATTAATATCATTTATTTCTCATTGTACCAAGAAATAAGACGGAGACGAACAGTAAAGAAAGGTCAGAGCCTGCGACAGCTGAGGATATACATATGAATATATACAATATAATTCAATTCAATTCAAATTTATTCACAATTTACATTTGAAATGATACATATGAATATATACCCGAAATGAGCATATACTCGTGCTCGGGTACAGTCCAGTAGTCTACATAAATTTTACAGAGATCAATAATAAAGTTGATGTTAGAAATAATAGTAATAATAATAATAATGATAATAATGATAATGATAATAGAATATCCGTGACGGAGATGATACAAAGATAGTAGTACAAATTAATTCATTAATAATAATAATAATAATAATAATAATAATAATAATAAAACAAAAATATTTACAATAATAAAATAAATACTAAGACGGATAAAATAAAATATAAAACCACTAGCGAGAGTTAACACAACTTAAATAAGTATATAATAACCAGAAAAAAAAATGAACTCGAAAATCAACAGAAAAGTTCGATGTATTGCAGACGACAGCAACCGCCGTATTGGCATTGTGATATACAATATAATTCAATTCAATTCAATTCAAATTTATTCACAAGTTACATTTGAAATGATACATATGAATATATACCCGAAATGAGCATATGCTCGTGCTCGGTACAGTCCAGAGTCTACATAAATTTTTACAGAGATCAATAATAAAGTTGATGTTAGAAATAATAGTAATAATAATAATAATAATAATAATAATAATAATAATGATAATAATAATAATAATGATAATAATAATGATAATGATAATAGAATATCCGTGACGGAGATGATACAAAGATAGTAATACAAATTAATTCATTAATAATAATAATAATAATAATAATAATAATAATAATAATAAAACAAAAATATTTACAATAATAAAATAAATACTAAGACGGATAAAATAAAATATAAAACCACTAGCGAGAGTTAACACAACTTAAATAAGCATATAATAACCAGAAAAAAAAAATGAACTCGAAAATCAACAGAAAAGTTCGATGTATTGTAGACGACAGCAACCGCCGTATTGACATTGTGCTATGCATTATTGGTAGTAGGGGGGCGAAGGTCTACGTAACTGCCGTTCTCTTCGAATCTTCTCATACAATCATGGGAAGTTAATGCTGAAAAACAAAATGTCTACGAGTCAAACTGTTCATTATTACCAGGATAAATACAAATAATACTGAAATATATTAATCAAGTTTCAGTTATAGATCTCCCCTTTTGTGCAAGAGGTATCATATCAAAATATTTTATGAATGGCGGGGAAAATATAAATTTCAATAACTCTCTAACAGCAGAGATATTTGAGATGTTTAAAAAAAATATGGGGATGTGATCAAAAAGTGCAAGTAAAGTGAAACTGGAAAAGATCGAGAAGTATAGGGGAGAGAGAAAGTGTATAAGCTGATGTGTAGAGATAAATATAAGTATTTATAGGAACTGAGAATAGTGAGAAAGGATTAGGTGTAAGTGGAATAGTGAGAAAGTGAAAGTGAGCGCAAATAAGAATGGGTGAAAATAGTGAAAATTGGTTAAGAGAAGTGAACAAGTGACAGCATAAAATTAGTACTAACATTTGAACGTTGGTACAGTAAATGAATATAAGAGAAAGATAGGAGAAAAGGTCAAAGAACAATTAGGACAAATAATTCAATATGATAATTTAGAGAGAAAAAGTAAAATTGAGATTTTGGTGAATAGTAGTTAGAGGAAAAAAGTGGTTCGAAAGGAGTATATAATTTTAGATATATTAGGATTAATGAACAAAAAGAGAATAGCAAATGAAATGTAGGAGAAATACTGAATGGGAGATTGACCAAGTAATAAAAAAGTACATAGTATAATTGGGAGTATTTGGTAGACGTGTACTGCAAATAATGTGTTACTGTAATATGTTAATGGTGGCACCGGATACAGAAATATGAGGTACAACATTACATGTAAAAAAGTGCTGTGACGAAATATATCATATATCATATCATTGTACCAAGTGTAAAGAGAAAGCATTTGTGTTGTTGCTAAAATCTGCTTAGAAGTATTTTAGAAAATACAAGTTTTATTTACCCCTGACACCCCTGTCTTTCTGCCCAGTGATTCTCGCACTTCGGTTAGTGTGCACGTCTGGAATTAGACTATTTTGCCAAAATTTAAAAAAAAGTTGTAATACAGTAGATAGACCTATGAATCCAAGTTTCGTTTATGTACAGGGATGGTCATAACCAGAGAACGAAATTTTTTGGTGCTAAGAGTCTTTAAAATAATAATTTTTATGTACTAAAAATAGAAAACAATTTATAAGTTTTTAAAATATTTTGATTCAATATTATGTTTCATTCATAGTTTTCTGCCTAAGGGCAGGTATTTCATGGCAAACCCAGCATTATCCAATCTCTCCTATTTTCTGCCTTCCTCTTAGTCTCCGTATACGATCCAAATATCTAATGTCGTCTACCATTTCTCTATAGGTATTCTTAAGAAAGCTAACCGAAGGTCAAAAGAATTAGCGTACAAAACCCTTGTTCGCCCAATTATGGAATATGGAGGAGTAGGTTGGGATTCGTGGAGACAAAACCAAATCGATTCAATAGAAAAGGCCCAACGCAGGGCATACTTAAATACGGAAAATATATGCTTATTATTAGGCCTATATTATTTCTTTGATAAAGGAGTTTTCCTTCTGACAAAACTGAATCCGGAAAATATTATTATTTTTAGTAAGTTATTTCACTTTAAGCGTATTTCATTTTCCAATTCTAAGTTTATATACATAAATTACGTACAATACATACACTTTTTTTCTCAGAAATAATATTTATTACTTAATGTGCTTTGATTGTAAATCGTCGATGTAAACTTATGGCTTATTGTTCCAAATTTTAATCGTGTTGCAATCGTTTATTTACAATCAAAGAAAATATTTATCTCGCTAAAAATGCGTTCCCTGATCATAAACTTTGGCTCTGGGCCCAATGTAAAAGCAAGCCCGAATAAAAACTTGGCTATTGTAACTTCTTTAATTATTCATTTTATACATAGTCCACATCGATATTTGTGTGATCACCATTTGCTTTCCGGACGGCACGCAATCTAATGTTGTCAAAGAGAAAGGTGCATGATGGAATGAAGACTCTTTCAAGAATACCATTATAAAACAAAGAGTTTCCATTTTTGAGAGATTATGGTACTGCTACTGGTTCTGTCTGATATGTACATCTATTATCAGGCAATACATCTCACTTGACAGTATGTATCAGAGGAAGAACAATTGTTTGCATAGGGGAAACCCGGGCAAAGCAGATAAGTTAAGAATAAACAATGCCACTGACTGTATTTTGGTGCTCCCGAAATAAAAACTTCGTGACATTGGTTGTGACACATGTTGTCCACATATCTAAAAAACAGCAATTCGTTTCTCGTACCTACGGAGAGTAATAATGATTTGAGAAAGAAAATATAGTTAATTATTCGCTTTGCCCGGCTACACGGGTAAAGTGAATATCCCTATAATATTTTCACATTACTATTAAATTTTTATTCACTGATAATAAAATTAAATCAATACATAATCACGATGATAATGAGTCATATGAGACGATGAAAAATGTTTTACAGCCCTTTACAGCACGTTAGATTAGTTCAAAATACGAATTTGAACAAGTCGACGTTTCACTGGGACAGAAGACTTGAATTTCTTCTGCTTTTGCTCCTGCCCATAAGTTACTTCTCTTTCAACGTTTTTAATCTGTATAGATGTAAGAGCTTCAGAGCGCTGACATTTTCTTCGTTTACCTCGTATCTTTCGAGCATCCACTTTTGGCACTGGTCTAAATCAAAAGAAGTAACTTGGGTTCTCCTGCTGACGACGTTGAGGGTTTTGGTGTAGCCAGAACTGAAAATCTGAGTGTATTGGGGTATTCAATATTTCTTCAATCTCTGAAGATGAAGACATCACAGAGGTAGTTGATTCTGAGTGAGCATTAACTGTTTCTTCAGCCGCTGAAGAAGCTGGCACCGCAGAATTAGTTAAATCTGAGCCAGCTGTCGTTTCGCTGATTTCTGTCTCAAGTGGGCGATCTGTAAGTTCATCTGGAGCAAACTCTTCATCAACAAACACATTATGGTTGTATGGCCAGATAGCAGAACCACTGATTGGAAGATTTTATTTCTTCAAGTGCTTTCTTTATGGCTTTTTCAGACCATTTGGCTTGTTCCATCTTCCTCTTGAAAAATTAAACCATCTGAAAACACATTACGACCTTTTTAAGTAAAAATTAAGATCAGTGTTGCTGATTTATAATTTAATTAGTGTGACTTAATGCCTCCACTATGTAAAATTATCGAACACGCTTTATTACAATAGACAAATACATACAAAAATACAGCTAATACTTATATAACCAAATAATGGTGGCGGGGCAAAGCGGATAAGTTATCCACTTTGCCCTATTCACTTTGCCCGCAGACGCCATTTCGCTTTTCATTTAAAATTATAAAAACACAAACGTCAATAATCTTCTTCGTAATTACGGCACTTTAGAACTAATCGTATCGCCTATATATTACTATCACATAACTAAGAGTTTCTGCAGTATTGTGTGTTGTACATATGTTTCTCTTACTTTGAAATATTTTACGAAAACAGTCAATTTTCTTCAAACACACGCTGACTTCTTTTCTCACTAGCTAGAATGACGACAAGTCAGTTCCAGCAGCAAAATCTAGTTGGGATTCTTCCCCAACATAGCAGAAAGCGCCATCTGTTGGCGTTTCTAAGAAATAGGCATTATTCTCTTTGCCCGGGTCTCCCCTACATCTGAAGTCTGATTAGTGGAATATGTTACTAGTCAGCGATGTATGCAATGGAGGGGAAAAGAAACTTACGACATTATCTCCTGGCTTAGTTGCCTCATGAGTAATGAGTTATTGTGAGGTTCAAACCTGTCTTCGGACAGGTGACTAAACAAATACATTGAAAAAAAAAAGAAACTCTTTCCCCAACAGTATCCGAACCCTGGACTTCGTAGTCTGCGCGCAAGCACGCTAGCACAGAGTTATCGAAATGCTTGCGATGAATCGTCATAATCAGGGGTTGTCGTACTGTATCGTGTTCGTTTAATGATAACTCTTAGGTATTACTTTGATCTTATTTTCATTGTGGTGTTAATCTTGCTCTCTAAGGAGCTTCAAAAGTTGGGTAATTTTTTGTTTCTGGGGCTGTACAATAAGAAGGAAGTAATGTCTTTTTTTTTTTTGTTATTATGTAGGATTGATTGGATTAATGATAGTGAGATTATATTTGGCGAAATGAAGCCGAGAATTCGCTATAGATTACCTGACATTCGCCTTACCGTTGGGAAAGCCTCGGAAAAACCCTATTAGGCAATCAACCTAAGCGGGAATAGAACCAACGGCTAAGGGAAACTCCGGATCGGTAGGCAAGCGTCTTAGCCGACTGAGCTACGCAGGTAGCTAGAGAGCAATGCCTTGGTAAACATTTATAGGTTTGTAGTGGAAATGGGAACCAATCCGACATTTAACCATACCCATTTTTTTAATGTCTAGTGTCCTGGTTATTTTATGATCGAGGAAACCACGACAATCTCTATCATATTTACCGACTCCGGGATTCGGACCAGGGACCTCCTGAATGCAAGCCTAGTGTTTTACTTACATTGAGTCACCATATTCGGTTTATTTGTTAACTGATTTCGTATAAATGTTACAGTGATTTCGAATAGTTCTGACTTTTGAATCACTCTATATTCAACATTTACTTAAAAAATCCAGAGTAATAATACAAATTTCGCACATAATTTTCCTGGAACGTATTAAAAAAACCTCTCATCTAAATTTTAATTAATGCGATGCGTGTATATTTAATGGGAAGGAGGTACGTACTACTTCATTTTTTCATACCATATTAATAAAATAATGTATGCGATATTTCAGAAAAAAAGGCTGAAATCCGCAGAACCAACGATGACAAAAAGAAAGCATCCCATTAATATACGTTTATAATTTGGTATTCTAAACAATGCAATTATACTGCGAACAATTATAATTGGAGTCTAAAAGCTCTCATATTCCTGTTTGTGTTTAATTTACCAAGATTATCTTACCAATATCAATCATAATATTATGGTTTCCATGATGATGTAATAAAATAGCCGTTGTAATATTGTACACAGAGATGCCTTATAAATAGCTGACCTATTACCATCCAACTGCACCATGACTTCATTACAATGTGTCTGATGAAGGGGTTTCAACGTGTGGTCCACAGATCGGATTTATGTGTCTCTTTAAGGGGTTAGGTACAGCTTACAGCAGTAAAATTTTGGAAATATTCAACTTTTTTTCCTCCAGTACTGTATCTTGTAGAATAATGAAAATTAGTATGTGTAAAACACTGTCCTTTTGCTACATGTTAAAAATATTTTTACGATTAAAAAAATTATATATATATATATATATATATATATATATATATATATTTTTTTTCAAAATTTAAACTGGTGGCAGTTCACTGTGCAGTGATGAAGCGTTTCCCCTCATGACTCAAAAACTATCCAATATTCTGTGATGAAATTTTTTGTGTAATATTTATGCATGTTATATCTACAATATGATGCAAAATCACTTCTCGCTCTTTGATAGATTGTCTGATAAAAAATAAATTCATTTTAAAAATGGTCAAAAACAGTATTTTCTTTTAACACAAAATAAAAAAGATATAATAATAATAATAATAATAATAATAATAATAATAATAATAATAATAATAATAATAATGATTTATTTAACCTGGCAGAGTTAAGGCCATACGGCCTTCTCTAACACTCAACCAGGAGTAAAACTGCGTTACTAAAAACACTACAAATTTACAAAGTACACTACAATATTATTTGTGCGAGATCGTGCGTATTTGCTTGTTTTCCGCACAGAACCAATACGCGGTAAGTGTGAAATACCACATTCAGTATTCCTAACGTAACACACATAACAATTTCCCTCTTCTTACCGCTTAAGCGCGACATTCATTTTACTGCTTTAGGCTTTTAACATATTATTTTTAGAGACGTTTAACATAGTAATAATTATAAATTGGAAACTTACCACTGCAATTTCACCTAAATTGCAATGTTAATTATTTTTTTTAAATATTTGCAAAAATTAAGTAAAGTCTACTACTCCACGAAACTTATTGCATTCCTGATACAAGTAACATTAAGGAAGCCGTGAAAAAATCAACAAGATTCCAGATGCCGATGTTATTACTGCAATATGTTATTTAAATAATATTGTTGAAATATTAAAATGAAATATAAATCATTACATAACCTTACCGTTTGTTTTAAGTTCGCATTTTTACACTGGGGGGGGGGGGAAGACAGACGTATATCACGGCCTGCTGGAGTATAGTAAACACAGAAAACATTTTATAGCAACAATGTTGAAGAAAGATATTTTGGCTTTCCGAAGTTGCTGTCATTAAGCAGAAACCAAGATGGAGATTTCATTGCAACTAATTAGAAATTCGTCTTTCAGGTATGTAATAAACGATCTTCGCACAAAATAATGTACGATACACGAGCGGTATGTTTGTTTTCATGTTCGAGGAAATTAAAAAGCGAAACGTAGTTTCTCTTTTTTAATCTTTTCCTCGACCATGAAAACGTCAACATACCGCTCTTGTAACGTATATTACTATTACAATACAATATTATTTATTAAGGAATGTACGTAGTTGAAAGAGCATGATATTGTAAACATGATTTTCAGCAATAAAATAAAAGAGTGACAACATCAAAAAGTTAAAAAGTTTATGAGTTATGAGGGAAATGCTTCATCGCTGCACAGTGAACTGCCACCGTTTTGAATTTTGAACAAAAAATATATAAATAATTTTTTTAACCTTAAAAATATTTTTTTTTTCATATAGCAGAAGGGCAGTGTTTCACACATGCAAATTTTCATTATTTACAAGATACAGTAATGGAGAAAATAAATGTTGAATATTTAAAAAAAAATTACTGCTGTAAGCTGTACCTAACCCCTTAACAAGTAGACTACTATAAAACTTCATTTATGCCATCATAGCATTATAAACAGGTTGTTACTACATCCAAAATCGTGCATAATCGGCTTATTATAGCACGCATGCCAATAAATGCAATGACGTATTTGCTATCACGTAATAACGGAACGCTTGCTAGTTTGCTTACCGCTTGTACGTGCGACGTAACAAGAAATGAATTGCAGGACAGAAGGTAATGTATCATTCATTTCCAATCTTTAACAATTTTGTAACACTTTTGTAATATCACATAAAACAGATCTGTGGTTCAGAGAAACTATATTAACAAAATAAAGGAACATTTGTAACATAACCTGCAAGGTCATCCATTACTCTTTACTCAATGCCAAGGCCAGGCGCAACTAATCGATACGAACATATGAAGACAATTTGTCAGCTATGGATCCAGAATTGAATTTCTTTCATAATTTCTTTCCTGCAATTTATAATGCTAAGATGCCATAAAGTGTTGTATCCAACTTGTGGGTAATCTTATTATGACACTCATAAAAATTAATTCATGCCATAATTATCAATGATTACACTGATAAATAAGTGGTAGATATCTGACATGATGTTTACTATTTCTAATGTAGTTTTTCATGATGATTTCAAACCTGAAAACCGTTTTGCGCTATCACGTCAGGTTGTGAAATTATCTATGAAATTTTATTTTTAAATGGAACACGGATCGTGGAATTTTTTTGTCGTTTTTCCAGATGATGTAGAATTTCACCAGATGTGTTTTGATATGTGTGCGGCTATGTAACAGACAAATTCCATCGGAAAACTTTTACACCGTTTCTGAAGAAAACATAATATGAAATATACGTTGATTGGAAAGTGGATAGTGGTAAGTCGTGGGCACCACAGTTCATCTGTTTGATCTATGCATGCAACTTGTGCAGTTGGATAAGGAAGGTGAAGAAAAACAACCACCTGACATTTGGAATTCCTGTGATATGGCTTGAGTCAAGCAACCACACCACAGACTGTTATTTCTTTTTGTCAAACGTCACCGGATTCTCCTACAAAACTCGTGCATCTGTAAAGTATCCAGACATTCCTTCAGTTTCTAAACCAATTTCACATGACCCTGTCACTTGTCCAATACCAACAGAACCTGCAGAATACACAGTTAATGAAGAAACCCAAGAAGAAAGTCCTCTTTCATCTCCTACCAACGACCCAGACTCTAACTACTACCAACCTGCAGAAGATATTCATTTAATGAACAATGGTCAACTTTGCGATTTGTACGGGACCTGGCACTAACAAAAGACCAAGCTGAACTGCTCGGTTCACGTCTTAAACAATTTAATTTCCTTGCACCGGTTACAACGACTTCACAATTTTGGCACAGACATAAAGAACTTGGGAAGTTCTTTGCAATGAGTGATACTATTTCATAACGCATGGACATTCAATATCTTATGTCAAGCTTCGGGGTAGAACACTACAAATCCCCACAAAATAATAACGCACGGACAACTACCGGCGCCTGGGATTTCTGCACATGATATTATATTTGTAGAGTATTCATTGCAGTGTCCTAAGGCAACACCAAAACGCATTCAGTATAGGGATCTGCGACATATCAACGACGCCTCTTTAATTTCTGACGCGTTATTACTGCCATGGCGTGATGTTTGGACTCTCCGTACAGTAGAAGAAAAAGTACAAGCTTTTAACAACCTTGTTATTACTTTATATGACAAACATGCCCCAATAAAAACTAGACGCATTACGAGACCTCCAGCTCCCTGGATGACTACAGAAATCCGATCATTGATGAGACACAGAGACGAAGCTTTCGGAAATTCAAGAGACTAAAAAGTGACATAGATTTCTTGCGGTACAAGCGACTAAGAAATATGACCACACAGACGATTAAAAATGCTAAGCTTAACATGCTTACAGCCTCATTGAACCTGATATTAGAGCATCCGATATGTGGAGAAATGTTAGGTCAATGGGACTGGGACAATCTAAATCACAAATTGACAATACTATTTGTCTAGATGATTTAAACAATTACTTCACATCCACCACTACCCACGCACCTGACGCCGCAACGAAACAACAGACTAATAATGAATTAATCTCTACACCCGCCCCAGCACGAGACAAGTTCTTCTTTCCCCACATAACACCTTCTGACGTAAAATCAGCACTAAAGCGCATCAAGTCAAAATCACAAGGAGTAGACAATATAAATATAGAACTTCTGAACAAAAATTATGGACATAATTCTTCCGACACTAACCCACATATTCAATGCATCCATAATGACTTCACATTACCCAGACATATGGAAAAAGGCTATTGTTGTCCCCTTCCTAAAATTAAGTTACCTGTAACACCTAATGACTATAGAGCAATTAGTATTCTTCCTGTTCTCTCAAAAGCTTTGGAAAGAATTGTGCACAAACAACTGACAGATTACCTCAATACTCACAATATTCTTGACCCTTACCAATCAGGCTTCAGAACGGACACAGCACATCGACTGCACTGCTTAAAGTGACTGAGGATATACGTGAAGCTTTAGACAAAGGACAGATCACAATACTAACACTTTTAGACTACTCCAAAGCCTTCGACACTGTAGATGTTGACTTACTAATTGCAAAATTAAGAGTACTGCATTTTCTGATAATGCGTTAGGGTGGATGGACTCCTATCTTCGTGAACGCCAACAGTGCGTGTCTATTAATAATCGTTATTCCACTTGGCGTACCACGAAGACTGGCGTACCACAAGGCTCTGTCCTAGGACCTTTACTATTTTCTATTTATATTAATGATATTCCTTCTAATCTAACATCCTGCCGACACCATATTTATGCTGACGACATACAAATCTATCTGCATACTCGACCTAACTACATAAATGACGCCATAACTAAAGTTAATGATGACTTGAATTCTATATCCATATGGTCGAAAACGCACGGACTTAATTTAAATGCAAGTAAATCGCAGGCAATCTTAATAGAACATCAAAGATCGAAGTGTGACAAACAAAATTTGCCACCGATAATTGTAAATAATACTACTATTCCATACAGTACGACTGTGAAGAACCTTGGTATTTATATGGATTGTCACCTGGAATGGAATGAACAAGTGAATCACACTTCCAAAAAAATATTTTCCATTATTCTCTCATTAAAGCGACTGAAGAACTTTCTTCCTGATAAATTAAAATTAATCCTTGTACAAACACTCGTGATGCCACACTTTGACTACTGCGATATTATATTAAGTAACCTAAATGCAAATTTGAGCAACAGGCTACAACGTGTGCATAATGCGTGCGTCCGTTATATTTGTAATATTCGTAAGTATGATCATGTTTCCCCGTCTTTCCAAACTCTGTCTTGGCTAAGGCTAAGGATCGACGAGCCCTGCATTCTCTTGTTCTCTTATTTCAAATTCTGCGCACCGCTACCCCAATATATTTGGCTTCTCGTTTTCAAAATTTATCCCCATATCATCAGCTAAGTACAAGATCTCATTATAACAATTTACTCATTTATACCCTACCACAAGACATCTTTATATTCTTCATCCTATACAGTTTCAGTTGCTAGAAATTGGAACTCGCTTCCGAGTGATATAAGGGGTAGTTGGACAATAGCTTCATTTAGGTCAAAATTACACAAATTCTTACTTAACAGATGAATTGCTGATTAATATTTGTTACTTATAATGAAACTAACATCTGTCCATTCTTATTATTATTATCTTCAATTTCTCTAAATAGATTTACAAAACCTCTAATGGCAATTACATTAATATTCTCATTATAGAAATAGAAATATATATATATATATTATATATATATATATATATATATTCTCCTGTAACATAGTCCTAGTAAGCTTATATTAAATTAATTTTCATCATTTTACTAGCTATCTCAAATATTAAATTAATTATAATTCATTGAATTAAATTAGCTCATAAATTAAGTTACTACTTTACCTTATAGATTTATCTAAATTTAAATAAATGTGTAGTGAAGAATATTGCTGGAGAACATTTTAAGTGTAATGAAAATATTTGTAATTTAAATTTATGTATTGTATTGATTAAGGCTGGTTGAGTGGAAGAGAAGGCCTTATGGCCTTAACTCTGCCAGCGAAAATAAAACATTATTATTATTATTATTATTATTATTATTATTATTATTATTATTATTAAACACAGCACTGAAGCATGGCGACTGTTCATAGACTCACCTAGGACAAGTTTGAAGGTAGTAAATAATATTATTACACAATGGAAACAGATATGCGTCAGTACCGGTTGCATATTCTACGCACCTGAAAGATACGTACGAAACCATGTCGCTATTTCTTGAAAAAATACGCTATCCCGAGTGCAATTGGGGTATCTGTGGTGATTTAAACTTTATCACTATTCTCATGGGAATGCAGACAGAGTACACCAAGTACTGCTGCTTCATCTGCGAGTGGGGCATCATAGATAGAAAGAACCATCACATAAAGAACAATTGGCCGTTCATAAATAGAATGCAGCCTTCGTGTACCGTGGGTTGAGCATGATAAAGTTATCATGTCACCGCTTCATATAAAGCTGGGGCTCATGAAGAATTTCGTGAAGGCGCTAGACACCGACTCAGATGCTTTTTGGTACCTGTGTAACAAGTTTCCAGAGTTGAGTTACGCGAAAGTGAAAGAAGGTGTGTTCATAGGTCCACAAATGAGGAAGACCATTGCAGACAGCCACTTCCAAAACTTACAGGACGATACTGAAATATTACTACTATAATTATGTGTCATGTGGCTCAATTGCACCATTTTCTTAGCTAAAGCCATGTTCATTAGTACTCCGTGTAGCAATAAACGCTCTACTGAAACTCCTGTCTGTGAGTTGTTATACATAATGGTTGATGTTGTATATCTCAAGAACGGTGGGTAATAGAGACAAATGGTTTGAATCTTTGGAATCAGCATGTTTCAGTTGTCTTAGATGCCTGTTGGGTACCAAGATATCCACCGAAAATGTTTTTTTTGTTATTCAGTATTATTAGAGGAGAAAAATTCGCTCCGGTGCCGGGGATCGAAACCGAGCCCTTGGTTCTACGTACCAAGTTCCGTAACCACTGAGCTACACCGAAGTTCAATCCACAGCACTAAATCGAATCCCTGTCCTCTAGTGTTTTCCCTTTGTGACATGACTCCAAGTTAGATGTATATGTTGCATATTACCGTGGAATCTCGGCCACCAAGTCACTTAATTGAGTGCGCTCCTTGTATAATGGCAGTTGACTTTATACATGTCAAGAAATTTTGGTTGGTCGCATTTTAATGGATTGTTAAATATTTGAATGTTCACTAATTAATGTTTCATTTTGATTGATTTATTGAATCTTGGTGAAACCGGTCATGAGTAGACAGTGGATGCGGGATGACTTATCGTTGAATGTAAGTGCACATTTTTTTCATTCAGACCATTGGCTGAACAGGTTTTAAACGTAAACAGACGACGTCAACATACTACTGCATCTCCGTACAGTCAGAAGGAAAAGAAAAATAACGTACTGTAGTACATACCTTGCAAGGTTCAGTCCTCGTCATCATTGATGCAATTACCAGCGTTGCAGTAAACGACGATATATTCTCGTAAGTTGTCGAAGCTGAATCGTCTTCGCCTATCGCTTAAACAGTTTTTGTATCGAGAGAATTTCTGAAGAAAACCTCTAAAATGGATATTATTTATATATTATATATTATTCCATGCAGATATTCTGCGTCATCATACGATGTAAGAGTAATGGAACGGAGAAAAATTCTCTCCGGCGCCGGGATTTGGACCCGGGTTTTTTCTACGTGCTGATGCTTTATCCATTAATATTTTTGGCGTCCGACAGAATCGCCTCAGTTTAAGTTCCAACTCTTGGGTTCCCTCTATTCCGCCCTCTGCACTACGTCATAGATGTCTATGAACGTAGGACCGAAGTCCACACATGTGCTGAGGTGCACTCGTTAGGAGTGACTAGTTGGCCGGGATCCGACGGAATAAGCGCCGTCTTAAATCACGAAGTGATTTACGCATATCATATATATTATTTAGGCCTATATATTATATATTATTCCATGCAGATATTCTGCGTCATCATACGATGAAAGAGTAATGGAACGGAGAAAAATTCTCTCCGGCGCCGGGATTTGAACCCTGCCTTATTTTACCTTTTTTCTCATTTGATATTTTTTGCTACTGTATGGGCTATTCCATATGAAATCGATCAGTAAAAAAACTCGCATTTTTTTATACTCTAATTTTTTCCCTACTTATACAAGGTGCTGAGGGGAGTGCATTTTCAAAAATATACTATCGAAAGTCAAACGGTTTTCGTATTGTTGAGCGACAATTTTAGCGTGTTTTATAAAAACATGCCTCTTTCAGCGCTCAGAACTCTGGAACCATTTACTGCAGAACATTGAACGAGAGCTCATTTTGAAGCTGACATTTGGCGTAGGTTATAGGCTTTTTGCCCATTTGTAAAAATGTAAAAAAAAAAATTGAGAAAAAACCTTGCATTATTAAGAGGGATTCGGCATTATTTGCTTAGTGGCTCGGCAATAAGTTTCGAGGGTATTAAATAGATTATTTTCACACACTTAGACTTGAACGGCGCAGTACCGCAAGCACTGGCCGAGAGCTGAAGATAAGCGAGCGTTGGGCGTCATTTTACTCCTGTGTTTATGAAAACCTGTGATAAAGCTAGCACAGCCATGACTGCTAGACGACACATCACGTGTTTATGTCTACTGGCCTTGCTTCCCTCGGCTATCTCCCGCCTCACAGTCAGCTGGTTAGTTCACGCGCGTACTATTTATTTTCTTTATTTGATATTTTCAATACTTCCTTATCAACGGTGCATCAGTAAAAAAATATGTGTTTATTTGTACTTTCAATGCGGAATCTAACCATATAATTTTAATATATTTTTTTCGTGGGCAAAGGCGTCTTAATGAAGAAAAATCTAAATTTCTCCATTTCCATAAAAAGTAAGAAAAACTGTTTACATGTCAATATAAACTTTAACTTCTCAGCATCAAAATAAACCATGATTTTGATCATTGGGTGAAAGGGTTTCGGAGCCACAACAGTTTAAAGTTGGTAATTTTATGAAAATACGATAAATTTAAATATTATTAATTTAAACACTACTAAGTTCTGATGCCTCGAACTTTGCACAAAGCATTGTATCATAGTTTTCTACGGACAGAAAAAGTTTCATTGTATTTAAAAATTGCAAGGTCAATTTTCTCTATATTTCGGTCGATTTGAGATGGAATAGCCCGTATGTATAGAGTGTCCCAAATAGATATATGCACATTTTGAAAACACTATTTCTCAGCAACGAGACGAGACAGAAATACGATGTTTGCGGTTTTGTATTTCTTAAGCCGTCCATGTTCAAAATGGCCACCTTCCGCCACGCTTGGATTCAAACAAACTTAGGATATACTAGGGTAATTGTAAACACTCTTCATTGATTTCAATATATTTCAACATTACACAACCCTCCGTAACGGTAAGCATGACAAAGAAACAATGTGTTATTTTTAGATCTTTCTTTTCCCTGAAAATGGGTTTAAAATAATAAGGTTGACTATTTTCATCTTCTAATTGCTAGTTTGCATTTACCCCACCTGTTTACATTTACCCCTTTGAGAGGGGGGTAATTGTAAACATCAATTTTCGCACGGGCTATCAGACACTGAACATTTTTGTTCTGTTTCAGAAGAAAGAGCTGTACTCCTTCCAACTCCAATTTTGGTCACTGGTACATTTCGTCCCTTTAACCTATGAAATATGACGATATAGGAACTCAGTACCTCTCCTGAGCTTCACGATAACTGTAGTTACTATTTTTCACAGCTGTGACAACCCTCTCTAAATCCTCTCTTTCTAATATAATTTCTTGGCATTTTGATTACTGAAAAGTACTAAATGTAACCATAGTAAAACATGTTTACAATTACCCCCAAGCAATTAAAACTATAGGACAAATGTAAACACATCATAATTTAATGAACTGAGGTTATGGGAGATCTCAAAACCATTGTAATAAATGTTAACTACTATACATTACTCATAAGAACAACATATTCTTAAAAAATAGCACTGTACGTTTACTTACAATACCAAAAATGAAGGTGAAGCAAAATTCTTTCTCCACTTTTTTGTATAGACTCTTACAAAACATTCGTTCACAACTAAGCAGTTACTCCTATTTGGCGCCAAACTGCTTTGCAGGTTAGCCAACATGTTAATTTAAATATTCCCCCGAATAAAAATTTTATATTGACAGTTTTGTGCTTCTCACAGCATTTGTTCACAATTACCCCCTGTTTACAATTACCCTCGTCTACCCTATTGCATCCATGCCTTTCATTTTGTGTTTGAAGTAATGATCTGAAATAAATGCGATTTTTATGTATAAAATTTAATAATATATTGATATAAATTTTATGCATTTTCAAGACTTTAAATTCTAAAAACAATTTTTCGGTGGGATAATCAATATATTTTAATTATTCTTCTCTGGATAAGTAAATCTAGTGGATTAAGGTTAGTTTTGTAAGTACTACCCCATCCCTAATTACACATCTCCCTCCTGACATTATTTACCTCACAGCGCCCTATACAAACTTTTGAATTTCATTTACTCAGTGCTTGGCCACGTACTGGGGTTCTGTAAGAAGGGAGAGCTACTGCGTAACAACAGACACCATCGTGCCCGTACAGCAATTGCCAACCTGCTAAGAAACAGAGGATGGGAAGTACATGAGGAGATTCATTGTGTGTCTGAAGATTTATTTTATTTTAGTAGGTTATTTTACGACGCTTTAACAACATCTCAGGTTATTTAGCGTCTGAATGAGATGAAGGTGATAATGCCGGTGAAATGAGTCAGGGGTCAAGCACCGAAAGTTACCCAGCATTTGCTCATATTGGGAAAAAACCTCAACCAGGTAACTTGCCCCGACCAGGTGGCCCACCTGGTTTCGCGGGCAGATGCGCTAACCGTTACTCCACAGGTGTGGACGTGTCTGAAGATGATTCTCATAGAAGAGTCGATATAATTGCCATCAATAGAAGAACCCAGACAGCGATGGTCTTAGACCCTACGATTTGTTTTGAACAAGACACGAATCAAGCACTGCAGATAAATGATGACAAGCGAGCTAAATATGTACCTTGTCTTCCATACCCCAGTCAAAAATATGGCATTTCGCTTTACAACTGGGATGTTACAGGCTTACTATTTGGAGCGAGGGGTTGTTTACCAAAATTGACATGTAATATCCTTAAATCCTTTAAAATTCCCTTTTATGAGGTTCAGAAGATTGTAATGGAAATTCTGAAGGCCTCTCTTCAAATTCTACACTATCATCTATATGTTAACACCTAAATTTTTGTTTTAATGTACAAACCGAATCAGTATTTTGCTCGTTTCCATTTCCCTTTATCTTTTATATTTTGTTAATTCCGGATCCCTGTGGTCAACCTCGCTTGAGGATGGATGATTTGAAATCTTAGTAGAATATAAAATATTTGATGCACAGCGAACCTCAGCACAGTTAGCTATGGGATGAAAATTCGTATAATCTTGGGTTAGGGTAATACCACAGTCTTGTACATACAGTCACAAAGCTTGAGTTGTGAGGTTGCTAGGAACATTAGACTATGCAGGTACTATTTCGCATTTTCTGTAATGAGGCGACAGTAGCGATCCTAGTGGTTAGCAACTATCTATGGCTGCGTATTTATTACATATTGAGCTTCGTGACTGTATATACTAGACTGTGGTAATACTAGTCCACTGTGATGGGGGTAGCACTAAGGGATTCACCCTACCAGTCGAAGATAAAAATAAAAACACTCTGAGATATTCTAGAATTATGTTACATTTGCTGACATTACCCGGTACGTGTTAATAAAATCAATATAATAATGCTGTATAAATAGGGACATACTTTGGGAAAACCTTTCGTCCAGCAAAAATTCCACTGGATCCAGCCTGAATTTGAACCCCGATCTTCAGCAAGTACAGCCGACGCTTTAGTGCAGTTATTTTAACTGCATTCTCTTGGACGTCACAGATCGTTCTCTTTAAGACTTAAAGTTTGAGTACGCAATGCAAAGGTCGAGCGCATCGAGGAAATGGGGTCGTCCATGCAATGGTGTGAATAGAATATTAAAGCATTTCCTAATGGTTCTAATATAGGTTATACTAATATAAGTACAGAATGATTCATGACTAACATGCGTAACTTGAGAAGGTGTCAGCTCACGTTTTTCTCTTTCTTTCTTTCTTTTTTGGTTATTTAGCGACGCTGTATCAACTACTGGGTTATTTAGCGCCAATGGAATTGGTGATTGCAAGATGAGGCCGAGGATTCGCCATAGATTACCTGACATCCGCTTTACGGTTGGGGAAAAGCTCGGAAAAACCCAACAAGGTAATCAGCCCAAGAGGAAATCGAACCCGCGCCCGAGTGTAACTCCGGATCAGCAGGCAAACACGCTACCCCTGAGCTACTCCGGTGGTATCTCACGTTACTGTATTCAGGATATTACAGGGTAATCTGTTTGGGTATGGATAAAACAAAAACACCGTAAAACATTTACTACTGAACTTTATTTGATGAAACTTTGTGCATACAACACTGAAAGATGGAAGATTCCTCAGAGCTCAACATGACCCCCATTGCACACCCTGCTCAACTCATAACGGTGATGCAATTCAGCCCATGTCCGTTGTAACATAAGAGGGGTGATTTGTTGAAAAGCTTGAGTAATTTTTACTCTCAGATCATCAATGTTCCTGGGTTTCTGTGAATAGACAATGTCTTTAACAAAACCCCACACGAAGAAGTCAGGAGAGTTTGGAGGCCAATCCAAGAGATAGCTGCTTTTCGTACTGGGTTTTGCCTGCGACCTCCTGCATGTTTTTTAACACAGAACCTGTTTCTACAAATGATCGATACCACAACATTATGGAATCGTATTTAGGTACATTACGCACACCATACTCACGTCGAAATTCCCTTTGAGCTCTTTTAACACTCTCAGATTCACAGTAGCATACCAAAGAACACAATGTGCCTGCTGTTGATTTTAATTATCTACGATTTTCATTTGTCCTTTCAGATTATGCATTGTTGATTGTTATATAAGGAAACTTCCATCTTTTAATCATAATATAACCAGCAAGAAATTTTTCCTACTATCATTATAGCTTTATAATAATAAATTAATATTATCCATACCCAAACGGATCAGCCTGTATATTCGTAAAAATTGTCCTGTTTTGAAAGGTTACAGAATTACGGAATTACCAAAATTCAATTCTGAGAGTCGCAGTTATGTGAAACGCGCTTCAAGTGATAAGACAAGAGAAAGACGAGGAGAACAAGGGGATCCCATGGTAACAAGCAGAACATGAGCACAAGGGCAATACAAGGAGAACAAGATCAATACATGTGAACAAGTGGAACACAAGGATAACGTGGAGAACAAAAGGAGAACAAGAGAAATAGAAGACTGAGAAAAATGACTCATCTCTTACTTATTCTAGGGCGCTACAGCCCTTGTAGGGTCTTGGCTTCTTTGACAATTTCTGACCATGCCATTCTGTCTTCAGCTTTCCTCCTCCATCGCCTTACACCAAGTTTCTTAATATTATTTCCTACATCGTCCAGTCATCTTGCCCGTGGACGACCTCGGCCTCTTGGATACCCTTCCAATAATCTCATAACGCCTCTTCTATTGTCCATTCTAAACATATGCCCCAACCACTAGAATCTTCTTGCTTTTATTATGCCTATTGCATAAAAGGTACTAGTGACAAGTGACAATTTACCAATATATGGATTACAAACGACAAGTCTTAGTAATTTCTGTTGCATAACACAATTTTACTAATTTGTCATGACTAGCATATTTTACAAGTGAAAGGCAGCTTTTCCAATTCACTGTGGCCTAAAACAAGGAGATGCATTATAGCCTTTACTTTTTAACTTCGCTCTACAATATGCCATTAGCAAAGTTCAGGATAACAGACAGGGTTTGGAATTGAACGGGTTACATCAGCTGATGACGTGAATATGTCAGGATAAAATCCACAAACGATTAGGAAAAACACGGAAATTTTACTTCAAGCAAGTAAAGCGATAGATTTGGAAGTACATCCCGAAAAGACAAAGTATATGATTATATCTCGTGACCAGAATATTGTACGAAATGGAAACATAAAAATTGGAGATTTATCCTTCGAAGGTGTAGAAAAATTCAAATATCTTGGAGCAACAGTAACAAATATAAATGACACACGAGAGGAAATTAAACACAGAATAAATATGGAAAATGCCTGTTAGTATTCGGTTGAGAAGATTTTGTCATCTAGTCTGCTGTCAAAAAATCTGGAAGTTAGAATTTATAAAACAGTAATTATATTATGGTTGTTCTGTATGGTTGTGAAACTTGGACTCTCACTTTGAGAGAGGAACAGAGGTTAAGGGCATTTGAGAATAAGGTTCTTAGGAAAATATTTGGAGCTAAGAGGGGTGAAGTTACAGGAGAATGGAGAAAGTTACACAACACAGAACTGCACGCATTGTATTCTTCACCTGACATAATTAGGAACATTAAATCCAGAAGTTTGAGATAGGCAGGGCATGTAGCACATATGGGCGAATCCAGAAATGCATACAGAGTGTTAGTTGGGAGGCCGGAGGGAAGAAAGACCTTTGGGGAGGACGAGACGTAGATGGGAGGATAATATTAAAATGATTTGAGGAAGGTGGGATATGGCGATAGAGACTGGATTAATCTTGCACAGGATAATGACCGATGGCGGGCTTATGTGAGGGCGGCAATGAACCTGCGGATTTCTTAAAAGCAATTTGTAAGTAAGTAAGGCAACCATATTGACAAATTCTGTTTTAGGATATTGCGTTAGTGTTATAATACTAAAATCATATTTAAGTGTTATTTAATTTTGCATTTATTTAATTAAGAAAGAAAAAAGACAATCGTAGTCTGTGATGCACACAAAATATTTAACTTTTTTGTGTTTCATTTTTCTGGTCATACGGAGTATTGAAATTACAAACATAATGCTCGACAATAAACACTCTCCTCTGTTGTGTGAACCATAATTGCAGAAATCAACACAACACTGAATTCAGAATATGTCAAACTAATACTCACTCACTCACTCACTCACTCACTCATGGTTTTTAAGGAACCCGGAGGTTCATTGCCGTTCTCACATAAGCCCGCCATCGGTCCCTATCCTGAGCAAGATTAATCCAGTCTCTATTATCATATCCCACCTCCCTCAAATTCATTTTAATATTATCCTCCCATCTACGTCTCGGCCTCCCCAAAGGTCTTATTCCCTCCGGCCTCCCAACTAACACTCTATATGCATTTCTGGATTCGCCCATGCCCCAGCCAATCTCAAACGTCTGGATTTAATGTCCCTAATTATGTCAGGTGAAGAATACAATGCGTGCAGTTCTGCGTTGTGTAACTTTCTCCATTCTCCTGTAACTTCATCTCTCTTAGCCCCAAATACTTTCCTAAGAACCTTATTCTCAAACAGCCTTTATCTCTGTTCCTCTCTCAAAGTCAGAGTCCAAGTTTCAAAACCAACCGGTAGTATAATTGTTTTATAAATTCTAACTTTCAGATTTTTTGACAGCAGACTAGATGACAAAAGCTTCACGACCGAATAATAGCAGGCATTTCTCATATTTATTTTGCGTTTAATTTCCTTCCGAGTGTCATTTTGTATTTGTTATTGTTGCTCCAAGATATTTGAATTTTTCCACCTCTTCGAAGGATAAGTCTCCAATTTTTATAGTTCCATTTCGTACAATATTCTGGTCAAGAGACATAATCATATACTTCGTCTTTTCGGGATTTACTTCCAAACCTATCGCTTTACTTCCTTCAAGTAGAATTTCCGTATTTTCCCTAAGCGTTTGTGGATTTTATCCTAACATATTCACGCCATCCACAAGAAGCTAATGTAACCCGTTCAATTCCAAACCCTGCCTGTTATCCTGAACTTTCCTAATGGCATATTCTAAACCGAAGTTAAAAAGTAAAGGTGATAGTGCATCTCCCTGCTTTAGCCCGCAATGAATTGGAAAAGCATCAGATAGAAACTGGCCTATAAGGACTCTGCTGTAAGTTTCACTGAGACACATTTTAATTAATCGAACTAGTTTCTTGGGAATACCAAATTCAATAAGAATATTACATAAAACTTCTCTCTTATCCGAGTCATATGCCTTTTTGGAATCTATGAACAACTGATATATTGTACTCTTATACTCCCATTTTTTCTCCATTATCTGTCGAATACAAAAAATCTGATCAATACAGTAGTCGATCTATTACGCCTAAAACCACACTGATGATCCCCAATAATTTCATCTGCATATGGAGTCAAAGTATTGTATACAATAACTAAATACTTCGTACTAGGAATACGTGGACAGCAGATGAGCGATAATTTCAGTTCTTTTTTTTTTGGGGGGGGGGGGTTTCATACCGTATCTCAAAGGACAACTCTATGTAATTATTGATAATAGGCCTACTTACTGTTCACCCTGTGTACAGCAATGTATGTATTATTTTTATATTTCAGTGCACCCATAAGAGGACTCTTTTCAAAATTGCTGTCACTACTGAACGTGTACGAGTCGCTTTGTTCTCCCATTACAACACTGACACAATTTTATCAGTATTATGGTAAGCTTGCTCTGTCTATTTATCGATTATTTATATTGAGTCGTACAGAATATTGCACACAATATTGTCTGTGAGCAGAGATAATAGCGTCGAAGCTCTTTCATTTAATAAACAATATAACCATAGAGCTCAAGTTGCCATGTTGCAGTAAATAGCTGAAGGGCGATACAATATTATGTAATCATTGAATATTTCATTAACGCATAACAACCGATTCAAAATCGTGTACTAAGAGAGACATGCATGGACAGTAACTGACAAATATTACAATGCAAACATTAAACTAAAAACGCTGAGGACGCTGGAGTGGGGCAACAGAAAACGACCCTTTCCGGAAAAAGTTAATGATACCCTACCTTGCAGATTGGGCAAACGGTGAAAGGTGAAATTATTTTGAACGGGAGTTTAAAAGACTTGTTGCATCTGTAAACAAATTTTTATAAATAATAACTTCATGTATTTAATTAGCAAACACGTGAATTAATATAATTATAATAATAATAATAATAATAATAATAATAATAATAATAATAATAATAACAATAATAATAGTAACATTCGAGATTGGGATCGTATCCTACTTGGACTGATTACCTGGTTGGGTTTTTTTAGGTTTTTCCCGAACTGTAAGGCGAACATCTGGTAATTCAATGGCGAATTTTGGCCTCATATCGCGTAATGTCGTCTTCTACCATCAATTTCATTGACGTTAAATAACTAAGTAGTTGATACAGCGTCGTTAAATGACCAATGAAAATAAACTAATGAATATGATGGTAATAATAATAATAGGTCTAATAATAATAATAATAATAATAATAATAATAATAATAATAATAATAGGTCTAATAATAATAATAATAATAATAATAATAATAATAATAATAATAATAATAGGTCTAATAATAATAATAGGTCTAATAATAATAATAATAATAATAATAATAATAGGTCTAATAATAATAATAATAATAATAATAATAATGATTGGAAGTAAATCCCGAAAAGACTAAGTATATGATTATGTCTCGTAACCGGAATATTGTACGAAATGGAACTATAAAAATTGGAGATTTATCCTTCGAAGAGGTGGAAAAATTCAAATATCTTGGAGCAACAGTAACAAATATAAATGACACTCGGGAGGAAATTAAATGCAGAATAAATATGGGAAATGCCTGTTATTATTCGGTTGAGAAGCTTTATCATCCAGTCTGCTGTCAAAAATCTGAAAGTTAGAATTTATAAAACAGTTATATTTCCGGTTGTTCTTTATGGTTGTGAAACTTGGACTCTCACTTTGAAAGATGAACAGAGGTTAAGGATGTTTGAGAATAAGGTGCTTAGGAAAATATTTGGGGCTAAGAGGGATGAAGTTACAGGAGAATGGAGAAAGTTACACAACACAGAACTGCACGCATTGTATTCTTCACCTGACATAATTAGGAACATTAAATCCAGACGTTTGAGATGGGCAGGGCATGTAGCACATATAGGCGAATCCAGAAATGCATATAGAGTGTTAGTTTGGAGGCCAGAGGGAAAAAGATCTTTAGGAAGGCCGAGACGTAGATGGGAAGATAATATTAAAATGGATTTGACGGAGGTGGGATATGATGGTAGAGACTGGATTAATCTTGCTCAGGATAAGGACCAATGGCGGGCTTATGTGAGGGCGGCAATGAACCCTCGGGTTCCTTAAAAGCCAGTAAGTAAAGTAAGTAATAGTAATAATAATAATAATAATAATAATAATAATAATAATAATAATAATAATAGTAATAATAATAATAATAATGAGAGAGAGAAATAAATCGTTCGGCCTTAATTAAGGATGACCACGAGGTTCCGGAAAATAACAACAAATAAACATATTTAATTAAATATTAATATTGGTATAAAATAAAATGTAATAATTAAGCACCATTGATTATCAATTATAAAATAAAATCTTAGAGATGACTTTACGTATAAATAAAAGATTTTATTTAAAATTAGCATACTCTTAATTAAGGCCTTCTGAGTAGTATAAATGAAATTGTATAATCTGCAGCGAATAATAATAATAATAATAATAATAATAATAATAATAATAATAACAACAACAAAATTCGAGCTTGGGATCGTATCCTACTCGGACTGAATACCTGGTTGGGTTTTTTGAGGTCTTCCCGAACTGCAAGGCGAACATCTGGTAATTCAATGGCGAATTCTCGGCCTCATATTGCCTAATGTCGTCTTCTATCATCAATGTCATTGACGTTAAATAACTCAGTAGTTGATACAGCGTCTTTAAATGACCGATGAAAATAAACTAATGAATATGATGGTGGTAATAATAATAATAATAATATTATTATTATTATTAATCATCATCATCATCATCATCATATAAACATACTAATAACTGATGAACTATTTAAATTAAATAAATAACGACTTCACTCTGTTAACATTTTAAAATATGGTCTTCGTTACCTAATTGACTAGTTTCGACGTCAAATCTACCATCCTCTGAATTCTAGAGTGTTCCAGCGCTACCTTCTGGTTTCCTGTTAAGGTTGGATGTGCTCATGACTGGTAGTGCTGTATCGAAAAGGGTGTGCGCTCTGAAATTCAATTGAGTTTTGAGGATGTGTTGTGGGGGTATTTTACGTGTCTATAAATTTCATGAAGATCTAGACCAGCTGTGACCAAAACTCGAGCTGCAGTGATTACATGCGACAGACAGCCTATGAAGTAAGAAGACGCAGGAAAGGTACCTGGCATGAAAACTACAATCAGTGGTGGTTCCTGTACTAACATCTTGTTCAATCCCGCCGATAAAAATCTCAAGTTTTGCTGTATCAGTAATGTCACTGCTGTCATCAAGAGCCAGTGAATAATATACGATTTTTCTTGCTTCTTTCTAAACCTTCCTCTTGAATATAATCAGGAATTTTCGAAATTCTTCTCTCGATACTTGATCGAGAAATTCGTAGTTTTTCAAAATTAAAAACTTCTTATGGACAAGTTATTTAAGCTATTTTAATAATTACTCTTTTGATGAATTCTGTTCTATTAAAATGCTTTAGAGCACGAGATATTTCAAACCCCATTAGATAGCTGACTTCCTTACATTTATTTATCTCATCTTTCTCTTCCTGGCTATGATTTAAGACATGTCAATTTCTGGTCTTTATCAGTTCGTTGGCACATAATATTGAAGCAGTTTTTCTACAATATTATTATTACATGAATAACTTATAAATAGTTACCTTCATCTAAAGATTAAGAAGATTAAAATTAAGATAAAAACTAATAATTTTATCCTTCTAAGGAGAATATCTAAAAATAGCAATATTCATGCACGTACAGAAGAATTATATAAAATTCTGAACAAACACTTACTTAGTGGTCAGTAATAATAATAATAATAATAATAATAATAATAATAATAATAATAATAATAATACATTATTCAGCGTGGCAATTAATGTTTCTATATACTCCTAATTGAACCGTTGAGCAAAGTAAATATATTCCATTTTGTCCGACAGAACAACCACCTCTAACTGCTTGTAGAGACAGAGTTTGTAGAGTGACATGAAACCGCCACTGCTTGCCTTCAGTACGTGAATGAAACACACAGCAATGTACAGGAAACTCCTCGTACCAGTTTGAATGTCTGTGACTACACGATGTAATCACGACACCCGCTTTGGTCACCGCTGTTCTAGACTAACGAATATTTGATTTTTGGTTGATTATAAGTTGTGTACCGCCACCTCTCCTGCCACGAGACAGAAATTTTAAACGAAAATCTGACCCTACCGGGAATCGAACCAGGGTCGGCTAGTCTGGAGGTAGACACGCTACCACAGAGCTAACCCGGCGGAACCAAAAGAAAGTAAAAACGTGGAAAAATTCAGAAGATTTCAAAAAGTGAATTGGATGATTATATTTCATGAATACGTTATTTTCCCAATGAAAACGAGAGCCCAAATCAAGTAATTCCATGTCCTTACTAAGATATGAAAGTAGCATATTTGGTCAAAGTTTTTAAGTTAATTCGGTTGTAAGTAATGAAACAAAGCTAAGCTAGTTTTAATAAAATTCTCTCTCCTCTCTAATACTGTACATAACTACATTAGACATAATTGCATAGGTACAATTGAACCACTTCTGAAAGGAATCCTTTGCTAATAAATCCATTCATCGAACCCCAACCACATTTCCATCTGGTGCTCCGCTCCTCAATTAAATACTGGAAAACAAACGCATTCAACCTGCTCATGGATTGATGGCAAGTAGAAGCTAGTCCCTCAGTAGAAGCCATTTAGCACAGCAGTGGCATCTGATGGACAGCAAATAAACAACTCGATATGTAATCAATCTCCATGGCAACCTAATATTCAACAAACCGTGTGATAGACTGTTGAATAAACAGCTATTTCACGCCATTATTAATGAGATGTATAATCCGAACGCTGATAGTTTCAGCCACACTAAACCTATTTCCGTACCACTTTCGTTTAAACGGCTTCACTTATCACACCTATAATGTTTCGCACGTATAAATTTTTACGGAAATAAATTAAGAAACGGACGATTAGAGTTAATTTCAAAATTCGGTACTCACAATGTCCCACTAAAATATAATAGCCGCATTTAATCCTTCGATATGTCCTATCAAAGTATTCAGTTCAGGTGAAAACAATAATTGAATTAGCAGGTCCTAATACAGGCTCAGTTTCATGATTCTTGCAATTCTTTTGAACCATCAGTGAGTGTTTTTCCTTTTCTTCATTCTCGGCTCTTCACTCCGACGTAGATCTTCACGTTTAACATCTGATGAAGATATTTGCTTTAGTCTCTCTCTCTTAACTTTATGGTTAAGACTTTCCTATCTGTGCAGTATGCATCAATAATAATTATTTACTTACTTTCCTTACCTTGTATACTTACAATATTTACTTAGTTCACTTATTTACTTAGTTATTCACTTATTTATTGACTTAGTTATTCACTTATTTATTGACTTAGTTATTCACTTATTTATTCACTTAGTTATTCACTTATTTATTCACTTAGTTATTCACTTATTTATTTACTTAGTTATTCACTTATTTATTGACTTAGTTATTCACTTATTTATTGACTTAGTTATTCACTTATTTATTGACTGAGTTATTTATTTAGTTATTCACTTATTTATTCACTTAGTTATTCACTTATTTATTGACTTAGCTATTCACTTATTTATTGACTTAGTTATTCACTTATTTATTTACTTAGTTATTCACTTATTTATTTACTTAGTTATTCACTTATTTATTTACTTAGTTATTCACTTATTTATTTACTTAGTTATTCACTTATTTATTGACTTAGTTATTCACTTATTTATTGACTTAGTTATTCACTTATTTATTGACTTAGTTATTCACTTATTTATTGACTTAGTTATTCACTTATTTATTGACTCAGTTATTTATTTAGTTATTCACTTATTTATTCACTTAGTTATTCACTTATTTATTGACTTAGTTATTCACTTATTTATTTAGTTATTCACTTATTTATTTACTTAGTTATTCACTTATTTATTCACTTAGTTATTCACTTATTTATTTACTTAGTCATTCACTTATTTATTGACTTAGTTATTCACTTATTTATTGACTCAGTTATTTATTTAGTTATTCACTTATTTATTCACTTATTCACTTATTTATTCACTTAGTTATTCACTTATTTATTTACTTAGTTATTCACTTATTTATTGACTTAGTTATTCACTTATTTATTCACTTAGTTTTTTTACTTAGTTATTCACTTATTTATTGACTTAGTTATTCACTTATTTATTGACTTAGTTATTCACTTATTTGACTTGGTTATTCACTTATTTATTTACTTAGTTATTCACTTATGTATTGCCTTAATTATTCACTTATTTATTCACTTAGTTATTCACTTATTTATTCACTTAGTTATTCATTTATTTATTGACTTAGTTATTCACTTATTTATTTACTTAGTTATTCACTTATTTATTCACTTAGTTATTCACTTATTTATTGACTTAGTTATTCACTTATTTATTGACTTAGTTATTCACTTATTTATTGACTTAGTTATTCACTTATTTATTTACTTAGTTATTCACTTATTTATTGACTTAGTTATTCACTTATTTATTGACTTAGTTATTCACTTATTTATTTACTTAGTTATTCAATTATTTATTGACTTAGTTATTCACTTATTTATTGACTTAATTATTCACTTATTTATTGACTTATTCACTTATTTATTGACTCAGTTATTTATTTAGTTATTCACTTATTTATTTACTTAGTTCTTCGCTTATTTATTTACTTAGTTCGCTTATTTATTTACTTAGTTATTTACTTAGGCCTATTGTTTGTTATTCACTCATTTATTTACTTAGTTATTCACTTTTTATTCAGTTATTTATTTATTTTCTTATGGTTTATTCATTAAATTATTTATTCATTCACTTATTTATCCGTTCACTTAATTACTTATTTCTCCATTATTCATTTATTCGTTCATATATTTATTTATTCATTTATTTATTCCCTTATTTATTAATTTATTGTATTATTTATTTTAAACTTGGTTATTTAACGACGCTGTATCAACTACAGCTTATTTAGCGTCGTTGGGAATTGGCGATAGTGAGATTATATTTGGCGAGATGAGGCCGAAGATTCGCCATAGATTACCTGACATTAGCCTTACGGTTGGGAAAACCTCGGAAAAACCCAACCAGATATTCATCTCAAACGGGAATCGAACCCACGCCCGAGCGCAACTTGGATCGGCAGGCAAACGCGCTACCGCCTGAGCTACGTCGCTGGTCCCTATTCACTTATTCATTCATTCGTTCATCAATAATATTAATTTACCAAGCAATAGCAGGTAGCTAATAATAGGTAAACACAAGAATAACTATAATATATTGAATATATCCCAAGGGGCCTGAGTTCAAATCCCGAGGAGATTCCTCCCTGGTCACCCCTTGAATTCATCACTGTTGACGAACTAAGTGGTCTACACTTCTGAATACTAGCTCGTGGAGTCGGGTCTTACAACGTCAAGGGCCCTACCATTTTATATAAAGATTCACAGTCCCTGTAAGAACCTTTAATTGAATAATTTGGAAATAAATATCACAGTTAAGTGCTTTAGAATTAGAATATGTTAAATTGATTATTGTCTTTAAACTCCCCGTATTTATTAATCATCCCCATTTGTGTGCGAATAATAATTAATTATGCTGTCACATTCATTTGTTTTCCTTTTATGTTGTATCACGGCTGACTGCATTTGAAATCAATTTGTTTTAAACTCATCATGATTTCAGTCGTCCAAGGCCTACTACAATTAATTGTTACTGTATTACGAGAAAGTGTTGTCCGATTTCTCATATATTAAGCGCATTAACGTTTCACGTTAAATAAAAAAAAGCTGTTAATTTGGCCAATGAAGTCAATGAAGTCTTTTGCCCATTTCAAAGTTGCCTTGGGCAGACCATGTTGATTTTGTTTGTAAAAAATTGTGAAGAGTAATATTTCTTCTGCGATATTTAAAAATGTATGTTCCGAAGAATTACATTAGAGTTGTCTATTTTTCTTATTTCCATAGTATAAGTTACTTTCTTACGGACTACTTTTATGGGGTAATAGTACTCATATTAATAATGTTCTTATGTTACAAAAAAAGCTATTAGAATTACTACTGGGTTCAAAAAGTTCCCGGAATTTTACTACCATTTTTCGTATTAATATATAACAAGGGATATTATACATTTGTTTTGTTGGTAACATTCATGATGTCATTTTCTTAAAGTTTGTTGATAATGGCGATTGTTGGTTTTGAGTTGTAGGCAATTGTTTATCATAGTGTTATGTTTGTTCGTCGCATTTTGTAATTATGTCCACAGAGCAACGTACAAACATCAAGTTCTGTGTTTTGTTACACAAAACTCCAGCAGAGACATTAAGATTGTTGGAAGAAGCATACGGCGAAGCAGCAATGAAAAAACTGAAGTGTATGCCTGGCATAAACGCTTTTCTGGTGGCCGCGATAGCATCAAAGATGACGTACGCAGCGGCCGACCAACAACTGCAACAAATGAAGCAATCGCTCAGCGTGTGCGTAATGTTGTGAGGATGACCGACGTAAAACCATAAAAGAGATAGCAGCAGAGGTCGGAATATCAGTCGGAAGTGTACACAATGTTCTTCACAAGCATCTCAACATGCATTACGTGTCTCAGAAGTTAGTTCCGAAAATGTTGTCGGCAGAACAGAAAGAAACAAGAATGACTCTTGCTGGGGACATGATCAGTATGGCTGATGAAGATGGTGATTTCTTAAACAAAATTATTGCTGGTGATGAAACTTGGTGCTACTTGTATAACCCAGTCCCTAAACGACAGTCATCTGAGTGGAAATCGAAAACATCTCCTCGGAAGCAAAATTTCCTAGGACACTTCCAAAGGCAAAGTTATGTTGGAAGTTTTCTTCGACTCTCAGGGTCTCATCCACCATGAGTTCATTCCAGAAGGTCGTACTGTAACGAAAGAATTGTAAGTAAAAATCCTCCGTCGCCTCCGGGACGCAGTGAGAAGGAAACGTCCAGAAAAGTGGGTAGAACACAACTGGTTCCTTGTGCATGACAATGCACCTGCTCATCGCGCAATTATTGTAAAGAATGTTCTTGCTAGGCACAACATAACTGCTTTGGATCACCACCATACTCTCCTGATCTCTCACCACCTGATTACTTTCTGTTTCCCCGTCTGAAAAGTCATCTGAAAGGACGGAGATTCAATGCTGAAGAGGTTATCGCAAACGCGACGAGAGCACTAAGACGGGTTTCACAAAATGGCTTCCAGGCCTGCTTCCAGGAACTCTACACGCGTTGGCAAAAGTGTGTTGTTGCGGAAGGTAACTATTTTGAAGGGAATGCTGTAGAATAGTGTTTAAGATACGTTGTTTCTATGATACTAGCAAATTCCGGGAACTTTTTGAACCTAGTATGTATAACAAATTAATCAATAAAGGTACACTGCAGACCGTTATTTGTGAATGAAAAAATAATGACTGTAATATCACTGTATATTTACCAAGCCCTAAATTGTATCAAAAATAATTAACAAATGTTGACACATAGGAATGATGTTCACGTATACAACACCAGAAACCGTGACCTTTTGATATATCTAAGTGTAGTCTAACCAAAACAATGAATAATTATTTTATTATGTTTTTAAAAATTGCAAATAAATTCCGACACATGTTTTCAATCTGGAAAGGAAGTCTTTTAACAGACTTCTCTCTGGTTGGTTGATCAACAAACCCTTTTATGATATTAATGGTATTAATGGGTTTTTTAATGTTAATGTTGTTGACTGTTTCTGATACAATTTTATTGCCTTTTTATGTGCCTGTTGTTTATTTTATATGTGATATACTTCATTTTTTCAATTGCACAAATTTGTGTTTACTGATTATACGATACTCAATATACTTTTTGTCTGTCGGAAGGAAAACAAACGTAGAAAAATTTGAAATATGAGAAAACAGATACTGAAGATGGTGTAAGGTGTAGTAAGTATAGTTTACTTATATTATAAATGCCAAATAATTATGAAATTATTGGGATAATGGGTACAAGTTATATAGTTTTTAAAACCAGAAGAAATGAACTTCCAGATGAGACAAAAAAATATTTACTAGAATTTTGAAGAAATCTGAGTCGATGTATATCTTAAGTTATAAGATATCATTTTAAACTACTGATTTGACAAATGCAAGTAGAGTTGTCCAATACTACAGAAATAATGCGTTGTATTTTAGAGGAACAGAGAGGAATACGAGTCAAAATAAATTTGGTAACATTCGGTTTCTGGTTGCTAAGATACGTGCCGTTTGTGAATGAGAGAAAGCGAAATTTCTCTGCTAGGTTACAGCGCTGTCAAACTAGCTCCTTGAACTGTCAATTCCAGGCAAAACTTGTGAGCGAAAGCTACCTATATAGGTAGGCTATAAACTTATCGACATTATAGTCGGGATTGTATTCAGATTTGGGAGCTGTACACCCCTGATCACGAAGTCTGAGTTGAGCAGCCTCTAAATCACCGACAAACAGCTTTCAGAAATGTAAAAATAACGAGTATTAAAAAGCGTTCTCCACTTTCGAAGGTAGTACGTAACACGGGTCACCAACGCATGCGCGTTCACACCGACCGATCGCAGTCTGACAACTGCCATTATCCAAGATAGATTCCGCACTCTCGGTTGTGAAACGTAGCGGCTGTCGAGTCGACAAGCCAGAAAAGACCAGACTACACAGAGGAGAAGCACAGTGAATATTCGAAATCGGGAAATATAAAAATCTGGGACAAGAAATTGTAACGAATTTAATAATGGACTTTTAAAATGAAAATTCTAAGAACTTTATTTTCAATAAATAAATGTTTACTCATCAGAAAATAAGGAGGATACAATGTGTAACAAAATAACTATTCCTAATTTTCTGATGTGATAGAGGACATGAAAATAAACACTTTTTCTTAATAAAGTCGTGTCCGGAAATGCTTCGTATAAATGACGAGCTCATTACTCACATTATGGCTGCATTCATTCATTCCTTTATTTATTTATTCCTTTATTCATTCATTCATTCATTCATTCATTCATTCCCTTATTTATTTATTCCTTTATTCATTCATTCCCTTATTTATTTATTCATTCATTCCCTTATTTATTTATTCCTTTATTCATTCATTCATTCCCTTATTTATTTATTCATTTATTTATTCATTCATTCCCTTATTTATTTATTCCTTTATTCATTCATTCATTCCCTTATTTATTTATTCCTTTATTCATTCATTCCCTTATTTATTTATTCCTTTATTCATTCATTCATTCCCTTATTTATTTATTCCTTTATTTATTCATTCATTCCCTTATTTATTTATTCCTTTATTCATTCATTCATTCCCTTATTTATTTATTCCTTTATTCATTCATTCATTCATTCATTCCCTATTTATTTATTCCTTTATTTATTCATTCATTCATTCCTTATTTATTTATTCCTTTATTCATTCATTCATTCCCTTATTTATTTATTGCTTTATTTATTCATTCATTCCCTTATTTATTTATTCCTTTATTCATTCATTCATTCCCTTATTTATTTATTCCTTTATTCATTCATTCATTCCCTTATTTATTTATTCCTTTATTTATTCATTCATTCCCTTATTTATTTATTCCTTTATTTATTCATTCATTCCCTTATTTATTTATTCCTTTATTCATTCATTCATTCCCTTATTTATTTATTCCTTTATTCATTCATTCATTCCTTATTTATTTATTCCTTTATTTATTCATTCATTGCCTCATTTATTTATTCCTTTATTCATTCATTCATTCCCTATTTATTTATTCCTTTATTCATTCATTCATTCCCTTATTTATTTATTCCTTTATTTATTCATTCATTCCCTTATTTATTTATTCCTTTATTTATTCATTTATTCCCTAATTTATTTATTCCTTTATTCATTCATTCCCTTATTTATTTATTCCTTTATTTATTCATTCATTCCCTTATTTATTTATACCTTTATTCATTCATTCATTCCCTTATTTCTTTATTACTTTATTTATTCATTCACTCATTCCTTTAAGTATTCATTAATTCCTTTATTTATTCATTAATTCCTTTATTTATTCATTAATTCCTTTATTTATTCATTAATTCCTTTATTTATTCATTAATTCCTTTATTTATTTATTTATTTATTTATTTATTCATTCATTTATTTATATATTCATTTGTTTATTCATTCCTTTATTTATTCATTCATTTATTCATCCCTTTATTTATTTATTCATTTATTCATTCCTTTATTTATTTATTCATTTATTCATCCCTTTATTTAGTTATTCATTTATTCATCCCTTTATTTATTTATTCATTTATTCATTCCTTTATTTATTTATTCATTTATTCATTCCTTTATTTATTCATTCATTTATTCATTCCTTTATTTATTTATTCATTTATTCATTCCTTTAGTTATTTATTCATTCATTCTTTTATTTATTTATTCATTTATTCATTCCTTCAGTTATTCATTCATTCATTCCTTTAGTTATTCATTCATTCATTCATTCATTCTTTTATTTATTTATTCATTTATTCATTCCTTTATTTGTTTATTCATTTATTCATTCCTTTATTTGTTTATTCATTTATTCATTCCTTTATTTGTTTATTCATTTATTCATTCCTTTATTTATTTATTCATTTATTCATTCCTTTATTTATTTATTCATTCATTCATTCTTTCTTTTATTTATTTATTAATTTATTCATTTCTTTCTTTATTTATTCATTCCTTTAGTTATTCATTCATTCATTTATTTCATCAGTCTTTGTTCACGTCATGACGGATTAGATGTGTTCCAGTTCTTAATCCGCCATCACTCTCTATATAAATATTTACTTACTTACAAATGACTTTTAAGGAACCCGGAGGTTCATCGCCGCCCTCACATAAGCCCACCATCGGTCCCTATCCTGAGCAAGGTTAATCCAGTCCCTACCATCATATCCCAACTCCCTCAAATCCACTTTAATATTATCCTCCCATCTACGTCTCGGCCTCCCCAAAGGTCTTATTTCCTCCGGCCTCCCAACTAACACTCTACATGCATTTCTGGATTCGCCCATACGTGCTACATGCCCTGTCCATCTCAAACGTCTGGATTTAATGTTCCTAATTATGTCAGGTGAAGAACACAATGCATGCAGTTCTGCGTTGTGTAGCTTTCTCCATTCTCATTAGAAAAACTAACACATATTGGACCTATAAGTAATAATAATAATAGTAATAGTAATAATAATAATAATAATAATAATAATAAATAATAATAATAATAAACTAATAATAATTACAGCTCTTTTATTTAAAACTCTTACTTTAACTTTTTCATTTCTATACTCAATCTCTTAAAAATTATTCTGTTAATTTCACTGACTACTTTTCGTAGTTTCCTACTCAACATTTATAATTCCATATCCGTTAGAGCTTTGACTTTCTCTTCCCTTCTAATTTTAATTCTAAAAAGATTTTTTTTTAATTTATGCAGATTGCTGGCGTTTAGGGGACTTATGGTTGCATTTATGTTTCAGTTGTTCTTGTTACCATGGAAATAATCATTGAAGTTAGTTTGTTGTTGTATGTCACAAAATATCGTCTGTGAGATCTGTTTATTTAATTTCATGGTATTAAAATGCATCAGTATACAAATATTGACCTTGCAAATATGCCATATCTTATGTCTACGCGATTGAATGAACAGGTTTATGGTATTTTTCTTGTGGAAATACTTCCGGAACTACTTGAAAATGTCCCAATCAATATTCGGAGAATATCGATCTCTAAACATGACAGTGCTCCCATAGCTCCCATACATTTCGGCTTAAATTTCTAAATTATTTAAATATACATTTTCCTAATGGTTGGATATGAATAACAGGTCCAGTTGCTTGGCCGGCACGTTCCCCAGATATGACTCCAGTTGATTTGTGTTTGAGGTCATATTAAATCGCAGATATAAGATCAGAGGGGAGCGACAATAAGAAAAGAAAGTAAGTGGCAAGTAATCAGCTAAAGAAGCCAATAAACAAACAAAAGAAGAAAGAAAAAATTAAAGAATAAAAGAATTGAAGAAAACATAATAAATCAAAAGAGGAGGAGAAAGATGGGCAATGGCTAAAAACAATTATGTACGCATTAAATTAATAAAGACACAAAAGTGGAAAATGAAATAACTTGGATGTAAAGATAGAAATACATTTAAAAAATGGAAAGTTATGGGAAACAAATGAACTAAGACTATAAAGAGATAAATGAAGAGGGTAGAGAGCTAGTCAGACAGACATATAGAGACAGAGACAGGAGCGCAGACAGAGTCAGAGACGCAGAGAGACATACGGAGACAGGGATAAAGATAGACAGAGAGACAGGCAGACACAGGGACGCAGATAGACACAGTTAGACAGAGACAGACACACAGATGAAGACAGGAACGCAGAGAGACATGGACGGAGACAGACACAGACGCAGATAGCGACAGACAGGCAGAGATAGGGACACAGATAGACACAGACAGACATAGACACACACACACAGACAGATAGAGACACAGATAGATAGATAGACATAGATAGATAGATAGACAGATAGATAGATAGATAGATAGATAGATAGATAGATAGATAGATAGATAGATAGATAGATAGATAGATAGATAGATAGATAGATAGATAGATAGATAGATAGATAGATAGATAGATAGATAGATAGATAGATAGATAGATAGATAGATAGATAGATAGATAGATAGATAGATAGATAGATAGATAGATAGATAGATAGATAGATAGATAGATAGATAGATAGATAGATAGATAGATAGATAGATAGATAGATAGATAGATAGATAGATAGATAGATAGATAGATAGATAGATAGATAGATAGATAGATAGATAGATAGATAGATAGATAGATAGATAGATAGATAGATAGATAGATAGATAGATAGATAGATAGATAGATAGATAGATAGATAGATAGATAGATAGATAGATAGATAGATAGATAGATAGATAGATAGATAGATAGATAGATAGATAGATAGATAGATAGATAGATAGATAGATAGATAGATAGATAGATAGATAGATAGATAGATAGATAGATAGATAGATAGATAGATAGATAGATAGATAGATAGATAGATAGATAGATAGATAGATAGATAGATAGATAGATAGATAGATAGATAGATAGATAGATAGATAGATAGATAGATAGATAGATAGATAGATAGATAGATAGATAGATAGATAGATAGATAGATAGATAGATAGATAGATAGATAGATAGATAGATAGATAGATAGATAGATAGATAGATAGATAGATAGATAGATAGATAGATAGATAGATAGATAGATAGATAGATAGATAGATAGATAGATAGATAGATAGATAGATAGATAGATAGATAGATAGATAGATAGATAGATAGATAGATAGATAGATAGATAGATAGATAGATAGATAGATAGATAGATAGATAGATAGATAGATAGATAGATAGATAGATAGATAGATAGATAGATAGATAGATAGATAGATAGATAGATAGATAGATAGATAGATAGATAGATAGATAGATAGATAGATAGATAGATAGATAGATAGATAGATAGATAGATAGATAGATAGATAGATAGATAGATAGATAGATAGATAGATAGATAGATAGATAGATAGATAGATAGATAGATAGATAGATAGATAGATAGATAGATAGATAGATAGATAGATAGATAGATAGATAGATAGATAGATAGATAGATAGATAGATAGATAGATAGATAGATAGATAGATAGATAGATAGATAGATAGATAGATAGATAGATAGATAGATAGATAGATAGATAGATAGATAGATAGATAGATAGATAGATAGATAGATAGATAGATAGATAGATAGATAGATAGATAGATAGATAGATAGATAGATAGATAGATAGATAGATAGATAGATAGATAGATAGATAGATAGATAGATAGATAGATAGATAGATAGATAGATAGATAGATAGATAGATAGATAGATAGATAGATAGATAGATAGATAGATAGATAGATAGATAGATAGATAGATAGATAGATAGATAGATAGATAGATAGATAGATAGATAGATAGATAGATAGATAGATAGATAGATAGATAGATAGATAGATAGATAGATAGATAGATAGATAGATAGATAGATAGATAGATAGATAGATAGATAGATAGATAGATAGATAGATAGATAGATAGATAGATAGATAGATAGACAGATAGATAGATAGACAGACAGATAGATAGATAGATAGATAGACAAGATTAGATTTAGATAGATAGATAGATAGATAGATAGATAGATAGATAGATAGATAGATAGATAGATAGATAGATAGATAGATAGATAGATAGATAGATAGATAGATAGATAGATAGATAGATAGATAGATAGATAGATAGATAGATAGATAGATAGATAGATAGATAGATAGATAGATAGATAGACAAAAGGAAAGACAATAATGGAAAGACAAGTAAATAAAGTGTGTTAGAAGAATGAATAAGCGGACGGAAAAAGTAATGGCGAAGGAATGGAAGGAAGTGGAACCAAGCAGAAGGTAAGTCTGAGGAGGAGGCAGGCACAAACAAGCCATGAAGAGGAGTGGCGCAGCAGCATCCGTCATAGCGCCACACTTTGATGAGTTGGAATCTGGCGCAATCAATTCTCCGGCTCCGGAATCTGAAGAACGCGTGTCCACTCCTCCCCTTCCTGCCGGGGGTGGTAAATCAAGACGCACAGGGCTGCGTGCCAGGGGGTGTGTGTGTGCAAGTGCCAGAAGTACTGCATTTGTTACCTACCGGCTATTCCACAACAATGGAGACCTCGAGTACTCCGTTTGCATCATTCAACCATATCAGTTTCGTAGCGTGTGTTGCACAATCTATTTTCTTCGTTCCCATTCTGTTAATTGAATTCTGCATTGGTAAGTCCACACGAGTCGCAGATTCTTAATTTTAAGGAAAACGTAAACCATCTTCCTAAAAAACATCATTATCCTCAGACTTTGTTTTTTATAACCATTAACAGGAACATTTAATTATTGCTGTGAAACTTTGACAGTGAAAAGAGTGATCAGTTTTCCCCATTATAGAGGGAATTCGTTTGTATTACCTGAATTCATTTTATCATAAATCATAACATATTTTTGTTTATTATTTTTTATTGTAGGCCTGGCTGGCGCAGTCGGTAGTGTAGCTGGCCTTCTATGCCTCAAGTTATGGGTTCGATCCCGGCCCGGGTCGATAGTATTTAAGTGTGCTTAAATGCGACAGACTCATGTCTGTAGATTTTCTGGCATGTACAAGAACTACTGCGGCCTCCGGTACACCGGTGACGCTGATATAACCTCAGGAGTTGCGAGCGTCGTCAAATAAAACATAGTTATTTACATACTTACTGGCTTTTAAGGAACCCGGAGGTTCATTGCCGCCCTCACATAAGCCCGACATTGGTCCCTATCCTGTGCAAGATTAATCCAGTCTCTATCATCATATCCCACCTCCCTCAAATCCATTTTAATATTATCTTCCCATCTACGTCTCGGCCTACCTAAAAGTCTTTTTTCCTCCGACCTCCCAGCTAATACTCTATATGCATTTCTGGATTCGCCCATACGTCCTACATGTCCTACCCATCTCAAACGTCTGGATTTAATGTTCCTAATTACATATATCAGGTGAAGAATACAATGCGTGCAGTTCTGTGTTGTGTAACTTTCTCCATTCTCCTGTAACTTCATCCCTCTTAACCCCAAATATTTTCCTAAGCACCTTATTTTCAAACACCCTTAACCTATGTTCCTCTCTCAAAGTGAGAGTCCAAGTTTCACAACCATAAAGAACAACCGATAATATAACTGTTTTATAAATTTTAACTTTCAGATTTGTTGACAGCAGACTGGATGATAAAAGCTTCTCAACCGAATAATAACAGGCATTTCCCATATTTATTCTGTCTTTAATTTCCTCCCGAGTATCATTTATATTTATTACTGTTGCTCCCAGGTATTTGAATTTTTCTACCTCTTCAAAGGATAAATTTCCAATTTCTATATTACCATTTCGTACAATATTCTGGTCACGGGACATAACCATATACTTAGTCTTTTCGGAATTTACTTCCAAACCTATGTATTTACGTGCTTCAAGTAAAATTTCTGTGTTTTCCCTAATCGTATGTGGATTTTCTCCTAACATATTCACGTCATCCGCATAGACAAGCAGCTGATGTAACCCGTTCAATTCCAAACCCTCTCTGTTATCCTGGACTTTCCTAATGGCATACTCTAGAGCAAAGTTAAAAAGTAAAGGTGATAGTGCATCTCCTTGCTTTAGCCCACAGTGAACTGGAAACGCATCTGACAGAAACTGGCCTATACGGACTCTGCTGTACGTTTCACTGAGACACATTTTAATTAATCGAACTAGTTTCTTGGGAATACCAAATTCAATAAAAATGCCATATAACACATCTCTCTTAAGCGAGTCATATGTCCTTTTGATATCTATGAATAACTGATGCACTGTACCCATATACTTCCATTTTTTTCTCCATTATCTGTCGAATACAAAATATCTGGTCAATAGTTGATCTATTACGTCTAAAACCACATTGAAGTTAATCTTCTCAAAAGAATATTGGACAAAATTTTGTACGACGTCAACAAAAGTGATATTCCTCGAAAGTTACTACAGTTAGTCTTGTCCCCTTTCTTAAATAAAGGTACGATTATGGACTCCTTCCATTGTTCTGGTACAATTTCCTTTTCCAAAATTGCAAGTACAAGGTTATAAATTTCGTTAGATAATGCGCTTCCACCCTCTTGTATTAATTCTGCTGAAATTTGATCGATACCCGGAGACTTATAATTTTTCAGATTTTCTATCGCAATTTCGACTTCAGTAAGTGTGGGTTCGAGTATAAATGGCTCAGCAGTTTGTATTTCAATTTTGTCCAGATCATTTCTATTTGGCGTATGTATATTTAGTAGTTAACATAGTTATATAAAAATTACACTACTCAACAAGGTTTTCATATCATGGACAAGAATAACTATTTTTATGTAATTTGTATGTCCTGATTACGAATATGGCATTGGAAAAGTGCCTACACGTCACTTAGAAACTTGTATTTTTTAGTTAACGAATCGTATAAAAATGTATTAAAACCTACCCACTTTGAAAGAGGTTCTTTTCTTTAACGTAGCTCTTTTACACAATTACACAATCATTTCCGTTCTTTTAAGATACCATTTGAAACATACTTTCACTTTTGTGGGTTGAATGAGTGTCATCCTTAGCGATGGTTTATTGTTTTATTACCCTTATTATGCAGCTGTACGGAGGTTAGGTCACATCTGCATCTATATCGGTAACTGAAAGGGAAAGGAGGAATTATGGTCGCTGTTGTATTGTGAGACAAGAAATGAACAATTTAGCGATTAGTTCTGATTGTGGAAGTGTTGTGAGTGGTATTAGTTATTCTATAATAGTGTTAAATGGATAGCAATCGTCGTTCCTGTAAAATTTTCCAAATAGTTTCTGCTATGTTTGTGGGATATTAACTTTGAAATCACAACGTCGGTAAATAATACAATGTAAAAAAGGCATATTGCTTGTATTTTGGCTATAAGTGCGTGAACAAGACAAGAATTGGGCACCACACGTGTGTTGTGTAACATGTTACGTGAAGTTAACAGAGTGGTTGCGGGGGGAAAATAACAACATGTATTTTGCTGTTCCAATGATTTGGCGACAGCCCACTAGTCTTCTGGAAGATTGTTACTTCTGCATTGTCAAACCACAGGGATTTTCAAGGAAAACTAAAGATAAAATTGTGTATCCTAATTTCCCACCAGCCATAATACCCGTGCCACATGCTCCTGAACTTCCTGTCCCTATCCCTCCGCCCAGTGGGGAAGATTGTCATTCCAAGGAACACGAAATATCAGAATCCTCAGACTACCCTTCAACTTCCGCTGATCCCACCTACATTCCCGAACATCATAGAATACCACATCTGATACGACAGGCAGAACTTAATGACCTAGTTAGGGATTCAGGTCTTTCCTAGCAACACGCTGAACTATTAGGTTTTAGATTACAAGAATGGCACTTATTAGCAAAAGATACCAAGATTTCCGTGTTCAGAAAACGAAACGATGAACTGACTAGTTATTTTGTAATGGAAAATTCTGTTTGTGCCTGCGAAAATGTGAACAGGCTTATGGATCAATTAGATATTCAATATAATTCAGAAGAATGGAGACTGTTCATCGATTCATCAAAACTAAGGTTAAAAGCAGTTTTACTGCACAAAAGCAATACAAAATGTTAAATGTTATGTTTTATTTAACGACGCTCGCAGCTGCAGAGGTTATATCAGCGTCGCCGGATGTGCCGGAATTTTGTCCCGCAGGAGTTCTTTTACATGCTAGTAAATCTACTGACATGAGCCTGTCACATTTAAGCACACTTAAATGCCACCGACCTGGCCCGGGATCGAACCCGCAACCTTGGGCATAGAAGGCGCAATACAAAATCTTCCATCAGTGGTTCATCAGTCACTATGAAAGAAACTTATGAAAACATGTCACTAATATTGAATGCAGTAAATGATAATAAACAAGTCCACAGCTGTGGAGTAACGGTCAGCGCGTCTGACTGCGAAACCAGGTGGCCCGGGTTCGAATCTCGGTCGGGACAAGTTACTTGGTTGAGGTTTTTCCGGGGTTTTCCCTCAACCCAATAGGAGCAAATGCTGGGTAACTTTCGGTGCTGGACCCCGGACTCATTTCACCGGCATTATCACCTTCATATCATTCAGATGCTAAATAACCAAGATGTTGATACAGCGTCGTAAAATAACCCAAAAAAAATGAAATCACCGGGAAATTTGTGGGGATTTGAAAGTAATAGTTTTGTTGCTTGGATTACAATGAGGGTTTACTAAGTTATGTTGTTTATTATGTTTGTGGGACAGTGAAGCAACAGCACAACATTATGTGGTGAAGAACTGGCCTATCAGACAAGGTTATATTCCTGATGAGCATAATATTAAATATCCTCCGCTAGTGTAACGTGAAAAAGTACTTCTTCCTCCACTGCATATAAAACTAGGGCTAATGAAAAATTTTGTGAAAGCTATAGATAAGAGTGGAGTAGCCTTTCAACACTTAAATACTCTGTTCCCTAAAATCAGTGTTGCCAAATTAAAAGAAGGCATATTTGTCGATCCACAAATTAGAAAATTCTTTAAGGACAGCATTTTTGAGAAAAAACTTAATTCCAAGAAATTACCAGCATGAAAATCTTTTGCACCAAAGGATTTTTAGGGAGTCACAAGGCAGAAAATTATCGCCAATTAATAGATACGTTACTAAGAAATTACAAAAAAATGGCCTGCAGTATGTCACTGAAGATCCACTTCTTACATTCACATTAGGACTTCTTTCCTGAGAACTTGGGGACTGTAAGTGATGAACAGGGAGAGCGATTTCACCAAGACATTGCTACAATGGAGAAAACGGTATCAAGGAATATGGGATCCAGAGGTGATGGGCGATTATTGCCAGATTTTAAAAAAGGGAAGATTTCAGTTCTCATAAGAGAAAAAATGAAGGTATTTTCTTTATCTTTCTCTATTTATTGCACGAAGAGTGGTTTTTATAAGTCTTAATAGCTGTTCAGTTACTGATGTATCAGTTTTATTATATCTAAGCTGCCTTGGAAATTTTCACCCAAAAAATGAGAACAAAGTAATTTTTAATAGGTAAAAAATCCTGATTTTTCAATGTATCAAGTAAATATCTATAACACAAAAACGTGACGTGTTACGAACTTTTCACTGTCATTTTCGTGTTCAGCGCACGCATATTAGTTAAGACCAGCCTATTTTATCAATGTTATGGAAGAAAGGTTCAAATTTGTTGAGTAGTGTTATTAATTTTTCCTCATTTCAGTGAAAATGTCTCACAGTTTATTTTATTTTATCCATTGACAGGACCCTTAACTTGCCGTTATTCGTGCCGACTCTACGAGCAGGCTCATAGGCGATGGGTCCACATTGCACTCGTAATGAATGACGATGACGATGATAGCGTGGTACGTCACAGGGAAACCGGAGTGTCCGGAGAAAACCCTGTATTGCCTGGTCGAGGCTTGCCCAATATACGTTATAAATTCGGATGGAGTAACATTTGAACCCAAGCCCCTTGGCCTACTAGATAAAAATAAAGGCAATGAAATGAGGAATAAACTACAACAAAAAATTGTTGTTAAAAGAAGCTGAAGATTATTATTAAAGACGGTGAAACACCCAACATTAGACTAGCACGACAAGGGTTCTCTTGTGGAAAAATTCAATTAACTCTGGAACGAGACAGCAATTAACCAACTTTGACAGAAAAAGGAAGAAGAGAAATTTGTTTAATATGAATGAAAGGAGAATAATTTATCACAAACTTTTAATAAGCTGCCCGGAATCGAGCTCCGGTCCTACGTAGTGAAAAGCCATCAGCTCACAGACTTATCCACTTGATGAAACTTAGGTCACAGTACTCATTAAGAGGAGTGCATGTTCAGTCTCCTCCCGAAGCACTTCCCAGGATGTAACTTGTAAAACTGTCGTCCTGCCAGGTAATAACCATGTTGAACAGGAACTGTCTTCTTGCGATTTCAATACCCGTTCTTGGCGCTCGTCGAAGAGAGAGCCTCCATTACTGAGAGGACTTCATTTTCTACCGGTAATTATCACTTGCCAGCCCCAATCAACCTGATGAAACAATTACATTCAAGGCAATTGTGGCGTTTAGCGATGGGCGCGCCAACAACGGCAGAGCGGCGAACTACCCTAGCCACAAGCTGTCTCACTGCCAGAACGTGGTGAAGGGAACACCTCAGCAACTCAGATAGTCACCTGGCACAATTCTGTGGCTCCGAGGCAAAAGGTGATATGTCAATTTTTGCCGAAAATGAGATTTTGTGATATGTCTTGCATCTTGATGGTATCTTGGCAAAAGATGAAATGCATATCTCTAATTTTTTTCTCTCCATGCCGATATCATGAAAGATGATTATTATTATTTTTACAGTCGTTCAAATTTTAAAATGCTTTGAAACTGCAAGAAATGACATCGTATTTTGCCTTGGAGTATGCATGTGTGTATGTAAATTTAAAATTTAAATTATGGTTTATTTAACGACGCTCGCAACTGCAGATGTTATATCAGCGTCGCCGGTGTGCCGGACTTTTGTCCCGCAGGAGTTCTTTTACATGCCAGTAAATCTACTGACAAGAGCCTATCGCATTTAAACACACTTAAATCCCATCGACCTGAACCGGGATCGAACCCACAACCTCGATAATACAAGGCCGGCACTATACCAACTACGCTACAGAGGCCAACTGCAAGTATGTATGTATGTAAAATATTGTTTATTTAACGACGCTCGCAACTGCAGAGGTTATATCAGCGTCGCCGGTGTGCCGGAATTTTGTCCCCCAGGAGTTCTTTTAAATGCCAGTAAATCTACTGACAAGAGCCTGTTAAGCAAACTTAAATGCCATCGATCTGGGCCGGGATCGAATCCGCAACCTCGAGCACAAAAGGCCAGTGCTATACCAATTACGCTACCGAGGCCGAATATATGTATGTATGTGTGTATGTATGTATGTATGTATGTATGTATTCCGATCCTGTTACTTTATTGTAATTAATATATTTACGACTGTTTAGTCTATACCAAGATTAATTTAAATAGTCATGCTTCTGAATCCCAGCTTCACAAATATTGTTTTTTTATTGGGTTATTTTACGACGCTGTATCAACATCTAGGTTATTTAGCGTCTGAATGATATGATATGAAGGTGATAATACCGATCCAGCACCGAAATATTACCTAGCATTTACTCGTATTGGGTTGAGGGAAAACCCCGGAAAAACCTCAACCAAGTAACTTGTCCCGACCGGGATTCGAACCCGGGCCACCTGGTTTCGCGGCTAGACGCGTTGACCGTTACTCCACAGATGTGGACCACAAATATTGTACTAGAAATAATCATTATATTGTCACACCTACAGGTCAGGTTGACAATGACCAAGAAATGGTTGAATGTTATTTCTTTAGATATGTTTAATAGATTGCCAAAGAATGTCCACTCAGCTTATTTAGATTTAAAGTTGTTTTAAAAAATGGCTTTTAGATAATCCTTTTTATCATATTAATGAATTTTTTGACAGCCATACGAACTTGGAATTTTAATCTGTTTGTTTATATTGATCATTTTCTATAATTACGCTATTGTAATTCTGACAAATAAACATGATTGATTGATTGATTGAAGTTGTGAAAAACTTTTGTGGTATTCTTTGTATAGTTAGACATTTTTCCATCCAATAATGGTAAGTAAAAATCGCAACTGGTCCATCTTTCGTTGATTTCAATATACAATTTCAAGGGTACAATAACAGCTATCATTTACTTGGATATGTTGCAGCTCTACGTGGTACCTCAACTTAATGACCTGCAACTCATAGCACTTGATATTCCAGCAAGACAGAGCACAACCACACGAGATTTCCTAGATGAGACATTTCGCGATGGATTGGGCGCGATGCAGTTTCAATTATTAAAAGTCATCTTATAGCTTAAAATTTATTCACTGTGGATGGTAGTGGTAGAAATCAATGAATTGACGTCGGTATAGAAATAATACTTAACTGGGTAATATAGTATTTACAACGAAAACATAACAACATCGCTTGACATTACAAGTGTTTTAGCGTGAAAAACAGATATATCCAACGAAAGTTTTCTTTTCTCAATCGTACTATCAGGGACTGGAATGCTTTACCTGCAGACTTACTAAAGGCTTTACCAACAACCAAAAATGTATTTAAAAATAGGCTTAAGGACTTTACTAATAGACGGTAATTATACACAGTATTTAAAGGGTGTAAATGATATTTTGTTATTGAAATGTTGTATCAGTGAAGAATTACGTTGTGTCAGTGAAGTGTGTTGTCAGTAAGTGAAACGTGTTCCTGTCAGGAAGCTTTATAGTTTATAGTTGCAGTGCAAAGTATTTGAACAGTGAAGTGTTTTGAAGTGTTAGTGAAATCAGGATAGAATCAGTGAAATGTGTCGTAGTTCCAGTGCAATGAGTGAGTTGACAGCGAAATGAGTGTAGTGTTGAAAGGTACTTTCAATGTTATTTCAGATATGAACATATCATACTCGTGGGTTTTAGTTCGAACTTAGGTTTAAGATACAAATTAGATTTATTTTAAATGTTATTTTAAGTGATCGTGCTACATTTAATTTAGGATATTCCCTTATTATTATTATTATTATTATTATTATTATTATTATTTTTATTATTATTATTATTTTATTATTATTAATTGCATTTTAATTAATAAGTTTATTATTGTCATTATTGAGTGTAATTATTACCACTGATTGATTGTATATATACCCATTGCAGTGTGAATACATACATACATACATACATACATACATACATACATACATACATACATACATACATACATACATACATACATACATTTCATACATACATACATACATACATACATTGGATACTGGGTTTCAGTTCAAAGTGTGTCATGGCTCCTGTATGCCGTCATATTCTAGCCGAGCCTAGAGAATTCAATCTTCCTACACTTTGGGTGCGCAGAGGTGTATAACCTAAGAGGCAGAGAAGTTGCCTAGCAAGTACGGCGTTCATTCTTTTTTTTTTTTTAATTTCAACCGGCCAGAGGCCGTTTTCAAATTATCTATTTTTTTTTCTGTTTGTTTACCTTTGTTTCCAACGTTTTTTTTCTCTCTACTATTACAATCACAATGCACCCATGCCCGACGGGACTCCAACCCAAACCCTTTAAACCAAGCGATAGGAAGGGACATGCCGTGCCCCTATTATACAGTATTTAAAGGGCGTAAAAGATTTTTGAAGAGTATGTTGATACGTACGGTAACGCCGGTAGTGGCAGGAATGTGAACTGTTTGGAAATACGTTCTGTCGGGATTTATGGGGAGTGGGTTAAGACGATGAAATGTTTTTGACGTATTTGTTGACATTAACATCGACGGTCAAATGGACACGGTGCATTGGGTGATTTGACAGTTGTGGAATGTTACCTTGTACGCAACCGATGATAACAAATACCCTGCGTTTTATTTCGACTTGCCCGCGCAAATACAAAGTTCGAAAAATGTTATTTTAAGTGATCGCACACAATTTACCGTAGGACCGCCATCTGTTGCTATTATTACGTTTATTATTATACCGTATTACGTTCTCATTTTAATTAATTCAGTTTGAAGAACATTATTGAAATAATTACCAACTTCTCTGACATTGCAGTGTGAATACATAATACATACAAACTCATACTTCAAATCGGTGATACAACAACATGACATCATGACACACTTTGAAATGAACATACCAGTACATACATACATACAAAAGCTTGGACGAAGGGAAATGTGTATATAAGAACGTCGCATATGTTTGCAGAAATTCTTATATATTATATACGAACATAAACTTGGCAAGTTCTACAGTATATCACTGCTTTGTTTGCTTCACATGTCCACCTGATCAATAAACATGGTCATGAGTTCATCGTGCAAGAGGTAGAAGATGATTCACTAGTACGCTCTGGTGATGCTGATGCCCTGTTAGCAGATGCACTGCTGAACATACAACGATCTGCTTGTACGAGGAGACAGATATTATCAGATGCTGTTTGCCTACTTGGTCTCATTGGGATGGCATTATCTTATTATTTTATAAACTTCCTTTGCTGTCAAGGTTGACAGACTGTAATAAATATTTTTGAACGTGTTTAGATATAAAGAAGAAATATGTAATTTGAAAAAAATAAAATAAAAAAAGGAAAGAGACCTGTATCATAATAGTACATTATGCAACGAGCCTATAATGAAGGTAATTAAGAAGTGAGTATGGATATTTATGAAACGAGCGCAAGCGAGTTTCATAATTTTCATACGAGCTTCTTAATTACCATTATAGGCGAATTTCATACGACTTTTTATGCTCGACCATATTTCTAACTTGATATTATTAATTTTATTGTATCTGACCTGGAGCAATGTCCCGTATGTTGTGAGATGTGCGCAGACGCGAAAGTATTGATTTTTTCCGAGGAACAGATGTCCACATTGACCTTGCTAGGCCATAAGAACCTACAGAGATAACACTGAAATTAAATTAGACCTTGAAAAACGAGATGACAAATTGAATTTACTTGAATATTATTTACAATTAACGCTAATTATTATAGTAACAGAACATAACCTTCTGCGACAGTATTGGATTTCCAGCCTCCGTGACTTTTCGCTAATTCTCTTTCGATTGCATATCCGAGAATAATCGATACTTGCGGTTTTATAACGGTAGAAAGCTGACCTGTCATTGGCTGAACAGTTGTAACCTGAGTCGTCATTGGCTGAAAGACCTGACCTTTAATGAGTAGGTGTACTTTAATGACATGCATTAAAGGTCTGCTACCAGGTGTATAATTACTACATTTCGGCATGGTCGAGCATAAAATACAGTAAACACGTACAACAGAGTAAAAATACATAAAATGAAAATATAAATAAATTTCAAATGTTTTACTATATTGGTGATTTCGTGAGATCAGAACGGATCCCTTTAAGGGTCACTAGGACTGAATTTTGAAACTTTTAAAAGTTTTTGATTAATTTCTTTCAAATTCAGCGGGTTTGTTGTGTCTGTACGTTTAAATAACAGTACCAAATTTCATCAAGTTTTATTCATTAGTTCCTTAGATAATAATTTTCACGTATTTTAATTATATTAAATTATGCGTAAATTCAGAACATCCCTGACGGCTTCAGAATTGTTTTTGCTTTCAAACATTTCCTGTGAAGGACTTACATTTCATGATAAAGGAAACTGCGCATGGATTTTTAAATTAATTTAGAATTGGTTCATAACATAAAATTGTTCTTACAAATCGTAATTTTTGCTCGATAATTTTCTTTAATTTTTAAATGTTAAAATTTCATGTCATGAAAAGTTTTCAGTGAAGAACTGATTCCATGCATAGCTTTGTATATTCTTGCAAAGTTTCATGTAAATCGGAGCAAATGGAAGTCGCTAGGAACTTTATTATTGACCAAAAATGTAGTTTTGAGTAAACGCAATTTTAAGTTGGAGTGGTACGTTTAAAAGAGTTGCACGTAGCATTTTAAAAATGGTCGCCAAACCTTTAAAAGTAGTAGACTGTGACTAAATATACGACAGAATGATAAACAAATGTATAAAATAGTTATCTATGTAAACAAATATATTTATATGTATCATTTTGGCCAAAAATTCACTCCTAGTGTCCCTTACGGCACTAATGGCTATTTTTCTCATAATGGTATTATTGAAGCCTAATTTTTTGCAAGTTTTGACAAAGAAGGAGGTTATGGTTCGCCTTGCTTCAACCATCAGACCGACAGTCTCGATTTCTGAAAGGTGGTATGTTTCTTTCTAATATGGGATTGTCGTATAAGTTGATGATACAATCACAGTCTAGTATATTCAGTCACGAAGCTCAATACGTAGTAAATATGCATCCATAGATAGTTGCTAACCACTAGGATCGCTACTATCGCCTCATCAGAGACAATGCCAAATAGTACCGACACAGTCTATTGTTCCTAGTGCCCTCAACAACTCAAGCTTCGTGACTGTATATACTAGACTGTGGTACAATTGAGATTGTGTTACGTCTCAATAGAAAGCTATTAATATCATGATTGCGGAAAAAAATATAACTTTTTTAATTTACATATTATATTGTAGATATACGTATAATGTGCGGTTTTAGGCATAATAGATCGACTACTGATCAGATTTTTTGTATTCGACAGATAATGGAGAAAAAATGGGAGTATAAGGGTACAGTACATCAGTTATTCATAGATTTCAAAAAGGCATACGACTCTGTTAAGAGAGAAGTATTATATGATATTCTTATTGAATTTGGTATTCCAAAGAAACTAGTTCGATTAATTAAAATGTGTCTCAGTGAAACATACAGCAGAGTCCGTATAGGTCAGTTTCTATCTGATGCTTTTCCAATTCACTGCGGGCTAAAGCAGGGAGATGCACTATCACCTTTACTTTTTAACTTCGCTTTAGAATATGCCATTAGGAAAGTTCAGGATAACAGGCAGGGTTTGGAATTGAACGGGTTACATCAGCTTCTTGTCTATGCGGATGACGTGAATATGTTAGGAGAAAATCCACAAACGCTTAGGGAAAACACGGGAATTTTACTGGAAGCAAGTAAAGCGATCGGTTTGGAAGTAAATCCCGAAAAGACAAAGTATATGATTATGTCTCGTGACCAGAATATTGTACGAAATGGTAATATAAAAATTGGAGATTTATCCTTCGAAGAGGTGGAAAAATTCAAATATCTTGGAGCAACAGTAACAAATATAAATGACACTCGGGAGGAAATTAAACGCAGAATAAATATGGGAAATGCGTGTTATTATTCGGTTGAAAAGCTTTTATCATCTAGTCTGTTGTCAAAAAATCTGAAAGTTAGAATTTATAAAACAGTTATATTACCGGTTGTTCTCTATGGTTGTGAAACTTGGAGTCTCACTCTGAGAGAGGAACATAGGTTAAGGGTGTTTGAGAATAAGGTCTTTAGGAAAATATTTGGGGCTAAGAGGGATGAAGTTACAGGAGAATGGAGAAAGTTACACAACGCAGAACTGCACGCATTTTATTCTTCACCTGACATAATTAGGAACATTAAATCCAGACGTTTGAGATGGGCAGGGCATGTAGCACGTATGGGCGAATCCAGAAATGCATATAGAGTGTTAGTTGGGAGACCGGAGGCAAAAAGACCTTTAGGGATGCCGAGACGTAGGTGGGATATGATGATAGACTGGATTAATCTTGCACAGGATAGGGACCGATAGCGGGCTTATGTGAGGGCGGCAATGAACCTTCGGGTTCCTTAAAAGCCATTTGTAAGTAAGTAAGATATACATTTAATTGTTTCCTTTATTTCTTTGTTTCACGGATACCTGCTTTCCTTTGACAGAAAATTGTAAATGAAGTACGTTGTGTGAAAATACTAATGGTTTAAAATAAGATTATTAATTGTCAAGCTTGGGGGCGCCATTTCGAATGGCTATGAGAATGCACAAAGATTAAAAATCACCAGTATACAGTATCTTTACAGCAAACAAATCACTTAAAACATCTGAATAAAACTTTCCTTCATTATTTATTTTTGTCACTAAAATTCACAACAAAGGAAATATTGGATAATAAACACAAATGTTGAGTTTGCATCACATACACAGAAAGCAATCTTGTTATAATAAATTAATTACGTAACTTAACTAATAATTTTTGGTGAAAAGTAAACAACTAAACAAAACAAAATAGAGTTTAGAATACGTTCCTTTGTTTATTCTACAATGTCCCCCTGAAATAATAAACATTTACTGCGATGTAACAATTTACTGGCATGTCCTATGTACGCCAGTGTACTTTAGTTACTCCTGAACTGGATTTATCTAGAAGGCCGTGGCAGATGAGTACATAGTCTTTTGTTTGTTTTATGCTAAGATCCAGTCATAGGCGATATTCCTTTTATGCCGCATTAAATACAGGGACATCATTTTATTTTTACTTCAATTTTTATTGCACCTGAGTTTTTTAATGTACTTCACTCCCACCCCCTTCTACTAACGAAGTTCCAACTGTCCTCCACACAGAACCAAGGCTGCATATAGTAAACAGTACTGAGTTAGTGAGTATAGTACGTTCCAGAAATATGTTCGTGTTTTCCAGTGACGAAAGAGCTTTCAATATTGAATCATATTTTCGCACAGATACTGTCGTCCGTTTGCCTACGACGCATCCCGATTTCTCCCACCTGCTTCTGCTCGCCCCTCTGTAAATGCTAGGCCTAGTGACTGGGATGTCTTAGATCTTTTCTGAAAACATTAATTTCTGTTAGGAATTAGACGTCTACAACTGATTAAAATAACTTAAATAAAAGAGCCTCGTTAAGTAATTAACTGTCACGTGATTTCCCCCCTTTCTACGATCCTGCGACAAAACCGCTTGGACGGACAGTAGATAGCATGTCTGAGTAATTTTGTCTGTGCGGGTCGGACAGAATTGAAGATTTAATTTACAGTACGTAAGGTACTCTTTTATAGAGTAGGTACAGAATTATTTCAACATGAGTTACTAGTACGAAGGACGAAACTGGTAATTGGAATCAGATACAATAGTCTATAGTGCGATAATATGCACAAAAGAACTGAAGCCTGTATCGAAATGAACGGTCACTATTTTCAAAAATGTGTTTAAATATCCATATTATGATTATTTTTCAATTTAACTTCATTCTCGATATTGTACGCTAATGTGCTGTAGACAGTATAATACACACTGCATAATGAATACGTTCGCATGGATAACTCAGTTCGTGAGTAAAAACACTTATTGTTAATACTGTACTGTATTTTGATTAAACAAAAACCTAATGAAAATTATCAAACTCAAAATTGCGATATTTCCTAGTTTACGTAAATGGATGAAATACTTTTCTTCCCTCCTATACCTAGTAAAGTGATTTGTTTGTATTTTACGGCAGTATCATCGAAGGGGTAGCAAACTGTGTTTCCGGTTCTCAACCGTTAATCCAAAGGTATAGCCAGATTGATATTAAACATTTTTTTTCAGTAGGTTATTTTACGACGCTTTATCAACAGCATAGGTTATTTAGCGTCTGAATGAGAAGAAGGTGATAATGCCGGTGAAATGAGTCCGGGGTCCAACACCGAAAGTTACCCAGCATTTGCTCATATTGGGTTGAGGGAAAACCCCGGGAAAAACCTCAACCAGGTAACTTGCCCCCACCGGGAATCGAACCCGGGCCACCTGGTTTCGCGGCTAGACGTGTTAACCGTTACTCCACAGGTGTGGACTATTAAACATGTTAGTAAAAATAAAATGGTGTCCCTGTATATAAAAATCACTTGAAAATTATTGCTTGCAGTAACTAATTTCATTACTGGCGTAAAAATAATTACAACGGAATCAATAACTAAATAGGATATCACATAATATAACAAAACAACATGGCATTAGCCTACCTTTACGAACTGTTCCTCCAATCCTCTTCGAAATCCGCAGTATCGTATGGATGAGCCATTTATATTCAAAACAACTACTTAAAACACGTCGTTATAAATAACTACTAACATATTATTACACGAAAAAGTAATTTAGTTTGAACAGCACAGAAAAATGAACTGATGTCAACAAAAAAAAATTAACACAGTTACTGAAAGAAACAAAGCTAACCCCACTGCCTTACCGCTACACTTGCAAACTAGACAGCTTGTCGCAAGATAACCAATCAGAGCTCAGAATTTGTCTATTCGTTCGAAGGCAAAGCAATGGGAGGGGAGGGAGTATCTGACAGTATTCCTATGCCGTGGAGCTACTCAACGACTAGGTAGATAGCCTATATGAGGTAGATATGATATATTTCGTCACAGCACTTTTTACATGTAATGGTGTACCTCACATTTCTGTATCCGGTGCCACCAGCGAATAGGGATTATAAAGAATGGACACTTCGCGTCGGTACCTTTGATGTAGCCGGACCGATTTCAATGACCTTCAAGCCAGCTAGAGCGTCAGATTCTGCTTTCTCCTAGAGTTGGCGCTGACATCACACCAGCTAGCAGTCGACACAGCGGAAATATAACACATATAATTAATACATCTAGGTACATTATGTACTCAAATAAAATAAATTGGATCCATAAAATAATAAATCCTTCATTAACTGTAATGTCTAGACTCTAGAGTTCCTTTATAATGAGAGTTCAGACGTTGACCCCAACAACAATTAAAATATGTGATGATTTGATAGCGCTGAAAATGGAAAAATAAAACTCTTATGAGAAGTAAAACCATATACCTATATTATATTATTATACAAATATTAAACGAATTCGATACTTAATTTTATAATGTATTATATTATTTTATAATATAATTTATGATATCTGAAATATAAAATATTATTATTACAACTAGTTTGTCACTGAGAAATAAGGAAAAGCTGTTAACTTGAATTTATTTGAAGCAAAGCGTTACTGGATTATGCAATAAGGTAGGCGATGTTTGGATCCTGTGCCTACGAGATGGCCTTCATTCTATTCTCAATTGTTATCTTAGCGTATGCTCGATTACACTACCTCTAGCGCTTGAAAGTGGAACCAGCCTGGCGCACAGAGAAACAAAACACAGGAAAATTCGCTCAGTGTCCATTCTTTAAAATCCCTATTCGCTGGTGCCACTATTAACATATTATTACAGTAACACATTATTTGCAGTACACGTCTACACAAATACTCCCAATTACACTATGTACCTTTTTTGTTACATGGTCAATCTCCCCTTCAGTGTTTCTCCTACACTTCATTTGCTATTCTCTATTTGTTCGTTAATCCTAATAAATCTAATATTATATATTCCTTTCAAACCCCCCTTTTTCTTCCAACTACTATTCACTAAAATCTCAATTTCAATTTTTCTCTATAAATTATCATATTGAATTATTTGTCCTATTTGTTCTTCGACCTTTTTTCCTATCTTTCTCTTATATTCATTTATTGTTCCAACGTTCAAATGTTAGTACTAATTTTATGCTGTCATTTGTTCACTTCTCTTAACCATTTTTCACTATTTTCTCTCATTTCTATTTGCGCTCACTTTCACTTTCTCACTGTTCTGCTTACACCTAATCCTTTGTCACTATTCTCACTTCCTAAAAATACTTATATTTTATTCTACACATCTGCTTATACACTTTCTCTCTCCCCTATACTTCTCGATCTTTTCCAGTTTCACTTTACTTGCACTTTTTGATCACATCCCCACCTTTTTTAAATCATATCAAATATCTCTGCTATATCCTCAGCTGTCGCAGGTTCTGACCTTTCTTTACTGTTCGTCTATGCCTTATTTCTATATCTGTCTTTCTTTCTATTTATTTCTTCTTCTATTCCTCTTTTATCCCCCCCCCCACGCTTTAACTTTCATATACTAGATTTCCACTTACACTTGCACTCTTATTCTTTTCACTACTTTCTTCCCTATCACTTCCTGACTCTTGGTTTCTCTTTTTATCACCCCTCGCCTTTTTTCTAGCGCCCGTAGAGGTAGAGCTGGGTACGGAGCGAGTAGAACTGTTGAGTAACTCTGTTCTAGCGGTTTATTGCTTGTCAGTGGAGCACCGAAGTTAAGGCTGGTTCACAATAAACCGGGAACGAAAACGACAACGAGAACGAGAACGAGAACGGAAATATTGTTAAAATAAATTTATTTAAATGTGAGCATTCACAATTAACTATTGTGAATGTTCACATTTAAATAAATTTATTTTAACAAATAACTATTGTGAATGTTCACATTTAAATAAATTTATTTTAATAAATAACTATTGTGAATGTTCACATTTAAATAAATTTATTTTGACAAATAACTATTGTGAATGTTCACATTTAAATATATTTATTTTAACAAATAACTATTGTGAATGTTCACATTTAAATAAATTTATTTAAATAAATACCTATTGTGAATGTTCACATTTCAATAAATTTATTTTAACAATTAACTATTGTGAATGTTCACATTTAAATACATTTATTTTAACAAATAACTATTGTGAATGTTCACATTTCAATAAATTTATTTTAACAAATAACTATTGTGAATGTTCATATTTCAATAAATTTATTTTAACAAATAACTATTGTGAATGTTCACATTTCAATAAATTTATTTTAACAATTAACTATTGTGAATGTTCACATTTAAATAAATTTATTTTAACAAATAACTATTGTGAATGTTCACATTTAAATAAATTTATTTTAATAAATAACTATTGTGAATGTTCACATTTAAATAAATTTATTTTAACAATTAACTATTGTGAATGTTCACATTTAAATAAGTTTATTTTAACAATTAACTATTGTGAATGTTCACATTTAAATAAATTTATTTTAACAATTAACTATTGTGAATGTTCACATTTAAATAAATTTATTTTAACAATTAACTATTGTGAATGTTCACATTTAAATAAATTTATTTTAACAAATAACTATTGTTAATGCTCACATTTAAATAAATTTATTTTAACAATATTTCCGTTCTCGTTCTCGTTGTCGTTTCCGTTCCCGGTTTATTGTGAATCAGCCTTTACTCGGTTCACCGTAGCCGTTACCGGTCAGTTCAACAGCTTGGTCCTCGTAACACGATAATATTTCAAATCGATAGCGACTTCGACTCGGCACTTCTTTTGCAGCCCAGTGTACATAGTATGTTTATCATAAAACTGTTGAAGGAAATCTTTGTTACAATGATCAAACATATCTTAATTAAAATAAACCTCCAAAAAGATTGGTAAATGACATTTCCACTGCTTTGAAATCTATAGGAAAATGCGGATGAAGAAGGAAATTGGATTCACGTTGGTTATATACACCTTTCAGTTCGAAAGCAGTACCAGACGTCTTGTCTGCAATTGTACCTTGTAAAAGACATACCACTTGGTTACATATTGCGGAAACTCTCAGGGCAAAAGCGACGCATGTGAAATTCTATTACTCATCCTTAATAATAAGGAAATACGTACAGGGACATCATTTTATTTTTACTTCAATTTTTATTTTACCTGAGTTTTTTAATGTACTTCACTCCCACCCCTTCTACTAATGAAGTTCAACCGTCCTCCACACAGATCCAAGACCGCATATACAGTCTTACGGTCATAGTAAACAGTACGTTCCAAAAATATGTTCGCGTTTTCCAGTGACGAAAGAGCTTCCAATATTGAATCATTTTCGCACAGGTATTGTCGTCCATTTGCCTACGTCATATCCCGGTTTCCCCCCACCAGCTTTTATTCGCCAGCTAGTGGCTGGGCTGTCTTAGCTCTTTTCTGAGAACATTAATTTCTGTTAGGAATTGGACGTCTACGTAATATTATACTACTGTTTAAAACAACTTAAATAAAACGGCCTCGTTAAGTAATTAACTGTCACGTGATTTCCTCCTTTTCTACGACCCTACGACATAACCACTTGGACGGACAGTAGATAGCATGTCTGAGTAATTTTATCTTTTCGGATCGGACAGAAGTGAAGATTGAATTTACAGTACGTAAGGTACTCTTTTATAGAGTAGGTACAGAATTATTTCAACATGATTTAGTAGTACGAAGAACGAAACTGGTAATTGGGATTAGGTACAATAGTCTATAGTGCGATAATATGCACATTAGAACTGAAGCCTGTATCGAAATGAACGGCCACCATTTTGAAAAATGTGTTTAAATATCCATATTATGATTATTTTTAAATTTAACTTCATTCTCTATATTGTACGCTAATGTGCTCTAGACAGTATAATATACACTGCATAATGAATACTTCCACATGGAAAGCTCAGTTCGTGAGTAAAAACACTCATTGTTAATACTGTACTGTATTTTGATTAAACAAAAACCTAATGAAAATAATCAAACTCAAAAGCGTGATATTTCCTAGTTTACGTGAATGGATGAACTACTTTTCTTCCCTCCTATACCTAGTGAAGTGATTTGTTTGTATATTACGCCAGTATCATCGAACTCCAGTCGTGGAAGGGGGTAGCAAACGGCGTTGATCGAGAGCTACAGGCAAGTTAATATTTAAAATGTTAGTAAAAATAAAATGATGTCCCTGTACTATTTACAGGGTATGAGATTTTCTAATATTACATCTTGGAAACAGCTATTAATCAAAGGGACGTTCACATAATAGCTGTACGATGTCGACAACTATGTAAGCTTAGGCAAACCACACAACTGGTCGCACACGCGCGACGATATACAAAAGGGCCAAGCAGAGTCTGCATGCCAAATTAAGCAGGAGGCATTCCGCTGCTCTCTGACTCATTAACAGATGCGTCTGCAGATCGAAATCTTTCTCACGTCTGAATCTTTAATGTCACGGAAATGTCAAGAACACAAATACGTCTATGTCTGATTATTATTATTATTATTATTATTATTATTATTATTATTATTATTATTATTATTATTATTAAGAACATTTTAAGACACTGGAAAAGATTCAAAAACGGGCTCTGAAGATGTGTTGTCGTAATAATTCACCATTAAAATGGGACACACTCACGGACCGGAGAACGCGAATTCGATTATGCGCAATGTTCAAAACATACAGAGGTGAGCCTGCCTGGAGATAAATAAAAAATAGGTAGCAGCCGCCAAATTACTCTTCAAGGAACGACCACTCATATAAATTGAGGGAGAGAAGACAGAGGACGGACACTGGAAAGTTTTCTTTTCTCAATCGTACTATCAGAGACTGGAATGATTTACCTGCAGACTTACTAAAGGCTTTACCAATAACCAAAAATGTATTTAAAAATAGGCTTAAGGACTTTACTAATAGACGGTACTATATTATACACACTATTTAAAGGATGTAATTGATATTTTGTTATTTGAAGTGTTCTATCAGTGAGGAAGTGTGTTGTGTCAGTGAAGAGTGTAGTGTCAGTGAAGTCTATTGTGTAAGTGAAGTGTGTTTGTGTCAGTGAAGTGGCAGTGCAAAGTATTTCAACAGTGAAATGGTTTTGAAGTGTTAGTGAAATCAGAATAGATTCAGTGCAGCGAAATAAGTGTAGTGCCGAAAGGTACTTGTGCAGTATAAACCTGTCACACTCGTGGGTCTTAGTTCGAACTTAGGGTTGGCTAAGATGCAAATTAGATATACTTTAAATGTTATTTTAAGTAATAATAATAATAATAATAATAATAATAATAATAATAATAATAGTTTTATTTTCCCTGGCAGAGTTAAGGCCATCAGGCCTTTTCTTCCACTCAACCAGGATCAAATCACATACAGAAAAATACATACCGGTATACAAATATGAACTTAAAAATAATAATAAACATAATTAAGTAGAAAAGAGAGATTGAATACATATACACAATCAGTATTAACTTTGAAATATCAATAATAAAAAATATATATGTATATAAAAAAAAAACTGAATACATAATCACAAACAGAAAAATACATTCTAGTATACAAGTGAACAAGTATACAAGTGATCATGCTTCATTTAATTTAGGGTGCTCCTTGTTACTATTATTATTATTATTATTATTATTATTATTATTATTATTTATCATTATTATTAGTTATTGCTTTTTATTGTGTTTATTATTAATTGTCATTATTGAGTGTAATTAGTTACCATTGCCACCGGGTATATACCCATTTGTAGTGTGAATAAATACTTATTATTATTATTATTATTATTATTATTATTATTATTATTATTATTATTACTATTGCTGGCTACGGACTGAAAGGTCCGGGGTTCGATCCCAGGTGGTGACAGGATTTTTTCTCGTTGCCAAACTTTCAGATCGGCCCCGAGGTTCACTCAGCCTCCTATAAAATTGAGTACCGGGACTTTCCCAGGGTAAAAGGCGGTCAGAGCGTGGTGCCGACCACACCACCTCGTTCTAGTGCCGAGGTCATGGAAAGCATGGGGCTCTACCTCCATGCCCCCCCCAATTGCCTTCATGGCATGTTAAGGGATACCTTTACCTTTTTATTACTATTACTATTATTATATATTCTTATTTTTATAACATAAATTGTGGAGTCCCGCATGGATCTGCTTTAGGACCTCTCCTATTTATTGTATTCATAGATGTATGTATGTATGTATTTATTCACACTGCAATGGGTATATACCCGGTGGCAGTGGTAACTAATTACACTCAATAATGACAATAATAAACTTATTAATTAAAAATACAATTAATGATAATACTAATAATTAATACTAATAATAATAACAATAATAATAACAACAACAACAGGGAATATACTAAATTAAATGAAACGATCACTTAAAATAACATTTGAAATATTCTAATTTGTATCTTAAAACTAAGATCGAACTAAAACCCACGAGTATATGTTCATATCTGCACAAGTACCTTTCAACATTACACTCATTTCGCTGTCAACTCACTCACTGCACTGGAACTACGACACATTTCACTGATTCTATCCTGATTTCACTAACACTTCAAAAACATTTCACTGTTCAAATACTTTGCACTGCCACTATAACCTATAAAGCTTCACTGACAGGAACACGTTTCACTTACACAGCACACTTCACTGACACGACATACTTCTTCACTGATACAACACACTTCGCTGACACAACATAATTCTTCACTGATACAACACTTCAATAACAACATATCATTTACACCCTTTAAGTACTGTGTATAATTACCGTCTATTAGTAAGGTCCTTAAGCCTATTTTTAAATACATTTTTGGTTGTTGGTAAAGCCTTTAGTAAGTCTGCAGGTAAAGCATTCCAGTCCCTGATAGTACGATTGAAAAAGAAAACTTTCCAGTGTCCGTCCTCTGCCTTCTTTCCCTCAATTTATATGAGTGGTCGTTCCTTGAAGAGTAATTTGGCGGCTGCAACCTATTTTTTATTTCTTTCCAGGCAGGCTCACCTCTGTATGTTTTGAACAGTGCGCATAATCGAATTCGCGTTCTCTGTCCGTGAGTGTGTCCCATTTTAATGGTGAATTTTTCCAACAACACTTAAGAGCCCGTTTTTGAATCTTTTCCAGTGTCTTAATATGTTCTAATCTGTAAGGATCCCAACATGCAGCACCATATTCCATTACTGGACGTACTAGTGATTTATATGCAATCTCTTTGGATTTATCAGAACCTTTTCTTAGTACCCTCATCACAAAGTGTAACGCTCTCCATGCTTTTCCCGCTGTGTCTGTAACGTGTTCCCCCAGCCGAGATCGCTGCTAAATGTTATTCCGAGGTATTTACATTTGTTAACTTCCGGAATGGTTTCACCCCTAACGTATACGATGCGACTATTTTATTTCTTTTCCTTGTAAAGCTGATGGCTTTGCTCTTTAGAGAATTTATTTTCATTTTGTTGGCTATTGCCCAATCATTTATTCTATTGAGGTCATTCTGAGAAGAGCAGTATCTTCATGACTTTTTATTTCCCTGTATATCATACAATCATCCGCGAATAAGCGAACCCTAGATAAGATATTAACTGGCAGATCATTTACAAAAAGCCAAGAATAGAAGAGGCCCCAAGACACTTATGCGGACCCCGGAAGTAATTTCAATTGGGTTCGATAATTCCTCCCCTACCCGTACTCTCTGAGTGCGACAAGTTAAAAATTCCTTGATCCACTGGAGCACTCTTAAGTCAATCCCGTTGATTGTAGTTTAACCAACAATATATCGTGTGGGACTACATCGAATGCGCGTGAAAAGTCAATAATCACTGCATCTACTTGGCTATTGGAATCTATTCCGTCTTCTAAATCCTGACATACCGTTACTAATTGACTCTCACATGAATAGCCCCCGAAATCCATGCTGACAGTTATGTAACCAATTTGAGTCATCCCAATGCTGCCTTAGATAAGCTGAAATCAAGTGTTCCATCTGTTTGCAAACCACAGAGGTAAGGCTGACCGGTCTGTAATTTTTTGTATCAGAGCGAGACCTGACTTTTAAATTGGAACCACTATTGCATCTTTCCAATCTCGCGGGACAGTACCATTGTTAATTGATATTTCAAATATACGCACTAGATAGGGAATCATGGAGGATGATATATGTTAAAGAATAACTTCTGACTGTCTATTATTTGCCGACTAATTAAAAAATTTTCAAAAGTAGTACTGGTATGAAAATTAACGTCTCCAAAACTAATGTAACAATCTTTTCTAGAAAAATTTCTTCACTGAAATTTAATTATTATCTAAATAATGTTGTAATTAACAGAACGGATTGTGTAAAAGATTTGGGAATATTCATTGACTTTAAATTGTATTTTCATAGTCACGTTGATTACATTTACAATCACGCAATCAGAATGTTAGGAATAATACGGTCAATAACTTATTCTTTTTCCACGCCCGATTCTCTTTTAATGCTATACTATACATTGGTGCGATCGAAACTCGAATATGCATCTGTAGCTTGGAACTCGATTACAACTACGGACTCGGCTAAATTAGAAAATATACAAAGAACATTTATATCTTTATGTTCATTCAGATTTCTGCCCATTAATTCCGGATATAAATATGAGAGAAAATGTGAATATTTTAATTGTCAAAACTTGTATGCTAGACGTCATGAGCTAGATTGTCTGTTCTTTTGTAAGATCCTCAAAAGTGATATATCCTGTGACTCCTCCTTAAATAATAATTATTACCTTACGTATTCCAACGAAAGATATGAAAGCCAACAAACTTTTCTATAATAGAAATTCGACATTTCTTTTACCAGTCTCCAGATGCATTAAAAATGCCAGCATGCATGACTGCGAATTCGATCCCTTCAATGTATAGACTTAGTTTGCTCTTGGCAACGATTTATCATTTGTGTATTCTTTCAGACATTATACATAATTATCATTGTATCATCACTATTATTCTCATAGTATTCATAGTTATGTATTTTAAAGTCATCCATTATTCTGTCCATTCATCGTCATTATTGTCATTAATTGTAATTGTCTTTATGTGTAATTATTATTTTTGTGCACTTGTTTTATTACTTTGTCATTATCAATTTTGTCATATTGTAATTACGCTTTGTGCTGAACTGTTATTGGCCTCTGGCTGTTGTACACCACAATAAAATAGTAAATAAATAAATAAAATGAAAATTACAGGAAACCCAGACGTTGGAATACTGATTTCGAAATTCCTCACTGCTAGTAGCCTACATAGTAGTAGTATTTTTTTAGTAGTATTTATTTATTTAACCTGGTAGAGATAAGGCCGTCAGGCCTTCTCTGCCCCTCTACCATGGGATTACAACTATAATATGAACAATAAAATTACAATTAATATTAAATTTACAATTACAATTACAATACAAATTAAAGTACGACAAGATTACCTGATTAATGAAAGCTAGACATTTTATCATAGAAGTTAACAACAAAGAATATTTTTGTATTTACTAAATTACAAATTAAATCTACAATAACAAAATTCTATAGTGATGAAATTACCGGATATTGAAATATTTTGTGATAGATTAAGAGAACTATTTACAAGAAACCATGTCTGAACGAGTCTCAATTACTGACCAAGTGCCTAGTAAGTTTGCCTTTGAATTCAATTTTATTTCGACAGTCCCTGATGCTAGCAGGTAACGAATTCCAGAGTCTTGGCAGGGCTATTGTGAAAGAGGATGAGTATAAGGAGGTGCGATGGGATGGTACTGTTAGTATTGTTTCATGGGGAGAGCGTGTGTTCAGATTGTGGTGGGAAGAAAGGTAAGTGAAGCGAGACGACAGGTACGAAGGAATAGAAGAGTTCAAGATTTCGAAGAGAAAGAGAAGTGAATGTAAATTTCTTTTCTTATCTAGTTTAAGCCAACCTATTGCTTCCAGGAATGGGGTAATACGATCATATTTACGAACATTGCTTACAAAACGTACACACAAATTATGAGCACGTTGAAGTTTCGTTTTGTTGTCGCTGGAGAGGTCAGTCAGTAAAATGTCAGCATAGTCAAAATAGGGAAATACAAGGGTCTGCACAAGGGACTTTTTTAAGGAAGAGGGGAGATGAACATTTATTCTTTTTAGCACATGGATAATAGAATATACTTTTATGCAGGTTTCTGTGATTTGCATGTCCCAGTTGAGATTCTTATCCATGTGAATGCCAAGATTTTTACCGAAGAACTGAAAGGGATATGCACTGTATTTACTTTAACGGGGGAAATGTCGAGGTGCTTTACAGCGTCGGTTTGCCGTTTGTGTCCTAATATGATTGCTACATATTTTGCGGGATAAATTTAAGCAATTTTCTGTATGAACATTGCCTGTTGTCATATTTTCATTTAAAATCAATCGTCATTCTCGAAATAAATTTAGCATTTGTAACAAAATGTGGGTCAGTATTCTTTTCATTTTAAACAAAGTTTTTAACGAACCAATTACTGAAACATACGAGACCGGCAATAATATTCTTTCCACTTGCGGTTTGCAATTATTGCTATAGTACATGAAGAGTTGCGAACATTTAGAAATGACATTGGACTAATATTAACCCATTAAAAATATGCGAAATGGGTAATGGAACCGTACAACATTTTGACTAGTAAAGTTCGATATGTTTAAATACAGAGTGGCCATAAAGTCTGGGCACAGGGAAAAAGGCAACCGTCCCTTTTTTCTCTATATCTCTCCTCTTCTTCCTTTCCCATTCCCATAGTTATCGGAAGAAAAATAAAGAAGGTAAAGAGTTTTTATGTCATATGAGTATAACAAGTAAGAGATAGGAACGATAATGAAAAATATGTATAGTGAAAATAGAGTCTGAAATAAGTAGTAAACATAACAGTAGGGATAGAGAATTTAGTTTTAGGTAGATTTTAGAACGATATACAGGATGATTAACGAGGATTTACCGTTCTTTACGGAGCTTATTTCTGAAGATATTTTGAGCAAAAAAGTCATAAAAATATAGTTCCTATTCTCAATACTTTGCATACTTCCACTCGGTAATGAGTTTTGGAATATTATTCTGGCGAAATTCCACAGATAGTAACAATATATTTCTATTACAAAAAAAGAGTAATTAAAATAATAGTAGGTGCCAAATCTAGGGAATCGTGTAGGACTATTTTCAAAAAACTACAAATAATGCCCTTGGCTTGTCAGTATATCTTTTCATTAATAATCTTCCTCGTATGTAATCCTGAAAACTTTGTAACTAATTCAACAGTTCATAGCATAAATACACGTCAAAAAATGACTTTCATACTCCATCGGCAAGTCTATCCTGCTATCAAAAAGGAGTGCGTTATATGGCAGTAAAAAATTTTTAATAGCCTCCCTATCGATATAAAAAATGAAACTCAAAACATAAAATTGTTTACTTTTTTTTATCAAAATTCATTTCACTTTACAGTGATGAAATAATTCCCACATAACTCAAAAACTATTCTACATTCTGTGATGAAACGTTTTGTATTTATGCATGTTATATCTACAATACGACGCAAGGTCACTTCTCTAACTTTGATAGATTGTCTGATAAAAAAAATCAATTCTTTTTTAAAATAGTGAAATATCAGTATTTTCTTCTAACACGAAATAAAAAAAAATATGATTTATTAAGGATTGTAGTTCAAGAAAGCATAATATTGTAAACATGAGTTTCGGCAATAAAATAAAAGAGAGAGAACATGAAAAAGCAAGTTTATGAGTTATGAGGGAAACGCTTCATCACTGCACAGTGAACTGCTAACATTTTGAATTTTGAAAAAAAGTATATAAATATTTTTTTAAATCGTAAAAATATTTTTTTCATGTAACAGAAGGACAAAGAATTTGATTCCTGGTGTACGTTGCCTCAGAAAGGAAAGGGAGTCATTCTATATAAAGAATACACGCCTGTTAATAAATGGCTATCTAAACCGAATGGATTGACCAGCAGCGAATGGAAGGACGCTATTAAGATGACTGCCAATGTATTTCCAGTACGTGCTCTACCAGGTAGGTCTCAGAATGGAACCCACTGCCGATACTGTAGGAGTGAGAAAGAAACACTTGCTCACGTTCTGGGAGCCTGTCCTCATGGCGAACTACTGAGAAATAGTCGTCAGCACAAGATTCGATCCCTCCTAGCACCGGCACTACGAGGAAAAGACTACCAAGTAGAGGAGGAGGTCCATGGTTTGTCCACGAATGGATCTACAAGGCGCATTGACATCATCGCTATCCCGACAAGATCAACAAGCGGATTCATAATTGATCCAACTGTAAGGATGGAAATGTACGAAAATCAACCTGCTGAAGTACATCAGGAAAAATGCGACATATACGACCCCACTATACCATATTATAAGGAAAAATATAATTTAACGTCGATCGAAGTTATTGGATTACTGATTGGGGCTAGAGGGACCATCACAAAAAGATTCGCGCATTTTTGTAAGCAGTTTGGTCTAGGGCAAACTCTTGTCACTGAAGTATCTATGTCTGCAGTGAAGGGATCTATAAAAATCCTAAGAAACCATCTCTGCACTTATATAGATTGAGCTCTTTGCTATGGCGATCTGCTCACTTATGTTGGGTCTTGCAACCAGTGCTAAATAGACGACTGTGATCATCCAATAGCTAATAGATACTAGGAAATTTTATGTTTCTTCTGGAATTAATGATGTTTTGTTTAGTCTTTTCCAGTTATTTCTAATTGTGCTATTTCTTATTCTTTTTCTTCTCCATTGTTTTATTTTTTTTCCATTATAACAACAATTTTATGGTAAGCTTTGTCTTCTAGGCAGCCTTCACTTGGAGGAAGCTGAATAAAATTTATTCGAAATAAAACACATACCAATTTTCATTATTATACAAGATACAGTAATGGAGGAAAAAAATATTGAATATTTCCAGAACGTTTATTGCTGTAAGCTGTACCTAACCCCTTAAGACAAGTAGGTTGGAATCAAACCTATTTTTAATCAATCTGATGTCGTTATTTTCATTAAGGTAGGTATCATCCCAAGTTTTATAAAAGAATATTTTCATTCTTTTTTTTACGTATATAGTAGCCAATGCTAATCAGTGGAATATAATACTTGGTTAGTAAGTTAAATGACAGGAACGGCCTTTAGATAAGCATGACGACGATTCCTAAACTATCTTACAAAATAAATCCAGAGTGTCGTAATAATTCCTCCCTCTAGATAAAGTATTTCATTACAGCAACACTTCTTACAAAAAACAGATTACTTACTTGGAAGAACTATTTCACTGCCTATAAAGCTTCTTTACATACGGCCGTGATAGAATCCTATCTGAACGGCTACAAGATGAATAACGCTGTAATTAGAATTCTGGAGGGGCGAGCAGTCGATTACCCACTGATCAATCAGGGCATTTATACACAAATGGCCGGCAGAGGTCTGAATGGAGCGTCTATTGGCAGCTTGCCTTCAATTCCGGGAAGCAATTTAGAGTCGCACTTACAACGTTTTGTTTCTCGTGTCTAAGGTTAATACAATTTTCGAGACTCGTCCGACGCAATAAGCTTGTAACCCACTTTCTGTTATAGCCAGCAACTTTGAGAAATGACGGTTCAAGAATTAGACAATCTAGTGACCTAATACGCCGGGAAATTGCTTCTTTCATATATGAGGAAGATAATATTCGTTCAAGGAAATAGGACTGGACGAAGCATATTCAACATTTCACTGTTCATACAGGGTCCATACCTGAATAAATGTAATTTAATTACACCCATAAAAATAAAACAAACGCTATACGCTGGCCTTCTATGCCCAAGGTTGCGGGTTCGATCCCGGGCCAGGTCGATGGCATTTAAGTGTACTTAAATGCGACAGGCTCATGTCAGTAGATTTACTGGCATGTAAATGAACTCCTGCGGGACAAAATTCCGGCACACCCGGCGACGCTGATATAACCTCTGCAGTTGCGAGCGTCGTTAAATAAAACATAACATTTAACATTTATAAAAAAACACAAGTAGAAATTAAAAATCAAATTGAAATCAGAAGTGAAGGGTTCTTGCTTATTCAAAATATTCACTCGTATTATAAAAATGATTATCAAAAAGCCATTTCCGTGTCTCTAATGTAGATGTATGTAAAATATGACACGTGCTTTTCATATTCTTCCAATTACTTTTTGAGAAAAAAATATTCACGCTTTTAGTTGTTAATTTTTTTTTTTTTTTTTTTTTTTTAACAGTCTATCACATTCTCAACACATGTTGATTTGAATACTTTCAATAGCCGTTTACTTCACATGTTTTTGTGGACTTCTGTGCAAAATTTCACTGACATTGGAGAAAAACTGCATTCCTTAGAACATTTTCAAAGTTACAGAATGTTGAACATTGGAAAATCTAGAAAACGAGTGTCAAAGTATGGCATGTATATGATTTACAGGGTGATTCACGAGGATTTACCGCCACTTACGGAGCTTATTTCCGAAGACATTATGAACAAAAATTTCCATATGAACATTTTGTTCTAATC